>VWZT01014850.1:109234-153276 GCA_013397055.1 Pachycephala philippinensis
CACAGCACCCCAGAGCTGGACACAGCACCCCAGAGGTGCCCCCAGGCTGGGCAGAGGGGCAGGATCACCACTCTGCAGAAGGCAGGAACAGCTCCTTCGTGTGAGGCTGGGCTCGAGGTGGGCATGAGGCAAGAGCCACCCACAAGCTGCCTTTAGCTCCTGAGCAGCCGTTCCCCCAGCTCACACCTGTGAATCATTTGGTTTCATGTGTTGAACAGTCCAGTCTCTGCACCCCAATGCCTGTGCCACCATGTTATTGCCATGCACAGGAGCCATCCTGCTATTTCCAGTGGCTTTTTCCTGGTTATTTGAGACCTTGTAGGATTAGATCCATACTGCATGATGAAATAAATTTTTTCCCTAGGCTGCCTTGAATACTGGGAAAACTGAGTCGGCAGCAATAAACAGAATCCATATTTCTAATCCATTTTAAACCAGAAAGGAGATTTTTCACAAACTTCCTCAGTTATGAAGATTCTTCAAATCCTCTTCAGTCCCTTTAAATATTAAATCATTCTCATGCACACACCAGGCATAGCCCATCTCAAAAAGCAGGAATACTGGCAAATCATATTCACATGCACATTCTTCAGAGCAGTTGTTAAACTTGTGGGTGAGCTGACTGAATTAGTGGAACAGAATATTTGACTAAAATAAAAATATCTTTGGGCCTGACAACTGGAAATCAGTTTGCAACAGTGATTTCTGATAGACAGTTGTACTGCATGAGCAAATTCCATGCTTCAGGAAAAAGGATCAAGAGACAGGATGAATAAGAGGTATAGTTAATAATAACTAAGCATTGAAAAAATTATCCTTCTGAAACATGGTGCTGGCCATCCTGGACCGCTCCACTCTCTTTGATACAGAACTGTGTTTTCCTAGCAGAAGTAATTAGTTTTTAATTCAGATGTAGTTCCAACACCCTTCTTTCATGCTGGTTTGTAGCTTACTCTGAAAATCTCCCGGCTGAAACCGAAGTGTGGGGATAAACTGAGGAGTGACCATATAAATACATCCACAGAGAGGGAGAGATTTGATTGAATGGAGCTCTTTGCATTGCAAACACCTTGCACTGTGATTTGCCAGGGAGATGAGGATGGGTTGTTGCAGGATGTTTATCTGTTTATATGATCCATGCCCTACCCACGGCCTTCATCATTCACGGCCACTCACTGAGATGTGCAATTCATACATTTTTTTCATTCTGCTTACCAATACTTCCCTCCTTCTTCACAGCACGAGAGCACACAAAGCACAAAGAGGGAGGCAGAGCTGTTCCTGCCCTGCACTGCAGCACAAAACCCATTAATTGCACTTTTGGCAATGAAGACCAACGAGGTACATGCATACAGGGCTCAAAGCTCTTTAAATATGCAGGAAATGTTCCCCTAACAAGTAGCCATCACTACCTGGGAGATGCTCTGGGAAGTTCCAGTGACAGAGGAGTGGCTTTTCTGAATTCAGTGGCATTGGAATGGGTGATTGTGCTGGGGGCAAAGCTGGCAGCAGCTGGTTCAGGCTTGTGAGGGCTGGGGCTGCATTTTAATCCAGTTCCGAGGAAATTCTGCACCTCCAGGAGTGCTGAAGATATTGGCAAGGAGGATAATATTATGCAGCTTGATATAAGTTATAACTCCCTGAGAAACCCACACCAGGGCCCCCTGAGATTGCACAGGTGGTCACTGAGCCCCTCGTGTTGATGCTCTGTGGCTTTGCTGTGTGGCTGCACTCCTACCATCACACAGTGAACCACATCCATGTTTTTATTCCTTGGCAACCTGCTGCCCCATGACAGTGGACACATAGAGACAAAGCCACGGCATGATTTCCTGCCTCTCCACCTACGTCCTTTAATTTGGATCGAATGTTGGCTTTTACTACCTGTCCTCAGTTCTCAGGGCACAGATAAAGAGCCACGGGCTGGGTTTCAGGGGGAGAGGAGGTGACTGGTGCTCACAGCAAGCTGAGTGTCTGTGCAGGGAGAGGGGAGCTTGGGATCACCCAGCCCAGCTCCCCATGGCCATGCTGTGCTTTGGGATCCAAATGTGTTTAACAGGAGGTGGGCTTAGGAATGAAACAGCAGCTCTTAGGACCAGCTAACCCCGGTTGTCTCAGGTTCAGAAATGGCTGCTGATCCAGAGGAAGTGGAAAGAAGAGCCCTTAAGAGAGTGAATTTATATTCTGAGCTTTTGCTTCTCACTCACAGCTGTCTGAAAAACATCACTCCCCCCCATCCCGAGCTACTCAATGAGAAAAGCACAAGGAGAAGGAACAGCTCAGATCTGGATGGGCTGTTTGTCAGGTATGAATTCTCTCATCCAGCCACTCTCACTTCTATTCAGCACATGTAATGAATGTCTGAAAAATCTGGAAATTTATGTTCAGATCAATGGGAGCTGATTAATTACCTAAGATGTATTCAGATAACAGAGTTGAGAGGAAAAGCAAAGGCAATGCTTTCAAAAATGCTCAATGAAGTAAACCAAGTACATTGCGAATATGTTTAAAGGATAAGTGCAAAGACGACCCAGGCAAGCGAGGTATCAAAGAAAGGAGACATCCAAAAGCCAGTCTTACAATCAACAACATAGACATGAAGGAGAAAAGAAATCTCTAAAGCTATTAAAAATCTGGAAGCCTATTAAAAATGGATTTAAAAAGGTACAAGGAAATCAAATCAAGAGACATGGAGTGGCACTTGCGAAAGAAACCTTTAACAGAGTGGAAAAATTACTCTGTGATCCAAGCGAATTTAAATAGTGGCTCCAGTGATGATGGGGAACAGCACTTTCTGATTTCACAGGCCAGCAACCAACAGATGGAACGTGGATGTGCCTGCAGTCCATGGGAACACTCCAGGGGGTTCATCCTGCGTGTCCAGCTATGCTGTCCTCATCTCAGCTGCTCATGATTCCAGTGATACTGAAAAATCCAGGCTCTGCTCTGCCTCCTGCTCAACAGCAGCTAAGCCTGCTCATGTCTCAGTGGTGTATTTTGAATGGGGAAGAGCACCGTGAGAGCCAGCCAGAGCAAGGGAAGTGCAGGAGAGAGCTGAACCTGTCTCCCAACTCCTCCCTGCACAATTAACCCTCTCAGCACCAGCAGCTGCCAAGGGCCCTGCAGAGATGTGCCCAACCTGCACTGCTGGACACGGCTCTGTGTGGGTTTAAGATTTTGTCCATGGAGTTGACTCTGAGCCATGGAAAAGGGAGAAAACTGAGTCAATATTCACACAGAAAAAGTTGATGAGTTGATGTCCGGTCTCAAAGCACAGCCCTTCTGGAAAGGACCAACATTTTACCCAGTAAGTGATGGGGAATCCCTTCTAGAAACACCACAGCCAAGCACCAATACCTTGGGTGAAATCAGGTGCTTGTGGAGGTTAGAATGGCCTTTCCCAGCCCTGCCCCTTCCAGGTAAATATTGCCCAGGTCTGGCATTCTTGTCTCTCAGTTGAAAATCTGCTGGCAGTTCTATTTTTCCCACTTTCTCACTTCCAGTTTTATTTTGTCTGTACAAACATCGACACTAACACCCAAAATGTTACTTCAGTGGCACAGGAATAACAGAGTTCCCACAAACCAGCTGATTTTCCCATGAGCGTCATGTGAAAGGTTGAACATTCAGAGATCCCAGAGGCACTTGAGCAGTGACCATCACTGCTGCACCTCCAGGAGAAGCAAGCAGGCCAGTCTGGCTGTGCTGCAGGAATGCTGAGCCACACCTTTCACCTCCTGCCCATCCCCTTCTTTCACATCCCCCTCCCCAGCTGTAAGACCAGAGGATGAGAAAAGTCCTCCAGCATCCACACCACACAGCCCACCACGAACGTCTCCATCTCTTCTCCAAGCCAAGGTTTAGTTCCTTCCTTCCCCTCATCTTCAAGAGACTTTTCCAGATCATTACCTCTCTTCTATTAAAAATCTTCTTGCAACTTCCCAAATGCTTTCATGGCCTGCATGCTGCATTTGTTCTTGTTCCAAGACACTCCTTTAGCTTAAGTAGTTTGCTTCCTCCTCTCTGTTTATTCCCCCTTCTCTCACTGCACTCAGGTCTCTTTTGGTCATTGTTTGTTCCTCCTGCACCCTCCCTCTTTCCGGGCAGATGAGCTCAACCCCTTCCAGAGCCTTTCCCTGCCCCTTCCCATCGCTGTCCTTCACGGGGTGAGAGCTCTGCAGAGCTCCTGGGTGTGGTCACACCTGGGCAGGGATGCAGCACTCACATCCACCCATTCCTAGGGGGGAAAACATTGCCTGGGCAAAGCCTTTTCCAGAGCTGCACCACGCTGGCAGCTCCCCATCCCCTGTGACAGATGAGTGGAAACAACTTTCTCTCCTGTTCTGTCATTTCCAAGTGATGAGGCCCAAGCTCCAAGCAGAAATTCCTGTTATTACTCCCAGCGTGCACGGTTCTGCACTTTGTACTATTACATTTCATTCTGCTTCTATTACTTCCCTCGTCAGGATCATCCAAGTGTTTTATTTGTTATATTTGATCCGATTTTCCATTTACCTTCGGGTCTTTAATTATTCTTTCCTTGCAAATTTATTCTGAGCTTTGCATACCGTTGATGTCTCTAGCTGCCTGCATCCTTTATTTCTTTTTTAAAACTGGGCTTGTCATTTATTCTGCTCGACTTATGTACTAAAAATCCCGGAGAGTGGACTCATGATTTCGTGTGCCAGTTCTTTCAGGAGTCTGGGTTGGATTATTTGTTCCCCCTGGCTTCAGTGCATTAAAGCTCTTTCAGTTTTGCTTTCACCTTGGATGCTGAAATTTCCATTTTTATAAATCTCATGCCCATTAGTGATCGTCCCTGTGCCCTTGTGTCCTGCAGCAGCCTCTTTATTGAAAACTGAAGCAAAGTACTCATTTAGGATTTTTTTTTTTTTTGCAGCTACGTTTGTTTTTTATTTCATCCCACTTGCTTTCTTTTTTGTCTGTGTGACCTAAGATTTTTTATTTAGAATATATTTGCAAGTTGTAACTCAGCTTGAGTTTTGGCAAGTCTCATTTTAGTCTTGCAGTTTCTGTATTCTGAGCAAGTTTGTTGATTCATCTCTTTTTCTGTCCCTTCAGGCTCTTGGTCCCCCCCCTGCCATGGGCAGGGACACCTCCCACTGTCCCAGGCTGCTCCAAGCCCCATCCAGCCTGGCCTTGGACACTGCCAGGGATCCAGGGGCAGCCACAGCTTCTCTGGGCACCCTGTGCCAGGGCCTCCCCACCCTCACAGGGAGGAATTCCTTCCTAATATCCCATCCATCCCTGCCCTCTGGCAGTGGGAAGCCATTCCCTGTGTCCTGTCCCTCCATCCCTTGTCCACAGTCCCTCTCCAGCTCTCCTGGAGCCCCTTTAGGCTCTGGAAGGTCTAAGGTGTCTTCTCTTCTCCAGCATCAGGAACATCTGCCATAAATTTGATAGAACAATCTCTATTCCCAGGGTCTGCACGTGACCACGGCCCCTCTCCTTCTGGGAATACTCTAAACACAACTTTCGACATCACTGGGTAGCTGAAGAAAAAGCAGTCAGGTTCTTTTCCTCTGTTCGTATTTTGTAACAATGGGAACGACCTTGTTCCCCTACTCACCCAACAGCAAAGCCTTATGGCAACAATAAAATAAAAACCGAAACAAGAAAGTTTTCTGAGAAATTAGCAACCTTTTCTGCTGCACACATGGTTCCTGTGGTTGGAGCATTATTTAAAAGAGCTCAGGTTACTGATATTGCAATTGAGATCTGACTAAAAAAAGATCCCTCTGCCAAAAGCTGAGGTTTCTCCTCTGCATTTCTTCTACTTGAAGATTCCTCAGGTGCCTGCAAGTGCGGTGTCTCTGGGTGGGTTTTAAATGGCCCAACCAAACAAAGAAAAAGCAATTTTAGGGTGGGCCAGTGTTAGAGAAGAGAGCCTGGACAGTCTTGTTCCACACCAAGATACTCTGCAGCAAAAGGGGGCATCCTGCACCAGCCATCCTCATCGTCTGTTTTGTTTGAGTATTTCTCGTCTCTTTGTGTTTTCTTTTGTTTTTGTTTGGTTGCTTGGTTTGGTTTGGTTTGGTTTGAATGAGATTCATCATTTCACTGAAATATTATGACTAGGGAGAGACAGCAAGTTCCACTCATTTTTAGAGCCCAGTAGAAAGCATTTTCCACCCCAGTGAAAAGTGCTGAGCTGTTAAAAGACTGTCCCAACTCATACTGAGATGAAACCATCGTTAAAACTATCCTGATTAAAAAGAAGAAAGCATGATATCCCTGAGTTTAGGGCCACACAAACCTGGACCCAGCTCTGACTTTTCCTTGATCTAATCCAGCACCTCATGTCCAACCCAATCCCGTGTTCCCTCAGGAGGCTCAGGATTCTGCTGCCCTCAACCCTTTTTAGATGTTCCAGGAGGGACAGGAGTCTCCTGGTGTAACACAGAGCCAGGAGAGCAGAGCTGTGGGGTGAAACCGAGGGAAGAGTGAATTCCAGGGGGTGTGGGACTGGGATGGATGGGAGCAGGCACCTCAGGGAGAAGGGGAGGCCTTGGGAGCAGCAGAAAGGGATTGCTGGAAGGCAGGGGAGGATCATATAAATAGAGAAACACACACACTCGCCGTCTCTGGCACCCAGAGATTTCCCAGCTCTTCATTTTCCATATGGGGATCCTCACTGAGGAACTGGGGGAGCCCAGTCCAACCCCAGCACTGCTGATGGTCCTGAGGGTCCCCTGCTGCTGGTTCCTGCCAGATTCATCCTGCAGATCCCATCTGTGGAGTCCCCAAATGCTGAGCCCGACCCATGACACAAAGCTGTCAGGACAACCTCATAAATCTCTGTCTTTGGAATGACGAGTCAGCTCTGCTGTGAAAGGGAATGAGGACAGAGATGAGTTCTTTAAATGCATTTGGTCAAGAAAAGGGTTCTAGTTTTTGTTTGAGCTGTTAACTTTCTTCACAGTGAAATAATTCCTTTACTAATGAGGTCCAGCCCAACTTAGGAAAAGAAAGTGAGTTCATTCATTTGTTATTCCTCTGATTAACATGATTTTAGGCAGTGATTTTTCCCTATCAGATCTCCCAGCTGCCATTGTTTGCCAGGCAATAAAAGCTTTTGCTAATGAAATCCAGCGTGCACTAATAAAGACTAGACTGGCCTTGACAATGACACCTTTTGCTCCAATTCATGCAAAAACTACCCAAGAATGATCTTAGGAGCACGGGGAAGATTTTGTGGGTGCTGTTGGTGGATCCTGTGACACCCCTTTGTGCGGGATTTTCAGTAGGCTGCATTAGTGGGACTGGGCCAACACAAATCTCAATCTGAGAGCTCATCACACACTAATTTACTGCAGGTCCTGCTATAAATAATGCATCCAGTGGGGAGCTGAGCAGCCCTTAGTGGAGTAATGCACTCAGGCTTCTTCCTCCCACAGAGGCCAAACCTCACCTCTGTGCTGCTATCACAGGAGAACTTTTCCAAATCACCTCGGTGACCTAGGAACAGGATAGGAAAGACTCTGGGATTTAGCCATCTTACATCTCAGTCGAGATATTTATATCTCTGTCAGGCTATTCCTGCCTTTATTGTCAGGGAATGCTGGCTGGAAAGCAGAAAGCAGGCAAAAGATCTGTTTAGGTATTCCATGGGGATGAGATGTGGGTTCCATGCAGGGTTTTCCAGTCACTCCAGTGAGGGGAGGACAAGAATGGCCACAGCTGCACTGTCCCTAGTGCTGATGCCTTAGGTTTTAGCTTTTATGTTTTTCAAATCCTGCATTCCCAGTGTGTAACTCTGCAGTGTCCTGCAGCCTGGGAGCTGCTGCTCTCTCATGCTGAGACAGACAGAACAAAGCCTCTCCAGGCTGCTCTCCAAGGACACCCAGCCCGGCCTAGGCCCAAAATGTGTAACCCAGCATCTTGAGAAGGGGGGCAAGCTGAGGGGAAATTCCATCATTAGCTAAAGTTTAATTGGTGACATTGGGTTGAGATGCAAATGGAGCAAAGCTATAAAAGTGTGAAGAACTCGTGACTCGGGGTCCATCTTGGGTGCAGCCTTTGGCCTGCCCAGGGTGTGCCTCTGAAGGCCTTTCCAATAAATATCCACCTTTATTCCCTTCCTCCTGTCCAGTCTCTGTTTCTAGATGGAACTCTCCCAAATGCTGCTGGAGAGGGTGGTCTGAGAGCCCCTCAGGGCAGCAGCAAGATGCTCTCGGCAGGGATGGGGATGAGAACTCATCACAACCTCAGTCTGACACCTGCAAGATGAGAAAATTATTGGTCAAAACTGATTTTGAGAAATGGGGTCAGAAGATTTTCTGAAAACCCATTTAAATGCCTTTTTTTTTTGCCATCCAAGAAGAAGATCCAGGTGATCCATTTTTCCTGCTATTGCCCTGCCTGTGCAGTGAGGGTGAAACCTGGAGCTCCTCACAGAGCTGTGCAGTCTGTGCCTCTCCAGGTTTCCAGCACAGGGGCGGTTTTAGCGACAGACTGGATATTTTTGGTTTCTATTCCACCTCTTCTCTCTCAAGAATCTGAAGAGATCTTGGCTGACACCTTCCTTGCCTTGTGTGTTGTTTTGCTTTTTTTCCCCTCCTTATTCTCTCAGTTAACCCCCTCTTGTGTCCCCTTACAAAACCCCGATGGAGCTTTGGCCTTTCTACCCACAAACATGCCACGGCTGTGTGGGGTTTGTACTGTTCAAGATGAATAATGGAGATTCCTTGGAGTTTTCATGCCTTTCCTTCCCTTTATTGGCATTTCAACAGTGCCACAAATTTTTTGCAGCCTTCCAGTCTCTCTGGCACAACAAGTTCTCTTGCTCCCTGTTTCATTGTGGGTATGTTTTGGCCTCGAGTCCCCTCACATCCTTCGCAAGGGTGGTTTGTTCTCTCTGTTCATGAAGTTTCCATGGGGCAGGAGAGGCGTTTCCCCAGGCCAGGGATCAGTTGTGGATGTGAGCACCTACCAACCTCCAGAGTGTCCCCAGGGTGTGGAGGCTTCTTCTGGGGATTGAGCTGGAAAAGCAAATAAAGAGAGTTGTGTTGCATGCTCTGCTTTGCCCTTCACCCTGGAAGGGGGCTGTGCACGTGCCTGGGTGTGGAGCAGGGATGTGCTGGAGCAGGTGAAGGTACCACGTGCCCAGGGATGGTGCTGATGGCTTTCTTGGGCAGACATCCTCAAACCAGAATCACTTTTGCCCAGCATGGTGTGCAGGGGTGGAACAAGGCCATGCTCACACCCAGTGAGGCAGTGCCTTGAAGGCCAGTCAGACATTCAGAAGCTGATTATTGCCAGTTGCTCTGAAGGAAACCCTTCAAACTGTCCTAAAAATTACCAGATAATTGATGTAGCTCCTTGGGACCCTTGAGATGTGTTCTCTTTGTACGACAGCGAGTTTAACAAAGACATATCCACAGGCCCTGACCCACAAGCCTTTGGAGGTTGCCCTTGGGGTCTAGTTTGAGATGCAGACACATCAGGGGTACCCTCAGCTGCCCAGGGCCTCCCCCTGCCCCCTCCAGGCTCCACACCCACTCCTACCTTGCCCAAACTCCCCATCCCCAAGGCTGAGCCCTACGACAAGCACTGGGGCTACGGGGCAGGAAGAACACAGCTCCCACTCCGGGCAGCCACCAGCACCAACTGCTACCAAAATTCAGCCACTGGAAACTTGGGTTGGAGTCAAATCCCTGGTTACACCATGAGAGTCCCCACCTTATTGAGCAGGGAAGCAGCAGCCCAGCTTTGTTTGAGAGAGGATTTAGGAAATGTAACAAGCTGTTTTGCTGTTAGATGCTGAAAGGGGAAGAACAGAGCTGTAGTAGTTGTGTTGGTTGTTTTTTTTTTTTTTCCCTGAGTCCCTTTTTATCTTTTGGCAGCCCTTTGTACAATTAAATAGCTCCACGGGGATGCCATATGTTGCCAATAGTTTTACACTTCTCAGTAGTGGGAGGCTGGAACACTTTCCAAATTGACATGATAGGAACCCATTACAAAATTCTTCTCTAAGAGGAACGGCTAAATGTTCTGTCAAGGAACTGAATTAAAAATAGACCAACTGGTATTGTTATCTCCCCGAAAGAATGCGCTTGGCATCACGCACAACGTGGTACATCTGGTGGTACTTCTCTGCTCCTGGGAGCCCCAGCAGGAGCCTGGGGGCTGTAAGGGGTGAGGGGCAGAGCCCAGGGGCAGAGGGGTGGGTTTGGGACCTGCCCTCCCTTCCCCACAGCAGCTGAACAATGTGGTCCTGCCAAACCCACTGCTCTGGACAATGTGCTGTCCCAGAGATGTCCCTGCCTGCCACCACGGAGCACACCACAGGAGGACCTCATGGGACTGTCTGCACTCGCCTAAGCTCCAGCACCCTCCAGATAAGCTTCTTCTTGGTGTGCTGGAGCACAACGTCACCCAAGTGCTCCTCAGGTCGAAGCTGGGAAGTGTCAAATCCACTTCAGTGCTGTCTGTTGGCGCAGCACACAAAATGAGCTCCAGATGGATTTTAATTCCCTGTGAGGGTGAGGAGGCCCTGGCACAGGGTGCCCAGAGAAGCTGTGGCTGCCCCTGGATCCCTGGAAGTGTCCAAGACCAGGCTGGATGGGGCTTGGAGCAGCCTGGGACAGTGGAAGGTGTCCCTGCACGTGGTATTTAAGGTCCCTCCCAACCCAAACCACACTGTGATCCTACAATTCTGTGAATTGATTTTCTCACCATTTGTTGCCTTCATGAAAATAGACATTTTTTTCCCTCCTCCAACTCCCTCTTATCTTTGGCTGCCTTGTTCTTCACTTGTTTGCTCAGTGCCTCCTCTCTGCCGGGCGGGTTGCTGGTGCTGCTGTGGGACCCGTGGGGACACATCCAGCACGCAGCTGGGGGCGGTGCAAGGGGGATCTCTTAATAACTTGATAACAGCTATTAAGTAAATACCACACACTGGAACAAAATGCTTCACTTCAACCTCAAGCAGGGTGGGGTTAACTACCAGAACTGAGTTGTTTACCTTGGGCTGAAACGCTTGAATAGGGGGACTTTGAAAATCTGCTCCCGTGAATTGCTGGTTTCCAAGGGCTCCTGTTCTACGGTAGTGACAGCTTAAATAAGCAGAAACGTTTTCTTTTTGTCTCAGTTGTGCCTCCCCTACACTCCCGGAGCATCATTCACACAATCAAAAATTGCCAGTGTGCCGGGTACTACAATTGCACTCAGAGCTGCCCCTTTATTTACTCTGATGCTGTGCTGATATTGAGTTAGTTTAAAAAAAAATAGATTTAAAATAGCCTCTGTGATTCTTACTTGAAATTTCCACTGAGAAACAGTAAACCAGCAGCAAAATAAGGAGCCTCCCAGGTGGCAATGTTGGGTCAGGGTGAATTGGTCTGGTTTTGGTGTGCCCTGGGAGTGAGACATGCCCAGATCTCTGGGATGAACCTGCTCTGGGGTTGTGTTTGTGGAGTGTGTGCTGGGCACAGGGAGCTCTGCTGGGAGGAAAGGTGTGTTCACCTGGCTGCACGACATCTTCATGGGGTTCGGACACCTCTGTGAGCCCAGTGAGCATGTCTGTGCTTATAGATCTCTGTGGAGATCTCACAGATCTCTCTGGAGCTGTGTCCAGGGGCAGGTGCAGCAGGAGATCAGCAGTGTAAAAGGCACCCAGTGGCATAATTCAGACAATTGGACTGTTACAGTTGCCAAAACAAGGGATTTCTCATGTGTCTACCAAAAAAACCTCAGAGGACAGTACCTAGTGGGGTACAGCATACCCAGAATTACGCTATAGCAATGCCATTTTGGTAAATGAAAAGTTAGAGCACAACACGTTCCAGTTTTTTTTTCCCTTTTTGCCCTGAGGGGTCTCTAGATCAAACACCACCTCAGCTCCTTCTCCTCCATGCATCCCACCACGACAGCCCACAGCTGCAGGGAGGGCTGCTCCCCACCCTGTTCCCCCTCACCACGGAGCCTCTGAGTGCTCCCTGTGGGCTGGGGAGGCCTTTGGGTCACCCGTTTCTGGGGGGATGCTGCGAAATCTCCGTGCCTTTGGTGGGAGCAGGTATGGACCCACCCATTCCTGAGTCAAGTCCAAGCCAACATCTTGCCTTGCAGACAGGAGGAAGTGCCTGTAGGCTGGAGTAACTCAGCATTTCAGCCTCTAAAACCAAATCCAGCCTCAGGCAGGGGGAGGATTTCTGGTCCCCTCGCAGAGGAGCCTGGACCTGGCTGCTCTGGCTCCCCTTGTGATGCTGCCAGATTGGAGCTGGGCAGAACTGAGCTCTTGAAGGACTGCACAGGACTGGAGTGGTTTCCCCCTCTTCTCCTTCCTGGGCCCTGAGTGTGGTCCCACACGGGAGGATGAAGCCAGCCCTGGAGGAGGCAGATCCACTGTGCCTTTCCTGGGATGTGCAGAGCTGCTTGGCTCATGGAGGGGCTGGGGGGAAACCTGAGCTGTCTCTGTGCAGGAGCTCAGGCTGGATCATCGAGTTCTGTCTCCGCTGAAGCTCAATGAATCTAGAAGACCATCTCCCCTTGTCATCTGTGCTAAGAGATTCACAGCACCTGCACAAAAGTGCTTTTATGTCTGCTTCATGCATATTGAGAGTTGACATTAAAAGAGGGGGAAAGAAAGAACAATCCATTAGGCTCTGTGCACTAAATCCTAGATTTCAAACTGACACATCTAAAAATACCTGAGATATGAAAGCAGATACAGCATGATAATTATATACTGCAGGTCTATTGTACCATTGTGTTCTATATGGGATTCCAGGAGCAAACCAGCCTGGTTCAGGTGGCTGGATGGATTAATACCATCAGCATCTCAAAACGCTCCAGACCCTGGACCAGGGCTCTTCAGTGCTGGGAGTTGGCACTGGGTGGCTCTTCCTTGCCCAGGTTTGATGTATTTCTTTGAAGAGTCCTTTGGTGGCTGGCCTGAAACCAGTTTCTTGTGTGAAGTGGTTAGCACCTGTGCCTTCCCACTTTCTGGAGAGATTTCTCATGTCCTTGGATGTGGTAGAAAGAAAGTTTCATGAAACTACTGACCTAGGGCTGGCATGGGGGAGCCAGCCAGGCTCTGAACCATTTAACCATGGGAAAGGAAGAATTTTGTGTGTTTCTGGCAATTTCCTGTAGTTAAAAACTTCAGCGAAAATTAAGATTAAATTGCAGGCTCATTAGTTAATGATTTAATTTTACATAAATAGACCAAGTAAATCATGTTCATTATTGCATAATAACACAATAATGTGTTTGTTTGTGTTTAAAATGATCTCCATAAGATGCACCATCCGTATCCCTGCATATGAACCATCTCCCAGCTTTCCCACTCTGACTCAGTGACAATACGGGACAGATTTGCCTA
This sequence comes from Pachycephala philippinensis, assembly GCA_013397055.1. NCBI lineage: Eukaryota > Metazoa > Chordata > Aves > Passeriformes > Pachycephala > Pachycephala philippinensis. Next base: position 122,580 of record VWZT01014850.1, read on the forward strand.
AAAATCAAGCCTGCTGCTAGAAGTCTGCTGCCTGCCTGAGAAAACATGGAATATCCTCTTCATCCAGGCAAAACAGCAATGGATTGGTTTGGAAGCAGCTACTGAGGGAGCAGGAAGGAAGACAGACCCACGCTGCGAGGTCCCTGGTGTCACCTGAATGTCCCTGGTGCTGGGATCTGTGTTGCTTTTTCCAGCTTGCAATGATTCTGAAAGCCAATTCCTGGTCAGGTGGGGTTGGAGAAGGTTCCATTCCTTTGGCAAAGGTTCTTTGGGAACCTCTGGCCAGCTCTGCCAGCCTCACCTTCCACTTCCAAGTTGCCGGGACACTGTGATGATAGTTGTGGGTTTAGCTGGAGAAGAAGCCGGCTGGGATCGTCCAGATGACTCTATAAAAAGGCAAGTTATTCCCTGTAATTCAAAAGTATTGCCAACCCCAAATGTTAAAAACTTCTGAGGTTCCCAAACCACAGAACCCGCCAAACTGTCACAAGGTTTTCACTTTTAATTGGAGCTCCTTCTTTTTTTCCTTCTGGTTTTGAGCCCGGGTTTGGGCCCTGTTCTCATTTGCAGGGAAAAGTCGCTACGAAGCACAAACTCTCTGGGTTTCAGAAGTGAAACCCAAATCTCTCTCCATCATGTGTCTCTCTTAGAAATGGGGCTTTTAAAATGTCAGAGAGGGGGGAGCATCCTGACAAGAGCCCCAGAGTGGAGCATGTGCCCCTTTGCTTCCCGTGTGTGTCTCACACAGCTCCTTGCACCTCTTCCTCCCTTCCAGCCACTCCCAGAGGGGAACACGGACCCCAAAGGCAGCTTTGTCCTCTCCCAGGGAGAGCCAGGGCAGCTCTGCAGAAGGAAATCACTCCTCCTGCTCTCTGAGAAAACCACCTGCATTTAAGTGGGTCAAAGAGAGCTGTGAAGTTCACACGTCCCCGCTGTGAGAGCAGGGGACGTGTGACAGGGAGGGTGCAGATCTCACCTCTGGTGCTGAGCTCTGCTGCCAGCAGAGGCAGCCAGGACAGGGGATGTGATTGATATTGGTGCTCAGTGCTAGAAAACCCCTCAGGAGGAGCCCCAGAGGAAGGTGATTAGTTTTTATAATTGCTTGTTGCCTAACAGGGATGGTCTCTCCCGTGCCCACCCCTCTCCTGGCAGTGACTTCTCTGTGTTTTAGGGGTACCAAAAGCAAACACCACCCAACCACAGTGTTTCAGAACTGGGGTTTGAGCCTCTTTGTGTCTCTTCCTGTGCTCAAACCACAGGTCAGGCTCTCAGCTGAGCTTCTGGAGGCACCAGAGCACAGGCAGAGGTTTGCTCCCACAGACTCACCAGCTCACAAGCAAGGGTTACAGTCCCTGCCAGGGAACCGAGCCTGGCTCATGTCCCTTTCCTCAGCAAAAGTCAGAAACAGATCCCAGCTCTCCCAAACCCTTGGTTTGTGCTGTTCTAGAAGTAACTCCTGCATGAGGCATGGCCACGTGTCCAGGAAGCTGAATACGTGGTGGGAGCATGAGTTGGAAATGAAACCTTCAGGGGCTGAGATGGGCAGTGCCACACTCCCAGCGATGAAAGGGCTGGAATGAGTTCCCCCAATGTGCTGAGGAAACAGCTGCACCTCTGTGCCTCAGTTTCCCTCTCTGCTGCTTCTGGAGACAGGCTCTGACAGGCATTCCTGGGAAACGCTGGATGAAAGGCCGGAGTAGCAAACCTGAGAGGCCAGAGCAAGCCCAGATTTGCTCAGGAACCCCCCTGGCAGCACCAGGATCTGCAGACAGCTCTCCGAGGTGGGCACGGATGGCCCTGGGAATGGGATGCCGTGGCCTTTGGGGCTGCTTTACCATTACAGCTCTTTCTGCCAGGTTTCTTCAGCATCTGCCCAGAGCAATGAGGCTTTTTCCCAGCTGGAGACCCCTTCTCTCAGCACTGACAAGACCCAGGCCTCAAAGGAGGAGTCAGGGAGCAAAAGGCTACGAGGTGGGTGAAGGCAAAAGACAATTTCAGTGACTGTGTAACCCTGGCTCTCTCCGTATGAGCTTTCTCTTGCTTTTCCTCCTAGCTTTCAAGAATCTGTCACAACAGTTTTCCACTGGAACACCTATCCTGGCAGGAACCCTACTTTAGATACCATTGTTTGTACAATTTCCTACGAATATAGGCTGCTGTAAGGACTTCTCTGCTTGTTTAAGGTCACTCACCCTGCAGTGCATCTCCCTATCAGCACCAGGTGCGTGTGTAACGCAGAGAGAAATTCTCAGAAACAGCAGCTCTCAAATCAGCCCTACCAGGAAATTAGGACAAAGGGACATACTGCACCTTCCCTCGTAATTTCACAGAGAGAGGAAAAAAAGTTGCAAAGCAGGAAGAGAAAGGGGGTTGTGTGAGTAGCAGAAAAGGAAAAATAATAGGGGGAAGTCAAAAAAAAAAAAAAAAAAAAACAACCACAATATGTACATGGAGAAGGGAAAAAAGAAGGGCTAAAGGTGGGGGAAGGCAAAGCCACCTGTCCCCGTGGGCGGTGCCTGGGCTCTGTTACTCGGTGTCTGTGCAGCAGGTGCTGCTCTGATCCCACATCCTGCCCTGCTCCGCCGATAACGGCCCGGGAACCCCTGCCAAGGGCCTCATCCCGGCGTTTGTGGCTCCTTTCTGTCTCCAAAGGATCCCTGGGCGTGCAGCCCCAGGAGCACGTGGTTTGTAAACCACCTGTGAGGACAGAGGTGTGCTGTCCTCCTCTGCTCGGGCCGCCTGAAGAGGGAAAGGAGGGAAATTTGGGAGATAAATGAAATAAAAATGCCCTGTGGGTAAACTCCAGAAATCCCGTGTAGCTTGGCTTGCTTTTTATGGGATTAGCTATTCCTCTGCAACATCACAGGGGGATAGATGTGTCAAACGACCACAGATTACTGCTGCTATTAAGGTCACCTGCAGGAGCTACTCCGGATTCCCTCTGATAGCACAAAACCCGAGTCTATTCAAGCAACATAAAGTAAGACAGGCTGTGACAAATTTCTAAGCTACTTCCCCAGCGCTTATCCCGCCTCAGCCATGAATCCCCGCCGTCGGTGTGTGAGCAGGGGCTGCCAGGGTGGGCACGGCCAACGTTCAGGAAAATCAGGCGTCTCCGGTGTTTGCCGACAGGAGTGGGAATGATATTTGTTCTCTGATAACAAGGTTGGTACTTTGCTCTTTCACAAGGTGGTTTTAAAAGCAGTTACTCTGGGGAAGGATTTAACTCCTTCCAACAATCTCTGTCCCCGCTTCTGCCCACAGAGATGACTTAAAACCTCGTGAAGCTCCTAAATACTCAAAGATATCCAGGTCCCCTCGCTGAGGGGAAGAAAGGTCCATCCCAAATGAAAGTCATTATTGCTGAAGCTTTTAGGAGTCTGGCAATGACTGTCTTTCATAAAGCATCTCATCCCTGAGAAAAGTGCTGTTGGGCCTGGTGCCTCTCTCTGCTCTCACATCTCCGCGGTGGGAGAAGGAACCTGGAAGGACCATTTGGGATGCAAAGCCCAGCCCCACATGGGGACTGGTTCCCTGGTGATCCACATCCTATGGGAGGAGTGGTGGTGCCCACACCACTGCCTTTGGCTGAGGCACTAACTAGTTAATCAAAGAAAGTCAACTAGGAAAAAATTATATTGGTGAGCACTCTTTGCCAAGTGACAGAAAAAAGATGGTGATTCATTTCAGGGGGTAACTGTAGTGCAAAGCTCCTCAGAGAAGGTTAACTACTTGTGACAATATGCCCAGAAATAATTTATTTGGCAGTGGATGAGAAAAGACAAAAAAAAAAAAGTTGAATACACTATTTTTGGATAGTGCTGGTGAGCCAGGACCAAGGAGCAGAACATATGGATGGGTTCATGCAGCCAAACCCTGGTGGGGTGGTGGGTCCCACACACACCTGCACCCACAGAACATTGCAGGGACAAGCAGCAGCTGGCCCTGCTTGGATCCTTGTCCCCGGAGTGCCCAGCCCTGTCCCTCTCCCACCCTCAGCCTCCCCGAGCTTCCATGCTCCAGGGTGGGCACGGGGCCAGTTTGCTGGAGGAGCCTTGGAGAAAGAAACCCTTGGTCAAGGGGTAAAATTACTGGGGAAGTGAGAGCTGTCATGCCAGGCAGCGGCAAGAACCCCCTGATCAGTATTCCTAGAGCTCTGCACTTTTTCAGGAGAGAAGCACCTACATTTAGCAGCCAGAGTAAATATCAGGCCTTAATATTGTGTGTTAATAGACTCGCTTTTGCAGCTACTGATGACTGCAGTTTTGGAAAATTTATTGTTGCTATAAAACGAGTCTCTCTCTCTCTTCCCTCTCCCTCTCTCTTCTGCTAATTGACAAAGAGGCCCAGTAATTAAAGGACAATAAAAGTTTTCCAGTAATTAGTTTCTCTTGTTTGGTTACAGGCCATCAATTGTTCTTTAATAATACCAATCGTTAGCATGCAGTAGTCAGTGGGCTCTCAAAGGCTTCTGGGGCACAACCACTTACCAACACTACACATTCCATTCCCATGAGGGCATCCTGCATCCAGCGGGAGATTAACCCTCTCCTAGGATGAAGCACTCCTACCCTGCCTTCGTGTTTTGGGGTAAACAGCTCACATAGCTAATGACCAGGAGATGGCAATTAGGGTAAGGTAATTATCTGTACCTGGGGAGGAGCAGGGGGTAGAGCAGCTCACGTGGGTAGAGGGCAGGGCTCTGGCAGCCCGGGGTTCTACCTCTGTTGGGAGGCTGCCCTTCAGCATGCCCTACCCTGATAAAATTCAGGGCAAAATATTCTTTCAAGGTCTAATTTTGCAGAGGGGCATTCCCACTGATTCGAGCAGGATTAAAGGATGAAGTACTTGAAGGGGTTCTAAAAGAAAGATAAGGACAAACTTTTTGGCAGGGGCTGTTGAGACAGGACACGGGGTGATGGTTTTAAACTAAAAGAGGAGAGATTCACATTAGATGTAAGAAGTGTTTTAGAATGACAGTGGTGAAACACTGCTCTGTGAGGTGATGGCTGCCCCTGGATCCCTGGGAGTGTCCAAGGCCAGGTTGGATGAGGTTTGGAGCAACCTGGGACAGTGGAAGGTGTCCCTGCCCATGGCAGGGGGTGGGATGAGGTGAGCTTTAAGGTCCCTTTCAAACCACTCTGGGGTTAAGTGATGATGTAGTCAATAAGCAAATCCTAGCTGATTACACCTTCATATCTGCCTCCCTGAATGTTGCATTTTGAGCTTGAGGCTGAGCATGTTTGTGAGATTTGGCACCCATCTAGGGAGGGCTGGAGACAGCATTCCCTGTTGGCCTCTTTTCCATTGCTGGACCCAGCTGAAGCTGAAATGAGAACAGATCCAGAGAGGCTCTCTCCAGGAGAGACCTCAGCCTGCAAAGATCTCAGGCTTTGATCGTCCTACATCAAACTTTTGCCATAAGATGAGATCCTAGTCTAAAACAGGTGCCAAGGATTCCCTAATGGTGGAAGACCCCACATCCAAGAGATGTTGCCCCTGACAGCTCCTCCTCTCTACTGATGGTGCAGGTACCTCCCCAGGCCTGGGTGTCCAGCCTGGACTGAGATCCCAACCCAGCCAAGCTCCCTACCACCTGCCTGCCTAATTTCAGGACAGATGGATTTGAGGGAAGTATTTAACAGGCAAAGAAGAGAGAAAATCCTTCTCCTCCACAAGGTTTTTCATGGGCACCTTATTTATACACCTGACCCACAATTCATTTGGAAGTTCTCTCTCAAATGAAATCCTTCTTTGGTTCTGTGACTGCTGACAACCTCCACTGATGTTGCTGGTTTTTCATCACCTTGGAAGCCGTGGCTCCTGGAGCTGGGCCCTGCCCAGCAGTGTCAGCCACCAATCAAAGAAAAAGAAAAAAAAAGAAATAAAACTGAATCTCAGCACTGCAGAGGAGAGATTAAAAATGCGTTCTTCAAATTTCAGAAAGAAAATTAAAAGCCCCTTCCCATCCTTCATTCACACTGAGATACAGATGAATTCTCCTGGATTTTTTCCATAAGGCAGAGACTCACTTTGGGGAGATGTGGCTCCCAGTTTCTGAATACTCAGGCTTGCAGTGGAAGGGAATTTTGCAGCACCCCTCAAGCTGCAGCCTTTCCCTAACATTCACAGAGAGCTGGATTTATTATTTCATTCTCACATTTCATCTTCTCCTCCTTGCCTCCTGCAGCAGGTCCAATGGGAGCCGGGAGAAGTTCTCCAAGGATGTGATCCTAATCTCACGTCCCTGATGAAGCTCTTATGGACAACTCTCAGGGATGGGGTTGAACCAATGGAATCCAGTGGAAGCTGTTTCCAGGGAGCAAAAAGGATCCCTGCTCCCAAGCTGGAGTCCTCCCTGGCCTGGAGGAGCTCCTCTCCTGCAGGCAGCTCCTGCCCTGCCACTGCCTGTCTCTGCTTTCCATCAGAAATTCCTCACGTGCCGCAGCTGAACAGCCCGGTAGGCTCCCATGAAAAAACCTTGATTTTGTCTAATCAGAATTTTCTGACATTTCCTGGAAGATTCCCAAAGAGCACTCAAACACTTGAGGAGCCTGGATCCTGGATGTGATTCCTGTCCATAAATAGCCAGGCTGGAGTTCAGTTAAATAACCATGGCATCCAAGCGTGTGGCCCCTGCCAGAGCTTGGCACGGGGCTGTCACCCTGAGCCAAGCACAGCGGGGTTGTGCTGGGGTGTCTCAGCCTTCCCACCGTGTCTGCCCAGCTCCTCTTCCTCACTGTGTCCTTGGTCTCCTCCTCCTCATCCTGGGCACACTCATGGTGCTAAGGGACAGCAGCCCAGACTCCCACAGCGCTCCGAGGCTTGGGGAGGAGCTGTGGAGCTCAGAGGAGGCTGGGGGGCACCCAGGTCTGCAGGGAGGGGGATGAAATTTGGGCAAGTGCCATGAAAGGGTCCCGAGGCTGGTTCCTCTTGCTGCAGGGCAGGAGGGAGGTGCTGCTGGTGCTCACAGGGAGTTGCCTGGGGTCACAAGGCTCTGCAGACCCCTTGGGGCATTTTCTCCAGTGCAGATGAATATTCAGCAAAGCCCATGTCTCATACAGACCCCAAAACCTTTCCCATGGATTTGGATTTTCCATGCAGTCAATGGATTTGCCTGCAGGGAGTCTAGGTGAAGCTGCAGGACCACACAGCGAGACTTGGTCCATAAAATTCAGGTATAACTTCTCCGCTCCTCATTTCAGGCTTCCCCTGGTTGCCACCTTGGCACAATCTCCTGAGGGACCTGCTGGTGTCCCCAGGGCTCTGGGCACCTCTCCCAGCCTGGAGGCCACTTGCAGGTGGACACCAGGAGCTCTCTGGAAGGACCACCCAGAAATGAGCCCAGGGCCACTGCTGGGGACTTCTCATCCTCCCTTCCTGCTCCAGCCCAAGGACTGCAGGGGTCCTACTGACACCTCCCCAGGGACTGAGCTGCTCTCCCTCAGCCATGGGAGACTCTTCCAGGTCCTCATTAAACACCTGCTTTCCCATCTATCTCCTGCATATTCTGGATTAGACAGGAGCTGAAAATCATAAGCAGAGAAACGACTCTTTTGGAGCATCATTCCTCCTCTTTCCCAGCCTCCAACAGCTGATTTTTTCAAGGAATCAGTCTAGCTTCATCACAGCTGGTGCTAAGGCATGGAGCACACCCAGCATGAGGGATAAATCTGGAAATGTGCCCTTCCTTGTGCTGAGATGGATCAACCCAGTAAGACTTTCTCTCTGTTTGTCACTGTTTTGCTCTGTGGCATCAGATTTTGGGACTCTTCCAGCAGTTCACTAATGGAAAAGATATAAAAGCAAGGGAACATGGATAATTTACTGATGTCTCTGCTTTCACCTACTTCCCTAAATGCTCCCTGGGAGGGAGCTCATCAGAAATGGGGTCTGCAGATTCTCCTTCAGGCATCGTAGCAGCAACATCCTCTTCTTCTACAATGGCAGAGGTGTCTGCTCTTGCAAAACGCTGAGTAGCCTCAAATCCTGCTGCAAGCAGGCAGGATGGGGAGCAGCTTCTCCTGCCCAAGACAGGGCCCTGCATGAAGCCAAGCACCTGTCATCACTTCACCTTGATTTTTTTTTTCAACAAGAGGGATGAGAGTTATCAGACAAGTTCTGCACGAGCAGTTTGCCCAGTTCTGCCTGTGTCTGGCAGAGGTGGGGAGATCTTAGAGACACAGGGTGAATTCTTCTCTCCATCCACCTGATGCAGCCCTGGCTTGAATCTGTACCCCATCCTTGGCTTCAGGGATTGCAGAGTGAAGGAAGAGCTACCTGTGTGTATAAAGAAATAATTCTCTATTTCCTGCCAGTCTGGATGATGTGACACCTTCTTGTGGGCAGGGCAGGGTCCATGCACTCCTCCCTACATCTTTGTAGAATTATTTTAACCTCTGTTTAATCTGAGGGGAGAAAGTTGAAAGGAGAAAACTTTGGTGCATGAAGTTATTACTTCATAGAATCAGGGAATATCCTGAGTTGGAAGGGACCCACAGGATCATAGAGCCCAGCTCCAGCCCTGCCCAGACACCCCAACAACCCCACCCTGGGCATCCCTGAGAGCTCCTGGAGCTCTGGCAGCCTCGGGGCCGTGCCCATTCCCTGGGGAGCCTGGGCAGTGCCCAGCACCCTCTGGGGAAGAACCTTTCCCTGATATCCAACCTAAACCTGTGATATTTATCAATCTGGTAAAGTGATAACTATCAAACTGCCATGGGAAAAGCTGGCAGGGCAATCAGGGCATGAGAAGCTGCTGGCTCAGTGCTGGGGGGCTGCAAAGGATTTACATAAAGATTGGCTTTCCCTGTTCTCCCTGTCAAAATGAGCTTCCCAATGTCTGGGTTTGGCCCTGCTGCTGGGGTCCTACAAAAGGCTGGACACATCTTCAGACTGCGCAGATGTGGTGGAAAGCCAGGGGAGGAACGTTTTTGGCAAAACCTGAGGCGTATCAGAAAATCCATTTCTGAGACATGGGTCTTAGGGAAAATAAGTGTAATTCAGAGTGTTTGAAGCATCTCCTAATGCTTTTTCATGTCATATCTCAGAAATGGCTTGGCCTAGAAACTTCAGATTTGTTTAATTCAAGAGCCCTTGACGTAATCTAGCACAGATGAGGGCTTCTGAGAGGCTGCAGTGCTTATTTGGAGTTATTATCTTCTGAATTACAAATATATTAGTGTTTCACCAGCAGCTGTGACAGTGAAAAGTTAAGACAGGCTTTCCAGACTTTGTAAAGCAACCTCGGAGTCCTTTTCCAGGATCCCTGTGTCAGCCTCGTTTCACCCACAAAAACGGTGCAGCAAGGACTGCTGAGAAGCACTGGAAACCAAAGCCAGCCCTGATGTCTACATCTGCCAGACCTCCTCAAACCTGCTTTTTTCCCTCAACTAACATGGAATTCCTTTCTCCTGACTTCAGTGCCCCTGACTCTGGTGTCACTGCTCCCCTGCCAGGTGTGTTCGCAGCATCATCCCAGAATTGTCTGGGTGGGAATGGACCTTAAAAAATCATCTTGTTCCACCCTCAGCCATGGGCAGGACACCTCCCACTATCCCAGGCTGCTCCAAGCCCCATCCAGCCTGGCCTTGGACACTGCCAGGGATCCAGGGGCAGCCACAGCTTCTCTGGGCACCTTGTGCCAGGGCCTCCCCACCCTCACTGGGAACAATTCCTCCCCAATATCCCACCCAACCCTGCCCCCTGGCAGTGTGGATCCATTCCCCCCTGTCCTGGCCCTGAATATTTCAGTATTCAGGAAATACTGTAATAGACAGACCTGATGCTCAGGCAGAACCTGATTTCCCTCCTCCTAAATGCCCTCAGGAGCCCTTCCCTGGGATTGCCCACCTCTACTCCCCTGCCAAGTCTGTGCCACCTTCTTTTTGTGGCCCAAGGGTGGGCTGAGTTTCCACTCATCACCCACATCCCCTTTCAGCCAAACCGAAATAAAACTAAAAAGTGTCAGACAACTCCTGGCAACAATTCATCTTAGAGAAGGAGGAGTGAGCCAGCATGAAGTTTGTGAAGAGATCTATTTGCAGTAATAAAACTAGAAAAAAAAACAAAACCAAACCCTAGTGAAATTAATTTCCTCTCTAATGGCCAGGGTGACTGGAGGGAGTGTGGATTTCTTTTTCTTTTTTTATAATTATCGGAGCTAAGGAGAGATGTTGCGGACAGGGTGTTAATTAGACCTGATATACTTGGGTATATTGCATTTCATTAGGAGAGTAAATAACCCCAGCAGATTTTAATCCTGCTGGCAGTTCGCCAAGTGCTGCAGAGGGATTATCTTTGAGGGTTAAAAGTAGGCCAAAGAGCTAAAAGCAGCCTTTCACGAAAGAAGAAGGCCAAGGATCCAGGTTAGGAGCGGTAGGCCAAAGCCCTGGGATAATCAGATTGAATTCCTCGGCAGAAAGTACTCTAAAAAGGAGATAAATCCCAATTGCCTCATTTCTGCGGGCGAGCAGGAGGGAGGCGAATCGGGGCACTTTCTCCAGCTGGAAAGGAAATGTGGCCTGATGTTGTTTGTCTCATCAGCCCCGGCCTGAGGGGGCTGAGGGGCTCTGGGGGTGAGGAGGGTGACCCAGCACCGCTGCCAAGGAACCCTGAGGGCAGCAGAGAGCCCACGGCTCAGCCACAGCACAGGGGACAATGGTTTTGGGGTGCCACAACACCTCTGTGAAGAGGGGAGAGACATCCCCGTGGAGAGGTCACCCCAAAAGCCTTCTGGTGCCTCACAGCTCTCCAACACCCCATGTTTGTGACCCCTGAGGGGTGACAGCCATCCACTGGGGAGGGGACAGGAGCAGAGTGACCCTGCTTTGCTCTGGGTGGGATTTTAGGGCAGCCTCAACCAGCCAGAGTTCACTCTACAGGGATTTAGCGATTTCAGGAATGAAGTGCAGGCACACGTGGAAATGGAACCCAGAGGTGAGGCTTTAAATTGACAGCAAACAGGAAACAATTCCCAGTCCTACCCAGCGCTTGCAGTGCAATTGCTCAGAAACTGGGGGAGCTGACCCTGTGCTCCCCCGGGATTTATCTCAGAATCACAGAATGGTTTGGGGTGGAAGGGACCTTAAAAAATCATCTCGTTCCAGCCCCTGCCAGGGGCAGGGACACCTTCCACAAGCCCAGGTTGCTCCAAGCCCTGTCCAGCCTGGCCTTGGACACTGCAGCTCCTTCTCAGGAGAGATCAATGGACCAACAATGAGTGGAAAATGTGAAATAAAAGGTAAAAATAAGCTTGAGCTGTGCCTTCTCAGAGCCTTCAGGAAGCAGAAAGAGTTGAAGGAAGTGAAGAGGGCCTGCAGTCCAGGTGAATGGCCACGTCCCACCCTTCATCTGCCTCCTTACCTCCGGCAAGTTTTGAATGGAGGAAATCGCTGCTGGAAAATTCAAGTTTCAAAACTTTTCAGCCTGGAAATGAGGGATAAATTAATTTTTGTCCTTTTCACTTGGGAGCATGAGTTGTAAATCACTCAGAGAGCTATTTCAGGGCAGGGCTGGAGTTTGGTGATAGGATGGCTGGATTGCTGTGACAGAGCTTAATTCAATTAAAATGCAGTTGTGTGCTGAGAAGGGACCCAGAGACTCCTCGCCAGTGACTGCAGAGAAGTGCACAGATGTAGCCATAGGAGGGAATGACACCATTTCATGATCTCAGCTGTGAGTAAAGCTGCTCTAACCCTCCTGTGCCCACAAGTCATGGCAGTGCTGGTCCCACAAGGATGCCTTGCAGTCAGGGAGTATCTTTGGTTGGAGAAACCATGGGAAAACCAGTTTGCTGAACAAATTAAAGAACTGGACAAGAGCACCAAACAGCTAAACAGCCCCATCCACTGCAGTGGGGATGAGAGGAGCTCGCTGGAGAATGAGCCTCAGTGGCATCTTTGGTGTCTGTGGTTCCTGCTGTCCTTAACTGGAAATCCTGCTCACAGGTCCTAGACTTTAATATGAAACCAGTACTTCCAGTTTGGATCTTCTCCTACATCCCTGATGTAGTGATCCTTTGGAAATGAGAGGGGAATGAAGCCAGCCCGAAGGGAGGAGTAGATACCAGGGATGAGTTTTGCATTGATTGGGGGATCAAGCCTAGGAAATTGTTTCCTTCCCACGTGGCTGCTCGTAATTCCCCTTCGGAGACAGTGCTCATTAATGCCTGAGAGGCTTCAGTGCCGTAGGTGGATGTGAAATTACCGCAGAGCATCTGTTAGGAGGTCTCAAAATACCTTCTGCTTCAACATAATCATTACTTCGAAAGCTGAACAGGGATTTTGAATGTTAAAATTTGGGAAAATAATTAAACCTATGTTCAGCTGTGGGAAAGGCCAAACTTCAAAGGGAAAGGACTCCTACACTGTGCCTAAGGGCATGGCTGATCAATTAAAGAGGTATTTGTTATTTAACCTAGGAGAGAATATTGCTAGAAATAAAGGATTCTATTTATTTCTTTACATCTGTTAATATAATTTATTTTGTATATTTATTTGTATTTTATTTGTATGTTTAGATATTAAAATAGATATTCATACTTATTTATAACATTGCTAGAAACAAAATCTTCTCCTGTGTCATACCTGTTACATCTCTTATCCAGGATAACAATCCTATACAGACCCTGATTTTCATTATAGTTTTCTGAAATCACCACGATTTAATCACAGCCTTAAAATTAAGAATATTGAAATGCTTACCTGTGCCTGACTTTGATGCTGCCCGTGCCCAGCACTGCTCCCTTCAGCCAAAGGGAGCAGCTGTTGGTGCTAAGTGGGACTAAAAATGAGAAAGCAGCACAGCTTAAATGACAAAGTCTTTTTAATTAGGTACAAGGGACTAAACTATTCATCACATCGAGCTGTTCCTAAAAGCCCCAAACTGAGGTGAAGAGGTGATGGGTGATGAAGCACAGAAAAGAATAGGAAGCAAACAGCAAGAAAGGGATTTAGTGGCTTTTATGACTGGATTACTCAAAACTTTCACCTGTGAGCCCTGACTCAGCCCCAGGCAGATTCTGTACACAGGGATTTTAGCACAGTGTCCACATGGTGGGATAAGGTGTTTTATTGCCCAGTGTTTTAAAAAGGTTCCATCCTCTAAAATATAAAGTATTAAAGGGGTTAGTTCTCCAGCTTTGTCAGGTGTGTGTGATTCTCTCTCTTGGATACCAGGTAGGTGTAAGCTACTGAATATCTGTTGGTTTGGGACTATTTTACATCTTCTGGGTTGGAGGTCAGGTGATAATGCCTGGTACAGAGAAGGGAAAATCAGGCTGCCATGTGTCATTTAAAAAAGAAGAAGTTAGGAGATGGAACAGTGAGTTTGGGAGTAGAGAGCTGAGGGAATAACTTGTTTAGTTATGGAAGGGAAATGGAAAGGAAAGGCCTTCTCCCTCATGGAAGGGAAGAGGTCTCTGAAAAGTATCAGGAATGTTTATTCCCTGAGGTGTCCGGGTTGGAAGGATTCCTCCAGCCAGCAAGCAAAGCTCTCTCTGCTGTTACTGTCAGTCACACAACAGACTGCTGCTGAACAATTAGTATTGTTTGCAGGTCATTCAAGAGCAGAGAAAGCTCTCCTGATTAAAGAATTTGGGGCATCTAAATAGAGAAGAAACCAAATTCCGTGTGATTGAGGTGTCCAGTCATAAAGCTCTTAAAAACAGTCAGAAAAATGCTACAGTTGAGGTTGTCTGTCTGTCCAGCCAAACCCTACAGCTTGGTTCATGTCCAAATGGCTTCTGGCCATGCCGTGGTAGCAGAAGTGATTTCAGATTCAGTGCCCACCTGATACCACCCAGGTCTGAAGCTTTGCTCAGGGGTAGAAAAGTCTTCCTCCTGTGGCCAGGCTTGGGTTGGTGCTTGGGGCACCCTGTGGCAGTTGGGTTAAATCAGGTTTTCCCATAATAATCTGTTTGAAAAGAATGCTCAGGAGGAGATGCCACTGGCTGCTGGAGATGGAACAGGAACGGGGTGGCACAGGAGCACAGTACCAGGTCACTCAGTGCCCAGCTTTGCTCAGTGGGAAGCAATCCCACTTTGCCTCCATTAGTTTCAGGATGCAAACAAAGAAAAGTGAAGTCAGCTTTCATGTTCCTGGGGATGGATGACACTCATTCACTCTGGCATTCAGCTATTTCTGTTGTTTACATTTGATGCCTCTTATAAATACACTGTTTCTGATTAAGAAGAAGTATTTTTCTAAAGGTTTGCTTAATTTTTCACTTCAAAGTCAATCTTTAAAACCCTCTCTGCCATTATCAAGCCTGCAATGGTTTCATCCTAATCCCTCTTACTCTCTCCATTCTTATCCTTTGCTGAGGGGAAAAGATAAAATTTTTTCTGACACAGAACTAGGATCCAGTGCTGAAAGATAAGCTGTTTCAAAATAAAATCATGGATTTCAATTTCAAGCATTGGTTAATATTGCCATTTTTATAGATCCTTTCCTACTGCAGATTGAACAAAGCATATTAGCTAAAAGGCCTTCTCCTGAAATAAGAGCTTATACTTTTCTAACCCTCCTCCTTCATTCTAAGTTTCCACTTCTAAGCATTGTCTTTCTACAGTAATGAACATCCAGAGATCAAACCCGGCTTTATAATTAAAAATTCAATCAAAAGTAGGTCTGGGAAACTTCCAGTGGGTGAGAAAGCTGTAGGTGAACTTAGGTTTAATTGGTAGCTGGGTTTGTTCTAAGACTATTTTAAGATGCTTAAAGCTTACCCATCTTAAAAACTGGCACTTAGATTTTGTCAGACACACTGACAAAAAGAGATTGAAAAAGGATGCACGAGTGGCCTTGAGCACTTGTCTTTGCAAATTCCACGGTCTTTCAGTGCAGTTTCAATTGGAGTAAAGGCTGTGAGTGCTTCCAGGTAATATCCAAAAAGGTCTGCCCAAGGGTTCAGAGGAAATGGCCTTGTCTGTTGGAATGAACTGGCCCAGTGTGGTTTGGTGTTTGTTTTTTTTTTTTGTTGGGTATGACCTGGACTAGTTTCACAAGAGTCAATAGCATCACCAGCTGGGGAGTGCTGAAGCAAAAATCACAGGAAAATGTAGGTTCATAACCCAGATTTAGTTAAATATGTGTGTTCTGATGAAACCAGAGGGTGGAAGGTCTGCTCTGTTTATGCTCTGGCTGTTTTACTTAATTTTGGGGATGAAGCAAAGCATCCCTGACAGTGTGTACACACAGCAGCCGTGAGCTGGGCCTACAGGGTAGGATACACGGATTAATATAAAATATTGAGTTTGCTGCATCCCTAATATCATCAGGGAAGTGTTAAACTAAGGAGGGAGTGATGGTTCTGGGGGTTCAACTTTCCCTCACCCTGTCTCTCCGTTCCCTAATGGACACTAATATGGAATTGGAGCCTGCAAACAGCCAGCAGACAAACCCAGTGCCTCTGGGCTGCTTGTTCCTTGTCCGACAGCCAAAAAACCACGGCAGCAGCTGGAGTTCTCCCTGGCTCTGTACAGACTGCAGCAGGACCATGCCAAACCACAGCCTGCCATTAACAGCCCCACAAATCACTGCCACAGCATCCTGCCCACCTGGAATCATGGAACATCCTCGGCTGGAAGGGACACACAAGGATCCTTCAGTCCAGCTCCTGGCCCTGCACAGGACAGCCCCAAGAATGCCACCAAGTGCCTGAGAGCATTCTCCAAATGCTTCTTGAGCTCTGGAAGGCTTAGGGCCACTTGTCTGTGGCCACAGCCACTGAAGCATTTCCATCAGCCGGTCTCCAGCTATGAAGTGCAATTAGCAACACCATATTGCAAATCCAAGTGGTAAATAGTCCTGGAAACTCACAGCCAGGCTGGAAGCTCTTGTCTTCAAATCCAAGTACAGCTGTGGCCAGCACCAGCTTTGCAAAAAGCTGGCAAAGTCCTGCATTGCTGGGAGTTGTTCCAGTGAATGCTGTGCACCAAGAGTGCTGTGTAGCTCTGAGGGACATCTCTGTCCCACAAAACCTTCTGACACCCCCAGATGTTCCTGCAGGAGGACAAGAGGGTGTCCTGGTTACAAGAGAAGAGTGCCAATGGGGGTGTAACCAATCTGTGCATTCTACTCCCCTCTACCCATTTTCTGCCAAATTGTTGGTGAGGGTTCGTTTGCAGGAGCTGCCCGGGGCACCCCGACCCCTCAGGATGCGAGCTGGGTGTTAGAATAGAGAAGGAAGCTGCCCCTTCGAGGCAGGGCAGGGTTTCTTTTTCTTTACAAAGAACTCAGCTGTGGTAACTCCCTCCGGGGAAGGACCAGCACAGTCCCACCCAGCCTGAGGGATCTCTGCTAATGGGACATCATGGGCTCAGTGGCACCAGCACAATGGGCAGCTGCAAGGACTGAGAGCATCAGGGACTCCCAAAAATGTCCTATGACTCACAGGACTACATCATCCCATTGTGAAGCCCCCACTCCAGCCTTGGGGGAGGTACTGAACATTCCTGCCTGAATTTGAAGGTATATAATCTGGAAGTTTGGGGACTGGGGACACCACCACCATTGGATGGATCCAGAGGAGGATCAGAACTTCCACAGGATCATGCTTTCAAATCCAACCATCAGGACTGCAATCACCACTTGATTGCACTGTGATCACCACCCTGAGCAACAGGGCTGTACTCTGAATTTGGGGGTTTAAGCCAGTTTTTCTGTATCGTTGCATTTATTGTAATCTTTCTAATGAATTGCAACTCCGACCTGAAATCTCTCTTAAGGTATTTGTGTGGGGTTCATTTCTCCCCGCCCAGTTTACTTTCAAAGCAGCTCAAAGGTCTTTACCAGCATTTTGGGGTTTAGCAATGCTGAGGTAGGCAGAGACTAACCCTCAGACCCCAGAAAAATCATATATTCCCTTGTAAACTATGAGACACCTTAGGTCAGGTGTCTGACTGGGAACTTGGACCCGTGTGGTAGACAGAGCAGATGCATGAAGGACTGTGGGGTTGCTGGTGTCAATCTGTGGCTGCAGCTTTTCCCATAGAACTTAATATTTAGGAGAGGGTAGAATGCCAGGACTTTCAGCTGCTGGTGAGGAAAATGAAGTGTAAAGTCACAGAGTCACTGAAGGGCTTTCTTACCATGTGGAGGTGCTTGCACAGGATATGTGGGTGGAACTGTACATCAAGAGCCCCCTCGTCCCAGTGTCTGACCTCACCCAACATAATTCATGCTGTATGTTCCCAGCTTTGGTCCTAATTTTCACTGCTGATCAGAGATACCTTTTCTCAAGCAAATTCTGTCAGAATCAATACATTCCTAACATTCAGATGAATCTTAAATGTCTGATTTTTAGGAAGTGTCATCCAAAACCCCAAACGCAGGCCCAGCCTGATGTTAATGAGATCTGAATTGCTGCTTTCAAAGCGCGAAATTGGTGGTGATGTCTCAAGACTGAAAATGATACACAGGCAGCAAGCCCTGTTTAAGTTTGAGAGGGGGGTTATGTTTCACAGCATTGGTGGGTCTCATTTGTTGTGTTTTGTACATAAAACCTCCCTACCCTTTAATGACACCAGGAGGGGCTTGTCCACTTTGGTGACTTTTGGGTTTAGGGGTTATAACCATCAGTTCGTCTCCGTTCCCGCCACGCTCCGTGTTTTCTAGTAACCTTTGGAAATTGTTCACTTCAATTTTATTCACCAGAGACAAAATGCTAATCTGCTGGCACTTCACATGGTGAGGGAGAGAAGGAGGGGAAGGAAGGAAGACCTATGTGATCTATTCATTCATTATTCCACGGCACATGGGAAGTCATCTCTTTACATGATTGACCTGCCTGGATTTGATTACAACACACAGCTAACCTTTTCCAAATCTGGTGGTGTCATACAAGAGAAGGGTTGAAGGCTGTTGCCATGGCATTAAGGTATCTCTTGAGAAAGAGGAAGGAAAAAAAAAAGAGAGAGAGAGAGAGAGGAAATGATGCTTCTTTACTTCCTAGCCAAGTATAAACAAGAAACACACGCACATGTTTTTGTTTTGGAAGAGCTTTCAGCTCCTTATCGAGTCTCATCTATCACGGTGTTTCCTTGGGAAGGGAAGGAGGAATTGTCTGCTTTGCAGATCAGTGTCTCTTCAGCAGGAGGGGAGGGGGGTGACAATTGGAGGGAGGGGAGAAAAAAAAAAAAAGAAGAAATCAGTCTTGCCACCATTCATGATTTATTCATGAGACACGTGAGTTTTGCATTTAAATGTGACATTCTCATGATCTCAATATTGTATATGCAAATCTAAAGATTTCTGCATCTCTCCACATGCCCAGCTTAAGTCTCGCGTCAGATCCACAGCTCTGCAAGTGTAAAACCAGAGAGGTTCACGCAGCTTCTGCTTCTCTCCCTGTTTGTTCTGTGATTCAAACACTGGAAGCAACACCAAACTGCTCTTAATAGCAGAGCTATAATTTAGATGTCATTATTTTTTCGATTTTTTTTCTGGTAGTGAATGCTCGCAGTCAGGAAATTACCTGTAGGTTCATGAATGGTTTAACTTTCTGAGGTTTTGCCTTGCCTGAGCTTTCCGAGCCCTTTTCTCCTCAGGCAGATCGCTTGGGATTAGCACAGAGCAACGCTGAGTCCCCTGAACAAAGAACTTACACCTTGAGCAGTGCCTGCTTCAATGCTCCAACACAAACGTGTCAGTTGTCACTCAATAAATAACGGGGAATGACCTTGTTTGCAGGTTTTTCATTAAAATATGACTGATAGAGTAAAACAAAAGTACCAACTCAAGGCCACGTTGAATGAGGCTTTGAGCAGCCCGGTCTAGTGGAAGGTGACTGTGGCAGGGGGTTGGTGGGAGATGAGCTTTGAGGTCCCTTCCAGCCCAAACCATTCTGTGGTTCTGTGCTGATGCAGAGAGGACAGGCTCAGTTTGGGGCATCACCTGAACCTCGGTGACATCTGTCACCCTCTGTCCCCAGCCAGAGTCAGTGGCTCTGACTCCAGGGCCACTCAACAGCACGGGAGGTGTGAAGGCAGGACTCTGCAAAGCCACACAAACCCTGCTCCCAGCCAGACCAGGATGTCCCAAATCCTGCCCAGGAGACACCTTTGGCCTGGTGTTTGCAGGAGTGATTTCTGTGGGGAAAACCCTGTTCTGGAGACTTTGCAATGCTGCTTCATGGTCTTCTTACTTAGAGAACCAACCTGGGCAAAAATATTGTTATATGTTTTTGGATCAGCTCTGATGCAAATATTTCTCAAATAGTTATTAATGAGCAACCCCAGCATTCATTGATAACAATAAAATTTGTAGTTTTTATAGCACTTTCCGACATTCATCTCTCAGCACCTGTTTTCTTGTCAAATTGAAGCCAGAGCTTGCTGAAGTTGATCACCTTGTGTTCACTTTGAGGTCAGGGCCCATATCAGCAAAAATCTACTTAATGGTTTCATTATTTTAAAGCCATAAATGTTTTGTAGCTATCCATGTGGCCTAATATCCCATCTCCAACAACGACTGCTTAAGGAAACTGGAAAAGAGACAGAGCTTGAATTCAATGACATATCACAAAGGTGTTATCTTAGTTTTCGGAAAATCTGAATATAGACCCTTCCTGATGTCATGTACTCAGGTCCAACTAATTGCTTTCAAGAACTTGTCCCTTTCAAACCCACCTGCACATCTGCTTCCCCAGCATGGCCAGGAGTGTGACAATTTAATTTCCTGTGGAGTAGATTACTACTTACTTCTGGATAATTTAATGCTGTCGATGCGTACTGTTTTTCCTTACAAGAGTTAATAAAATAGTTGTTCCTGAGCATCTTTCTCCATGCTGCTCATGATTTTAGGAGCCTGTGTCAGAACTCCTTCAACAGTCTCTTCTCCAGGCAAAAATTCTTATGTATCTACCTATCCTATTAGGAGCTGCTCCTATGGAAGCAGCTCACAACTCTGGTGCTCTCAACCTGTCTTTATAAATTTTCCGGTTCTCCAATATCCTTTCTGAAAGGGAACATTAGGGCTGCCTGCAATATTTACAAAGATGGTACAGCAGGAATTTATGCACTGGCAAAACGACTTTTTCTGTTCAGTGTCTCATCCCATGAACTCTGGCATTCTTGTTGCATTTTTGACCATCCCTGATTGCTGAGCTGATGATGGTTTTGGAGAACTGAGCTCTCTCCCAAGCAGTGTCTGTGACACAAACAGCCACAGCCTGCCTCAGGGCGTTGCTGTGCTCTCATTTGCACTATGTGGCATTTCTTGCCTCTGAATTCCCTCTGCTGCGGCACCTTGCCCAGTTATTTGGGTGCCTGTCCCACGGCACTTCTCCTCCAGCAGCAAAACTGCTCTAGGAAAATACCTGGATACTTTAAATTGTGTGCAAACGTCTTTGTTGTGTTAATTGATCTCCTTTCCAGACTGGTGATGACCACACAGACCCCAGCCCTGTGGGGTTCCACTGGCCACCTCCTGCTCAGGTGAGACCATCCTTTTTTTCCTGTCTTTGTTTCCCATCTCCAAACGAATTATTTATCTCCACGAGGCAACCTGCTTCTAGCCCATGACACTGGCTCAGAGCCCACAGTGTGACTGTGTTTTCCTCTCCCAATGATCTCAAACTTGCATTCAGATGAAAGACAGAGAAAGATTAGCAGAGGGGGGAAAAAATCTCTGGAATTAAATATTTTTTTTTAAAAAGGGTTTTTTTTTCCATCATTCTCACATCCTCTCATGCCATGTCTTCAGTGCTGACACAAGCACCTGAAATAGCAGGAAAAAAAACTCGTGCAGGGATTCCATTGTTATTTAAAGATACGTTATCAGGTTTAGCCCCTATTTAAAAACTGAGAGAGAAAAACATTTCTTTGCAAAGGAAAAAAACCCTAACATGTTGTCCTAAATTCAGGCTGAGTTTCTTCTTTTACTCATGTTTACCTGGATTTAGTGGCCAGGGTCTGCAGTCACGCTCAAGGGTGCTGAAACAAAGTGGTTTATTCCTGAAAATGCCCCAGTGATGCATTTTCTCCTGCCCGGGGCTCTCTACCCCCGAGGAATGTGGGAGCCTGTGTGCTGAGGGCACTGCTGGAACACCTTTGGGGCTGATTTTGTGAAGAATCATGAAATCCCAGAATGGTTTGGGTTGGAAGGGGCATTAAAGACCATCTCATCAGACTCTGTGCCATGGGCAGGGCACCTTCCACTCAGCCAGCTTGCTCAGAGTAAGAATGGAAGGGACAGGGGGAATAAGCAGAGCTGTTGCACACCCTCAAACATGGTTTAACTCGTGCAGGTGGGATTCACCTTGCTGAAGTCTGCTCGTGCCTGCATTCACACGGAGCAGGGGTGTGTTCTTCCCACGAGTGAAGAATGCACTGCCTTGCAGACCTTGCTTTCTGCAAACGTGGCCCCTGTGAATGTAATCAACGTTGTGCAGAGCTGCTGAAACTGAAAACAAAGCCAGAATGGTCATTGTGCTAAGTTTGGGTTCCTCATTGTTCATTGAATTACATCAGTGTTTTCTTTAGTTGCACAGTCAGCTGGCAAAGGTTTGTTTGAAATCTCGAGACTCTCCCCTTTCAGGGGAAAACATGAATTTCTGGAGATGTGGGCTCTGCTCTGCATCACGGTGCTGGGGCTGCCGTGGCCCAGGACACGACGTGAGAGCCCAGCCAGGCTGGGGGCTCAGCCAGCCCACAGCCCCTCAGCCAGGGCTGAAAATGCAGCCACAGGAAAAAAAGCTCTATTTTTTTTTTTTTTGTATTTAACTTNTTTTTTTTTTTAATTTAATTGAATATAACTGCTATGGGAAAAAAAAAAAAAAGTAACGATTAAAATTTATTTTGTAGAGGATCCCTCTCTCCAGCTCATAAGCAGTGTTTTGTTTCACTGGTATTTTGTTAAGGTGATCCCATGGGGTAAAAGTCTTGCTTTCTCCAAAGACTCCTTGGATGCAGGGAGTGAGCAGGGGCTGCACAGCCTGTGCTGCCAGGGCACTTCCCCCTGGAGCCTCCATGCCCTGCCTGGTGACGTGCTGAGTGGCAGCTGTGTCACTGTAATGTGGGAATATTCCCCCAGGAATATCAGGATGGGAATCAGAGAGTGGTTTGGGTTGAAAGAGACACTAAAGATTATTCAGTTTCAGCCCTTCCACTATCTCAGGTTGCTCCAAGCCCCGTCCAGCCTGGCCTTGGGCACTGCCAGGGATCCAGGGGCAGCCACAGCTTCTCTGGGCACTCTGTCCCAGGGCCTCCCCACCCTCACAGCGAACAATTCCTTCCCAATATCCCATCCATCCCTGCCCTCTGGCACTGGGAAGTCATCCCCCTTGTCCTGTCCCTCCATCCCTTGTCCCCAGTCCCTCTCCAGCTCTCCTGGAGCCCCTTTAGGCCCTGCAAGGGGCTCTGGGCTCTCCCTGGAGCCTTCTCTTCTCCAGGTGAGCACCCCCAGCCCTCCCAGCCTTGCTCAGAGCAGAGGGGCTCCAGCCCTGGAGCATCTTTGTGGTTCTCCCCTGACCCTCCATGACCCCCTCCAGCAGCTCCACATTCTTCTGGACACAGTGCTACAGGTGAGATGTCCTGAGAGTGGAGGAGAAGGGGAGAACCCCCTCCCTCAGGCTGCTGCTCACATCAGGCCACAGCTGCTCTCTGGAATGATGCCTTCCTGTGTGAAGTGCCCCAGCAATGCTGGGACAGGGAATGACTGGGTGCTTCAGAGCCTCAGTCCGGATGGAGTTTGGGTGTTCTCATGTGTGGCACACACGTACTGCTGAATGGGCGCCATTGCTCATTTGCATTTAACTTCATTTCCCTCTAAAACTCTGATTTTCATCACCCACATCCCAACTTCCCCCAGAATGGCAGCCCATGCTGTCAGAGCAAACTCTTCTGGCAGCTGAAGTGGTCAGAACAGGAGCTGTCGAGGGGTGGGGTTTGGCTTTCTGAAAGTTGTATTTTTGTTTGACCCAAAGGATGCACTGAGGGGCTCAGCCTGCCCAGCCCAGCTGATTCCAGGCTGTTTGCCTTGCTCAGGGATGGGCTTCTTGCCTTTTTCCACTGTGTGGAGGAAAATAGTGATAAAAAGGCATAATCTGGGATGAAGTTTACTAAGAATCAAAGCAAAAACCCGGTTTGGAGGAAGCTGTAGAGCATCCACGTTGTACAAGTTTCATAAGAAGCCTGAAGAATTTAGGAAACCAAGAAAGAGGCTTTGCCAGGTGTTGTGATGCTGCTTTTATTTAGGGGGAGAGGTCTTGTATAATGACATAGAGAAACTGGCTGAGGTGGAACTCCAGGCCAGAAGACCAAGGAGAGGAGGCAGGAGTAGAAGGCAGGAAGGAGAAGAGGGCAGTGAGGGAACAGTGAATAGGGGAAGAAGAGCAGGAGCAGAGACTAAAAGGAAGAGTGGGGGTTGTATTTCACCAGAGCTGAGGACCGAGGTCTCTTCAGCTGGGCCTGAAGCAGACAAAGCTCATCCTGCAACACTGATGGGAGGAGGCACCTTTTTAGTGAAAACTGGACTTACCAAGGTTAACCAGCTTGTGATTTGTATTAATTTTGCAACTTCTTTCTGGAGAGAAAGAGAGGTGGGGGGAACAAGTTGAAAATATTCAAAAAACCTCATTGCACATGCTAAAAATGAACCATTTTCAGTTTCAGCTTGGAAAGAAGGCCTCTGTCTCCTCAGCAATGTAATTATCTCATGATAGAGAGGGCAGGAAGTAACCTGACACTGAGCTGAAAGTTCTGTTTCAGACAGGGGACGTTTTGGGGTTAACCTGTGATAATTCCCCTCACCCTCCCTGGCATTGCTGGAGTCTTTAGTTCTGCCATTTAAATGAAAATCCATTATTTGTCCAGCTCAGCTAATAACACCGACCAGCATTTCCATGGGCAGCAGAAACCCTGGAGGAAGGCTGCCAAAAGCCCGGGGAGTCAGAGTTCCTTTTCATGTTCAAAGCTGCAGCCTCTGAAATGCTTCAGCAATGCCATTACCAATGCCTAAAGTCAGACCTGTGTGGAGCCTCTCCTCTCCCTCACTCCATTAGCCCTGCAAGGATGATGACAAACCATCTGAGGAAGCAGGAGTCATCCCAGGTCAGGCTGAAAGAGCTAAAAACCTCTGATAATCTCCAGGTTCATTAACATTTTTGTTTTTAAGAAGGTAACTTTCTGTCACTGGGAATGTATAATATATATATATATAGCAAGTGGAAGCTGGGATGTAATTTTAGCCTTGGTTCTTGAGGCGGTATATTTTGGGTTGTCGAGCAGGGGTGCAGCCTGTCTTCCTGTGTGGGAATACATGAAAAACCATTTTTAAAGTGTAGTACATGTGCTGCACTTCAGCTCAGAGGCTACCCTGGGAAATTCTCACCCTGCCCCGAAATGCCCAGTGGTGATTTGTTGGGTGAAAGCAAAAGCGGAGACTTGGAAACACAAGAAAAAACCACAGCGATGAAACTGAGCTAAAATGCATTTTGACATTTAATCCTAGATCAATTGGCAAATCTCACAATAGATTTTTTTTTCTTGTCACCTTGGCAAAACAAAGCCATGAGAAACTAGCTTAAAAAAAAAAAAAGAATTAATTTTGAAGATCAGCCACCAATCTTCTCCCTGGGCTGAGGGTGAGCACGGGAACTCCCCTGCACTGCTGAAATACTGAATAAGTTTAGAGAAAACCCAACTATTGCAAGCTCAGGAGATCATTTATAAAACAAAACTCACTCTCTTTTGCATTGAGGAGTCTGAGAGCTGCTCTGAGGAAGATTAATCTTCTGGGTAGAGGAGGGGAGCGTTGGCTTCACCCCTCAAAATGAACCGGGGAGATGATTCAATTGCTTCACTTTGCGAGCGCGAGACGCTCGCTCAGAGCGTGGTTATAAGAAATGACTCCTTTACTTCAGCAGGAAGAAACTGAAGAAACTGTTAAACTTGGTCACAGTATGTGACATCCTTGAAATCAGAAGCAATACTTCTTCTCAGAGACTGCACAGTAAAATTAAAGATACGAAGCCAAATTCATCTCTGGTGTAATTCTCTTGCCAGTGGCTGGGGAGGCACCTGGGATTAATTTCCTCTGTTATACAAGTGGCACAAGACCCTGACAAATTGTTTTAAATGTTTTTTGTAGCACTTAGTTAACAGAAACCTTATTCACGAAGTGTCCCACACCTGGGAAGTGGAGTGGCTCCAAATTTGCCTGGCTGAGGATGGGAGCTGGGGCTGACTGCAGCTCCCACCCCCTTCACATGGGCAGAAAGTGGGAAGCCCATGTGAATTTACTGATTTCTCATGTAGAAAACACACCTCCATTGGGGAACAGGCGATCAAGGAGGGAATGTGGACCTTGGCATGTCTGCCTTGGTGAAGGGACAGTCTTTGACTGGACCCATGGGCTGGATTGTTGTCCTTGCCCCAAACTCCTGGGCTATCCCATGGCACCTTCCCCAAAGGGCAACAGAGCTCGCTCACCTCTCTATTCCTGTGATCCTTCTCCTTGGCTTTGGGGTAGACCTTGTGAATTCTGTGTGAGATGTATTTCTGCTCCTGGACATACATTCCCATTCTTTGCCTACAGTTTGCTGTGGAAAGCTTGTGTTTTCCTGGAGGAATTCTAAACAGCAGCGTGCTGAGGTGAGAGCTGGGGCAGCGCTGTCCCAGCTCCCCCCAGATGGATCCAGCCTTCATCTCCAAACACTCCTGGGTGCTCCCTCCTCCCCAGAGCGCAAGCTCCTCTCTCCTCTGAGCCACCCTTATCTTGCTGCCCCAAATTTGCAGGAGCAGCCCAGGCCAGGTCAGGTTTAAACAAGCACAAAGCATTCAGAGCCTTTCCTTCCCATGGAGCAGCACGAAGAAGGAGGGAACCTGTTACACTTCCCTGGGAAACGAGGATCCCAGGCAGCCAAACAGGCAAATAATGGCCAAAGTCAAATGCAGACTCAGGACAGATGAGAGTACAGAGCCCGTGATCAGGGTTTTCAAGGAAGCCACCTGCAGCTGCCTCCCAAGTCTACTTCTGGCAAGTAAATTAATTTCCTACACATCTTGGAGGCTTTGATGCTTTGAAAAATCAGGAGTGGCTTTGGGTATGGGTTTAAGGAGATGAGGTTAAAGACAAGGCTCTCCCTTGTCTCATGTGTTGAAACCTCTGGCCAGCAGAAGCAAATACATGTGGCCTTTGAGAAGATCCTGAAGGTGAGGAGGAAGGGTGCCCAGAGAATCTGTGGCTGCCCCTGGATCCCTGGAAGTGTTCAAGGCCAGGCTGGATGGGGCTTGGAGCAATCTGGGACAGTGGAAGGTGTCCCTGCCCATGGCAGGGGGTGAAATGAGATGATTTTTAAGGTTTTTTCCAACTCAAACCTTTCCATGATTCTATGAAGAACGGTTCCAAGGTTTGATGCATCAAGGTATCCAAGCACTTTTGTCATCTTGAACACAAGAAGAAACCTGCTGATATATTTTACAGTATTGGGACCTTTTGTCTTTAGCATATTCATGTTAATGAAGATTTTTTTGGGGGGAAATTATTTGCTTATATGCATCAGCCAGGTTGGTGTTTGACCAAAGGTGAGATGTTTTCACTTGGGCAGAAGAAAATTGTAAGTCGATGTTGTGTCCTTAATACTTCCCTGTCGTGTTTGAGCTTGTTTTGTTTTGTTATATTTGGGTTTCTGGAATGTTTTATCCTATCAATGACATTAATTACGGAGTAATTGCCTTAGTAGCATGTAACAACCCTCTTCTTTTTTTTTTTTTTTACGAGATTTTCACACAATGTGTAAACTTTGCTGTATATGTGCTACGTTTCTTGTGTCATGAAATAACGTGTAGACAAAATAATGTTTTTCCTGTCAGAAATTCAATGGGCATCTAAAGCAAAGTGACAGGTGGTTAAATAGCTGCATTTAAAGGATGTCAAGAAGATTTTTTGGACAGGTACCAAAACCCAATGCCAAAAAGAAGGCCTAATACCATCTGTTTTGTTAGCAGAGAGATGCGGTTTTACATTAGATTTTAAACGACACGAAATGCCAAACTCATAACCTTGTTTTGTGGGTCAAATCTAGCTTATCTGGATTGTGAATGTTTCTATTTACCAGCAGAGTTCCTGACCCAGAGCCCACACAGGTAAACGAAGATGTTTTCAATCATCCCCGTTTTAAAGCCACAGGAAGCTCTTGAGCTGCATTTAATTTTGTTTTGTATTACATGTAAATCCAGATGCAATGTGGATTTAATTAATCCAATTTCACTGCATTTAAATGTACACATTTGCATTGTGTTTATTGGCAATTGGCTTCATCCATTTGTTCAGCATTTTTGTGACCACTGCAACTACTGAATATTTAGAATCCCTCTACTTCCAAGTGGGAACGAGGAGTGTAGCTCTGAATTAAATCATTCTCAGACATAAACTGGGAATAAGACTAAAATGTCAAAATATAGCTGCATAATACAGTGGGGAAAATGGTATCAGTATTTTAAAGTAATAAACTGCACTGTGCTAAATTATTTTAAAAATCATTTCAGCAGGCTTTTTAGATGGTTTGTTGAGAGGAGGAGGACTACCTTGAAACAAATAATGAAACTGATAGATTCGGAGGCTTTTTCCTGCTTCTGAAAGGTGCCTTTGAAATGATGATTGTTCAGGTTTAGCCTAATATTTAGAAATACTCACTGTAGAGTTTTCCCTTCTTTGTGAGGAGTCCGTGTGGCTTAAATGGGATTGCTGAGATAATCACACTCTGCTGTTTGTTCCAGGGCTAACGTTAGGCATGAAATGTGAGTTGTCATGTTGGGAGCTCCTCTTTCAGCCGCCCAGCCAAAGCAACTGCAAACGTTCTGGGGTTTGGGGGACTTGGCTGGGAAAAGAAAGGAAAAGATATTGGTGTTTTCAGTCTGTTTGGCTGCCTGGCTCAGCCCTGTCAGGGATCCTGCAGCTCCACTGGTATTGCTGGTTCCCTTCAGCCATCCCAGACCACTCCTGTCACCTGTGGACACATGGGCAAAACCCAAAGTCTTGACCTTTTGTGGTATCACTGCAAGCCCTGGTAACAAGTCTGTCCCAATCTTTCTTACAGGCTCCGTTCAGCACTGGAAGGGGCTCTAAAGTCTCCCTGGAGCCTTCTCTTCTCCAGGCTGGACACCTCCAGCTCTCCCAGCCTGGCTCCAGAGCAGATGTGCTCCAGCCCTGGAACCACCCCCGTGGGCCACTGTTGATCCTACATGGAGAGGTGCTGGAGGAGAGCAGGAGCTCACACAGAGCTGCATCTCCTGGCACACCCCATCTGCTCCACAGCCAAGTGCCACGGGGACAAAACACACTGACACACGGGGAAGAGCAGGCTGAAGGAGGATTTAGCAGCAGGCACAAGTCGGAGGCTTTCTGGACACATGGTGAGGCTGAGTAGGGGCAGGAGCTGCTGATGCAGGGGCAGAGAACCAGGGATGGAGGCCGGAGGCTCCCGTGGCTCCCCAGGCCCCGGCCAGGGGTGATGCTCAGCTCCACTGGGCTGCCTTCTTCTGACAGTCTGAGGAGGAGAAGCGCTGGAGACACGAGGTGAGCTGTGAGAACATTCCTCTGATGAGGAGCATTCCCTCTGCCAGCTTCCCTTGGCATATATATGTATATATATAAATATATATGTGTATATATGTATGTATATAAAAGCATTCTGGATATTAATAGCAATAACGCTGTGATGCCGGGTGTCTCAGATCAGTCTCTGTTCGAGGTCTAACGGAGGCAGATGAACGTGTAAAGTTTGACAGGGCTGAGTTTGAGGGGCTTCGTTGGGAAAAAATGAGCTTTGAAAGGGTCTGAAAGGGAGAGATGGGGTGTCTGAGGCACTGGAAATAAATTGGGTTGTATCTGCTGGGGAGATGCTGCATGTTTGGTGATGAAATGTGTTCATTTTTGTAGGAAACAACAGAATTAAATCGTGCTTTTAGTGGGAAAGTCAATTCTGCCTTAACTGCAAAGCCACTAGCAATGACTCCACAATATAAGAAATATAATAATTATGATAATTAATAAAGATAATAATACAGTCAAACCTTGCTAATGACTCAGAGGCTGCTTACTAATTACTGAATTTTGTGGATAAACAAGCCAGAATAATGCATCATAAAATACACTTTGTTCCATTATTTTGACATCTCTCATTTAGTTTTAATTATTTATACTTTGTAATATACCAGTCACTCTACTTGGGAAGGTTTTACAAAAATAATGAAGCTCTAATAATGTGACATGTCAGTTCAGTATTTGCTGAAACAGGGAGACAGGAAAACCAGTCCTTTTGGGGGGTGTGTAAATCAGGAAGGGCACAGATCAGTGGAGCTCAGATATTCAAAGTTTTAATGCAAAATATTAGACATCTCTATTATGCCTTTGACTGGGAGCCCTCGGAGCAGCTTCCCTGGTGGAGAACTCCTGAAGCCAACCTGCTTTGCTGCTAAATGCAGAAGGATCAATGCTGGTTCTCCAGAAAAATCACACAGTTTGAAAAATAATAATAAATGTGAAGTAGTTTTTGCACCCAAGTCAATTTTTATCCTTAAATCAATTTTTTCCACCACCACGAGGGCTGAAAGCTTGTTTTTAATTTAAATGAGAGCTACGATTTTTACATAATCACTCGATTCCTGGAGCGGGCATTCCCTCGAAACCCCAGCCCGCCTCCCCCCTCCCTGAATTTGGCAGGAATTGGCCCCACTCTTGCAATGAAAGACGCTGGAGGAAGAGCTCAGCGTTTATTTAGCTCAGTTTTCCAGCTCCAGAGAGTCCTGAAGGGTGCGTGTTGGAAATGAGCTTTCGGAGTCAGGAGGGTTTTTTCTTAAAAAAAAAAAAAGAAAAAAGAAAAAAAACCGGAAAAGAAGCAATTTCTCTTGGAGATTTGCCAGCGAACTGACTCCACCAGGCCTGTCCCAGCTCTCTGCCAGCATATGGATCGGTTGTTGCAACTTTCAAGCGTTTCCCTCTGTCTGGGGATGGGATAACGTGCTGCAAACCCACTCTGTGTATAACACTCTCTCCCACCGGGCTGCTTTTCCAGAGGGATGGAAAAGCCTCTGGAAGGGCGCGGGAGAGCGTGGAGCCTGCGGCAGCGGGGCAGCGAGGGGGAACGCTGCACGCCCAGCCCGCTCACCCCCGAGCATCCTCCCTCCCCCCGGGCACGTTCGGGTTCTCCCTGCCGCTGTGCCCTGCGAGCCCCGGCCCGCGGGAGGAGGGGGATGGCAGGGAGCGTGGTCACCGATGGAGCTGCCTCCCAGCAGCGGGAATTATAAAGACTGGGAGGTGTGGAAAGCCGAGGTGGGGGGAGAATGGGGATCTCTGTGCCCTGGGGAGTAGGAAGCCAAGGCCAGGTGCAGAGGTTGAGCCTGGCTCTTCTCTCCAGGCTGGGAGAGTGCGTGGGGAGGCGCAGGCCTTCCAGAAATAGGGCGCAGGTAGGGGTTCTAAAAGGGGGACCTATTTGGGGTTCCTACTGGGGTCCTACTCGGGGTGGATCAGCGCGCTGGAGAGCATCCTTCATCAACGGGTGGGCACCAGGTGCAGAGGGAAACGAAGCTGCTAGGCACCGTCCCGCCTCAGGAGAGGGCACAGCGGGCACGCTGCGGGCTGTGGGGCACGGAAGATGTGACAGGGTTCCCACCGGGCAGCGAGAACCGGCGGGCGGCTGTCGCAGCCTTCCCCTCGCCGGGGCGGCCGGGGATGCAGGACGGGGAGCGCAGCG
>VWZT01014850.1:153575-194403 GCA_013397055.1 Pachycephala philippinensis
GGCGCTGCTCGGCGGGGCGGGCCGGGAGCCGAGCGCCGTGTCCGTGTGGCCGTGTGGCCGTGTGTCCGTGCGGGTTGCTTTAACCTCCTCCGCTCCGGGAGCGCTCGGCCCGGGGCGATGCGCGGGGTGGGGGGGTTGTTGTTGCGGTTGTTGTCGGGTACTTTTTTCCTCTTGTTCTTGGCCGTGTTGTTGTTTTGCACCTTCTTCCCGAGCTGCGGAGCCGCCGGGCCGGGTCGCGGCTCCTCCCGAGCGGGGTCCGGCCGCGTCCCTCGCCTCCGTCCCCTACCTGCCTGCGCGCCCCGGCGCGGCTCTCCCGCGGAGGGGGCACCCGGCCCCGGGCTGGGGGTGTCCGTGTGCCCCCAGACCTCCCTCACCCACATTTTCCCCGCTCGCTGCGGCTGCGAGGCGAAGCACCCCGCACTTGTAACGGGAGAGGGATGCGCAGGGGATATTTGAGAGCGCGGAGGTGCTGTAGGAAATTTCCCTCATCCTAGAGAAGGCGAAGCGAAGGGGATGGATGCTACTTCAGGGATAAGGAGTTCTCTGCGAGTATCGCCTTGCTCGGTGTGGGTAAACAGCGCTGATGTTTCAGCTACAAAGCCGTGGGATACGGATCCCTTTGGAAAGAGGGGGATCATCCCAGACGTAATCCTTGCTGCCTTCCGGGCCAAATTCGGGTAACTGCGTTGGAAAAAGTTAATAAAAGGAGAAAATGCTCTCCTGCGTCGGTACAGCAGCTCAGGATGCTCTCGGCTCACCTCACTGTTGTGATACTTTGGGATCAAACTCTTAGGGCACAAGCAGAGGGAAACGTGTGTGGCTTCCCAGACGCGGCTAATTAATCTTTATGTATCAAGATATGTATTTAGCTGTTCTCTGTCATTTGGCTTATTTATCTCTTTTTATTAAGTTGTAGCAAACCTAATAGTTCTCGTTTATTTTGAGACGCCGGATTATACTGAAAGGAAACAACTTTCGTTGTTTTCGCCTGTATCTGCGTCCTGCTGGCTTCAAAGTGCTTTATTATCATTGCCGTTGCTCTTAAAACACTAAATACGCTCTTAAAACACTAACGAGAGCTGGTTCACCTGGGAGCAGGACATCTGTCCTGCTGAACCATCAGCCCGTAGTGCGTGAAAGCAGAAATCTGGGATCATGTGAGCGTGTGCCACTGGAAACTGCGGCTGCCCCCAAATCCTGCTGCCTTTCGGAACTCGGTTTGACCAAGAAGTTGTTGGATGTCAACGTGATTTACTTTGCCTTGCAGTGTTTTGTGCGGGAGCTGGGGCTCGGGGCCGTGCTCGCAGTGTCTCGGGCTTGGGGCTCCGCGGTCCCGAGTCCCCCCGGCAGCGCCCGGCCGAGCCTTTGGGGCGCGGGGCCCCTCGTCGTCAGCTCATCCGTGGCCTGAATCCCTGAGATTAATCCCGGATTAGGCGGTCGCAATTGATCCGCGGGTCCTCGCTGCCGCTGCGGCCGGGAGGCTGCGGGAAATCGCCTCTTCTGGGTGAGCAGCGAGCTGAGCCCCGGCGGGTGAGCGGGAGCGATGGGTGCTGCTGCCGGCCGGGCTCGATGGGACACCGGACAGGAGCGCCCCAGGTACTGACCACTGCCACCAGATGCTGCTGTTGTCACTGCTACGGAGGATCTTAAGGCAGCGGCAGAAGAAAGGAAGTGACTTACCCTTTGCTGATATTCAGGGCGCTCCCCCCCCCTCCTTCTTTTCTTTTCCGAGTTATCAAATGACATTTGCTTATGCACAGCCGTGCACGTTTGTCTGTGGCATGGGGCCGCTGGAATGAAGCCAGGGATGAAATGGGCTGACACTGTTTCCCTGACAGACTGCAGGTAGAACGCTTGTAACTTCAGCATCAGGCCATGGAGCGGGAGGAGGTGTCTCCTGCTGCTTTACCTTCGGATAACTTCGGCAGGTGCGGGGTGGGATCCAGCCGAGGATCACCAGCAGCATGCTGTTCTCTTGTGCCTGCCATGGAGAGCACTTCCTGGTCACTCCTGCTTCCTGGAGCCACATAGGATACTCTGGGAAACTCCAGAACCTCACACCGGTCCCAACCCCTTTGCTCCTGTCTGGTGCTGGTGGCTCAGGCCAGGGCTGGGCTGACACAGTGTCTGCCTCAAAGCATTGCCACTTAAAAAAGCTACAGAGGAGGGCAGGGTGAACTGGAAAAATCAGAGTTCTCCCACTGTGGTGTGCAGATATCCCAGACAAATCCACCTCTAAGAAGGACCTGGGCAAGGGGCACTTACAGGCTCTTTGCTGTCCTCCTGCTTTGCTGAGTTTATGGATGGGCTCTAAAGCCCTTTGATTTAAAAAGCTTGTTTTGTTCAGGGGGTTGTTTTGTTTTGTTTTGTTTTTCCCCTTCGTTTATTTATTTATTTCTTTGGGGGGAGGCAGCAAAGCTGGGCCGTGCAGTGTCACTGTGCATGAATAACTCGCTGGGAGCACGGCGGAGCTCTGCCATCGCCGGGAGCTGCCTCAGCCCAAAGTGGCCTGAAATGTTAATGGAATTGTTTTGTGCACTTACTGGACATGATATTGTTACCGGGAGGTCTCCGATCTCTCCTGCACGCTGCAGTCAGCCACAATTCCTCTTTGCAGCTACACAGGGGCCTACTGCATATCAGCATTTCCATTTCTGAAAGGACAAGGCACGTTCAGAGGGAAAATGAAATGGGAGCGTGTGTTCAGCCGAGGCCTCCCCAGAAGGGGGGCATTTGCACCCTTCCTTTAACTGCTTCCACAGCCCCCCTGTTTTCCCTGGAAGGGCTGGCCTCTGGGAGGGATGGAGAAGGTAGTGAGGGGCTGGACACCCACAAGTGGAGAACGAGAGCCCTCCTGCCCCAGCTGGCAGGGTGAGAAGGAGCCATCTCTGCTGCTGACTGCGTTTGGGGAGGAGTTCTGATGGATCGGGAATGTCGGTGGCATCGAAGCCGGGGAAGAGGGCTCCCTGTGTAAAGCAGTCCCTGTCACTGGTGATCCCGCATGGAGCAGCCTGCCATGGCAGCTGGGGAGTGGAGCCAGCTCCAAACTTCCCAGTGCCCAGGGAGCTGCTGCTCGCAGCCTGGAGGAATGATGCTCCTTGGCAGGATTTTTAGGGCTGCAGAGTGCTCAGCCCGAAGTGTGGGGGTGATAAGGAGCCACCTGAGAGGACAAGCTGCAATGAGAATTTCCCACTCCGGAGTGCTGGCCCCTCCATTCTGTGGACTGGATCCAGGACCTGCAACATCATTGGGACAGCAGGAACACCTCTGGTGTCTGCAGTGGCCACGAGGGACTGGGGAGGTTCAGCTGAAGGTGTGAGGAGCCCTCATCCAAACTGCGACACCCATCCCTGTCATCGGCCCCCTGAGCGCCGCTAAAGGAAACACCTACCTCTGTTTTGGATTCCTCGTTTAAATTTGGGTCTAAACTCC
Source organism: Pachycephala philippinensis (assembly GCA_013397055.1). Lineage (NCBI taxonomy): Eukaryota > Metazoa > Chordata > Aves > Passeriformes > Pachycephala > Pachycephala philippinensis. Next base: position 157,008 of record VWZT01014850.1, read on the forward strand.
TTTTTCTGTCCCCCTCTGGCCTTTTTCCTGGGGTGTTGGCATCTGCTGCAGACCCCTTCCTGCTCACTTGCCAGGAAAGCTTTCGCAGGGTTTGGAGCTGCTCGTGTGTGGTGCTGGTGTTTTGGGTGAGAGCAGCGTGTTCCTGCACCACCTGAGAGGGTGTTGCTCCCTGGTGGGGCGTTTTCCCATCCTTCCAATTGCTTTGAGAAAATCTGGGGATTTTTCCCTCATGAGCTCTAGGGAGATTCTGCAGCTGTATTTCACAATCTGTAAACCACGGTAAAAAATGTGCATTTTAGTAACACCGAGGCTTGTTCTGCTCTTAGCAGAGCTTTAGCAACAGGATCCGGTGTGCTGGCTGATCCACCAGCATGGAAGGGTTTTTCCTAGATCCTAAATTGTGTGTGTGGGCTCCATGAAGTTCAGGAGGGAGTTTTTCCTTCTCAGCCCAGGCAAAATTGCCTTGGCAAGGGAGGCCTGTGACAGGAATGCTGCCAGAGCGTGATACCCTGCGCTCTTTCACGCAGGCTGTGCAGGGATGCTGTGATGCAGGAGGAGTGATCCTGCTCCCTGCTCCCCAGGGGCATCTTTGGGGAGTGAATTATCATCTCTATTCTTCCTGCAGAAATAAATTTAAATATAAATTCCTCCTGGTTGCTTCTGGTGTTACAATGATCAGACTGGGTTAGCACGATGCCCAATTTCCAGCCAGTGGGATTGATGGGGATTGATGGGGAGGAGGAGGAGGAAGAAGAGAAGGAGGACCCAGCCTGGGAATACCAAATCCACGCTGCTGTGAGACCCTGGGAGTGCTCATGATCCTTGGGAGCCCCTGTGCTGGGGGCCCTGTTTTTAACCCTGCAGCATTTCTGTAGGATTCCTCAGCACTATCAAACCTTTCCCCGAATTTTCCCGGTAGGATCCTGCAGCTTTGCCTCTCCTAACACACCCTCTCTCTTGCCTTTTAGGCTGATAAATTGACAAAAACTATTTTGCCAATACACCATCATGAATTATGGATAATTAAAATCTACTAGTCACGTGATGGGTATTAATCTGCAACCAATGCTCTCTTCTTCTTTTAAGAACCCTTCAGAAATGGGATCTGAGCTGGTGCGAGCCCGAGTCGATGTAGCAAATGCATTTCTGTGAAATGTTCTGTTTTGATTTTTACAATAAATTGTACATTGCAGTGATAAACATGGTCCCTTTTTCCTTGTTCCAGAACTGCTTTGCCATTCTGGAAGATAAAATGCATTCTTTCCCTTCCTACTTTCGAAGCCAACTCTGTTTTGAAGTAGCATAAATCTTTCTTTGGAGATGGAGAATTTTGGATGGAGAACAAAGTCCAGCAGATTTTTAATTTGGGGCCCATCTCATTCTCATTTGGCAGGCAGCTCCTGTTGATTTGCAAATGTAGATTTTTTTTATTTTTTTTTTTCTTTTAGGCCCTGAATGTGGGCAAAGGCTTCCTCTGAAAAGTGGTTGAGCTACTCAGTGGGACAACCCTGAGTTCTCCAGAGTGGTCTTTGATGGGCTGCACAGCAGAAAGTGTTTGAAGCTCCATTTTTTGCCTTGGGCTTGAAGTCAGGGATTGGGAGCTAAATAATGAATGTCCATCCATTCATAGAAAATGTTGTTCTCTCTGCATGCACAGAGGGGAGGCTTTAATCTGGTTGTTTTGGGAACAATGGGAGATGTTTTGAAGACCGGCCTGATTTGTGTATAACAACATGTTTGTTTGGGCTGCTTCTGAATAACCTTGTCCAGGGCCTGATCCATGGAAGTCCTTGTGGCAAAGGAGACGTCAAGAAACAAAAAACTCAGGATCAAAACTGTACAAGTTTCTCTGATTTATTTATGACTCTTCAAATCGATGATTGTCCCCTGAATCAGTGTTCCAAAGCCTGTGGGTGTTACACCACCATAACTGCAGGGTAAATCCATGAACAGCTCTGCACCTGGACCTCTGAGCCTGCAGCAGGCACCAGGATCAGTCTGTGCAGCTGAGATGGAGAAAAAATTCCATTAATAAACTGTATTTTGCTTGTAACAGCCCAGAGCATCCTATAACCTGGAGAGTGCCTGGCTGATCCTCGTGCCAGGGCAGTGGGAGAGCACCTGGAACCTTGCAGAGTTCTTTTCCTCGTTGTGAGGATGGGCACTGCCAGCTCCTTTCCTGGGGGTTGTTGTCACCACTGTGATATTTCTGCCACATTTGCAGAAAAATCTCTGTTTTCGTTCTGCCTTCACTTTGCATCTCTTTCCTGCTGGATACGAGGAGAGGGAGGTGAGGATGCTCCACCACCACGGACTGGCCCCACCGGGAGGGGGGAGCGTTTTCCCCTCGAGGTGCAATTTTTCCCTATTACCTTTGTGCTCCTCTGGTTTTTTTTACAAAATGAGCTCTAAATGCTTTTACCATAAGTTGGGTTATATCTTGCAGTATAAATGAAGCATATAATTGTGTTTTCCTAACAGCTCCACATTAAAAATAAGTTATTGTGTCACTAATGTGTTTTTCCTGACAATTTTCCATCCGGTGAGTGCGAGGCTTCTGTCTGAGCTGTCGTGTAGCAGCACCTCTGCCTCCTCTTGAGCTCTTATTCAGTATTCCTCAAGTCAGGCTGAAGTGTTAGTGTGATTAGAGCTTTCATACTATTAATTCCTAATTGGAGGTTGGAGCTCTAATGTTCCACCTTTGTGATTTTACACTCGTTTTAATATAATTAAATAATGCATAATGTATGTTCTATAATATTACACATAAATTATATATGACAAATGCTATATTCTGTGGTGTATATAAATCAGCTGTTATCTAATAGATGATCTAAATTACATGATGTATTATATATGATGTGTTATATATCATATATATAATTATAGTGGATAATTGGGGATACACAGCTCAGCTTCAGCAGGAAGAAATCTCCCAGCAAAACTTACTGGAACAAGCACTGATCACACCACTGTCTAAAAAATAGAAAAATAATTGATAGAAAACAGCATTAAATTGCCTGATTTCGCAGCTATATGACCAGATTTAAATACATTAATTGTCTGCCTCCCCCCCACCCTTCCCTATTGTTTCCCTCCGGAGGTTTTGTTCTGATGGATGCCATTTCTTCCCTGAGAAATGGCCCTGGCTGCTGCGGGCAGAATCTTTGCCTTGTGCCACAGAATCTCTCTCCGCCGCCCTCATCTTTTGCATGGATTGCTTGACCTCTGCAGATATAATTAAATCTCTTCCTGACGACTGTGAGATTGCAGCTCGGCTCCGTGGCGAAGGGAACCGGGAGGGAAGTGTTAAACGGGGCCCCGGCCAGGGATTGTTCTTACGGAGGGATTATTGCAGCTGGTTTGTGTTGGTCACTGCACGTGGCTTCAGGGGAACCTGACTTGCAGAAATCGGGCCAGCCTTGGTCCGAGGCAGCTTCTTGACCTCTATTCTGGGCTGGACGTGGACACAGGAGGCTGAATTTCACCAGTGTTTAAAATGTAGAAGGTTTAATTTTCTTCTGCTGGTTTGAGGACTCAGCCCCTTGCTCTCGTGCTGCCTTTTTTCCCTGGGTTCCTAAGGATCTCATGGCTTAGCAGGTGCTAGAAAAGGGGGGTGACAGAATGAGGACCTGTGGGGCAGGTGGCAGAACTTACTGCAGCTCTGCCCTGAGCCTCGTCTCCCCATTCCCAACGAGCATCATCCTCCAGGCAGCAGAGACCCTCAGCCTCGAGGAGAAGCTCTGGGACAGCCCTGGCACTGTGGTGCTCAGGGGAGGTGGAGGACGAGCCCTGGAACGTGCCACCCTCCCCTCTGGTGACGTGCCACCCTCCTCACTGTCACCCAGGCTGTGTTTTCCCCACGACCCCGTGGATCCTGTTCCACCCCCCAGTGGCAAGGAGCACTTTTTGATCGGATTAGCTGGATCACATTAGCAGGTTTCTCTTCCCACAAAACCTCCCGAATGAGTCAGAGTTTCCATCCCCGTCTGGGCTCGTCAGGGAGGCTCCATCCCCTTTCTTCCCAGCTGTCTGCCTGTGCACGGTGCTTCTCCTCTCCCCTTTACAAAAAACAACCATCTTCCTCTCCATCTCTGTTCTTGCCAGTGGCCAAGGCTGGGAGATAAGAGCTATGTCATGGCTCTGCCTTTTATCCTCTCCAGGAACCAGCATAGATCTCCCTCTCCAGAAGCAGCAGCTGAGTTCAGGGCCCCCCAGACATTTGGGGGTTATTTTAGGATTGATTTGAGCCACCCTGAGCACTGAGCATCCATTGCAGGAGATCCAGGTCTGTGGAGAAGTGCAAGCAGAGCCTGGGACATCTGAAAGGCTTCTCTCTTCCGAAGATGTGGATCTCCACATTTACACCCATGTGAGAGCTCCACCTTTCCAGCCAGGTTCCCCCAGCAGTTTATTCCTGAACATCTCCCTCTCCCTGGGAAGGTGGTAGGGCTGTGTGGACACTTCGGGAGTTGCCAAGCCTTTTGAAAACCCTCATATGCAGCAGTTTCAGTGTGAGGGATGATGCTGGGAAGGGGAGGACAGCGTGGTAGTGGAGAGCTTGGCCCCATGTGGGGAGCTGCTGGAGCTCAGCCCTGTCCCAGCAGTGCAGGTTGAGCTCCTCTCTCCCCTGAGAGCTGAACCCTTGGTCAAGGATGAGCTGTTTGGTTGCACCCCCATCACCTCTCCTTTATGCCACGGGGAAGATGCTCCCAGGGACCTCTGTGGTGCTGTGGGAGGGCACGGGGGTGCTGCTGAAGGCCCCCAATGGAAGAAGGATGTGGAGCTGTTGGAGAGAGTCCAGAGGAGGCCATGGAGCTGCTCCCAGGGCTGGAGCCCCTCTGGAGCCAGGCTGGGAGAGCTGGGGATGCTCACCTGGAGGAGAGAAGGATCCAGGGAGAGCTCAGAGCCCCTTCCAGTGCCTAAAGGGGCTCCAGGAGAGCTGGAGAGGGACTTGGGACAGGGGTTTGGATTACAGGTCAGCAGGGAATGGCTTCCCACTGCCAGAGGGCTTCCCACTGCCAGATGGGATATTAAGAAGAAATTCTTCCCTGTGAGGGTGGGGAGGTCCTGGCACAGGGTGCCCAGAGAAGCTGTGGCTGCCCCTGGATCCCTGGCAGTGTCCAAGGCCAGGCTGGACAGGGCTTGGAGCACCTTGGGGTAGTGGAAGGTGTCCCTGCCCATGGCAGGGGTGGGATGAGATACAACCCAAACCATTCTGTGATTTTGTTGCATTGCTCACAGCTACTGAACCCCAACATTTTTTTTCTTTTTGTCAACAAATAACAGATCCTTTCCCTGTTTCTTAGTTTTCTTGGGTGCTTCTTTGAAGAGAGGGATTTTATACACTGAGCCATCTCCGAACATTGTGCCTGCAGTGGAAGAATGACGTATTTTTAGGGAATTAGATCTGTAGTCCCTACTGTCAGAAGAGGGGCAGTGTGCCCTGGAGTCTTCAACAAAAAGAAGAGAAACTTTGACAGCATGGAAATAAAATGTATGAAAACCTCAGTGACTTCTAACTGAATTATCTTGGTTTGTCTCAGCTTATGCAATGGCCCTAAAAAGCATTAGAATATCATATGAGGAAGAAGAAGCAGTACTGGGAGGGTGGGGACATAAAGCACAGAACCTGGGGCCTGTAGCACTGGAAAATATCCCCCCCAATCAGATCCTGCTCTGTTTGTCCGTGCTCAGCCCAGGGAGGCAACGTTTCCCCTGCTGCATTATCTTGTCTCTAAATAGCGTTCAAAGGAGAAGAAGAATGTGCTGTTAAAAATATCAGACTTTTGGGGATGGCTGGCAGACTTTAGCACTGATAAGCATTGCTGATTGAAGATCAAACAGCCCTTGGAGAAAAACCTTCCAGCGAGCGCCGTGGGTCCGGCCCTGCAGCCAGACAGTGAGGTCAGCCTTCATCCAGGGATATTTAGGGACCGACACTGGAATTATGGTCTGGGCTCCCCTACCCCAGACGGATGTTGGCGACGTGGTGGTTTAAACCTGATAAATCTGTTCAAGCTGAGAACAGCATTTATTACGTGCCAAGAGTTTGCGTTAGTAGGTGGTAGATTTATAAATATATTTTTTTCCCTCCACTTAAGATAAAGAGAAAAGGCTCCAGGTCATAATGTGAACTGAAGACTGCTGGCATTTGTTTTTTAATTAATTGACAACCTGCATTTCTGTGTCAAGGTGGCAAATTAATAGTGGGTGGCCATCTGCTTGCAAAGCAGATAGTTCTGGCTGTGCCAAACATGTGGAGTATTTAACCATTTGATTTAAATCGGATCAGAATGATGGTGTTTTGAACACTCTCTTAAGTTGATTTTTCCATTTAAGAGTTGGGCTTTGAAAAGGGGAAAAATATTGAAATGGTCTTTTTAGCTTCAAAAACTTGCAGGCCTTTAAGTGAGTTATTAAGAGTTAAGAGTTATTTGGCATATTTGGCCTTCTTTTTAGGAGAGGCCAAATCCTGGTGGGAATAACAACACGGAGCTTCAATCACCTGCAGAAGTGGGGTACCAAGTTTGTGTGAGAACACCAAAGAAACAAATACATTTTAAAAATCATAAAGTAGCTCGGGCTGAAAGGGACCTCCAGAAGTGTATTTGAACTAATTTCAGTAGCACCTTCTGGGATTGAGATGGCAGGAAAGAAAAATATCAATAGATTTTCTGCTCTAATACAGTGAGAGTCTCAGTGGTGGTGGCTGCAATCAAATGCTAAATAGAAAGTTTGCAATAAAAAGGGCTTTAGTTAGAATTAATAAAATGTGAAATGCCTCGTTCCTTGGAAAACATGTGGTATTGACTGAGATTTAGAAATATGTCCTGGGAGCAGGGATCTGGATTGCAGGCTCCAGAGCTGGCTCTGGCATCCTTTCCCTGCATGCATTACTATTATTTATTTATTTATTATATATTTTTTAATTTTATTTTTTGCCTGTAAAGGTCACAGTGTGCAAGTTTGAGAGGAAATTAGTGAAGAGCTGGAATCAAGCCTTGCACAAAATTATCCCCTTCTCCCACTCCTTCACCTTCCTGTGTTGTGCAGGGCAGGGGCATGATTTTTAAGGTCCTTTCCAACCCAAATTGGATTCTAAACCAGGATCCTTGTATCGCAGGCAAGTCCAAGTTTATCATGGAAACTTTCCTGATTAAGTTTGATTTTAAGTCCTGCTATCCAGGGCTGCCCTCCGGAAGCTGCACGTGAAGCCACGGATAGTTCCCATTTTCAGGAAAGCACTGCTTGAATTCTCTGGGAAATGAGGATTTTAACATCCTCTTGTTTTGAGGAATTGTCTCAGGATGTTCTGAAGCTCAGCTGGAGCTTCTCCTTTGCTGTCAGAGCTGGAAATCTTGGATAGCTCAGAGGCAGGAAGAGCCTGGTGCTGGATCTGGGGCTTGAGCTTGTGTCACTGTCATCGTGCCATGAGCGTGGGGACGGTGCCAGCTTGGAGGCATGCTCTGCTTGGCACAGAAAGGTCTCGAGAACAGGCTGCTTCCTTGCTTGGCACAGTTCCAGCAGGAAGGCTGCAGGACCCACGGGCTCCTGGAGAGCTGCTGGGGCTCTTCCCATCGCTGGGACACCAGGCCACAGTGCTGAGGGACCAGCTGTCCTCAGGAGCTGAGAGAGGGCTGGTGGTTGCTGTCCTGCTCTCTGGGTGTGGGCGTGTGCTTCCAAAAACACGGAGATGTGGTACCTGGGGACGTGGTTTAGTGGTGGCCTGGGCAGTGCTGAGTTGATGGTTGGACTCAATGATCTTGGAGGTCTTTTCCCACCTTTCTGGTTCTCTGATTCTCTCAGTGTGGGACGTACAGCAGGACAGGGGCCAGCTGGGCCACCTGAAACTGGGGCCTCATCCCTTTGGCCACTGTGGAGCCACCAACGAGGCCACTGGGGTGATCCAGCCTTCTTTGGGGCTTTTTCTGGAGTTGGTTTGGGCTCCTTGGGGCTGTCCCATGCCAGGCCAGGAGCTGGACTTTGATGATCCTTGAGAGTCACTTCCAAATCGGAATATTCTGTGATAAACAGAACCTCCTGGAGTGAAACCCAGCAGCACCAGGCTGAGCTGAGTTAAAAATGAAGAAGTTTGTGTGACTGAAGGTTTCAGAGTGCGGTGCATTGCTGGGTGCAGTGATGGAGCCAGGCTCTGCAGGGCTGGTTGGCCACTGAGCTCCATGCCCTGTGTCCCTGCCTGGGCTCTGGTGAGCCCCACAGTCAGCGGGAGCTGCTCACCCCTCACAGCCCTGGAGCCCCGTGAGGCTCAGCTTTCCCCTGGTCATGGCTGAGTGTGGCAGGCGTGCCTGGAGCACCTCAGTGAAGCACAAAGCTCTGTCCGACGGGGGTGGGAAGGAGGTGGCAATGGAAAGTTTAAATCCCTGCTCGTCTCAGCCACGATTCAGGCTTGCTTTCCCTCTGCGGAGGCTTCCCCTCTCCCTCTCTGCTGCCCAAGTGTTGCTTCTGTTGCATTTGTTATTTATTTTCTCCCTAGCCCGGGGGCTGCTGCGAGAGGTGTCTCTTTGCTCTGCCGGCTGTTCCTGATGCTTCCTTTTCCTTGCTAATACCAATTGTTTCTGCCAAAAGCGCTCGGCGGTGTTATGTAAACCTCGAATCACACGCTAACGCTGCGATCCGGGGGCTCCCAAAGGCGCTGCATCGGCTTCGCCCCCGCGCCGGCTCCGCTGCCACCAGCCTTGTGCTGTGCCAGGGGTGCCCTGGGCTGCTGAGCCGAGGGCTGGGCTGGCACTGGCCACGGCAACCCCGGCCATCTGAGACAGCATCGCTGTCACTGGCAGCTTTAGTGGGAGGCAGGGAAGCTCCCTGCGAGGCGCTCAGGGCTGGGGTTGGAGCTGGTTTAGGGTGCGGTACCCGCGGAGCAAAGCAGTGATTTTGGCACACGGTGTTGGTGGGTGCTCTGGGAGGGTTCTGCTGCCACATCTCCACCCCATCCCTGCCCTCGGTCCCGGGCAGAGCCTGCCTGAGCAGCCCCTGTGCTTGCTGCCAGCCAGCTCGTGGAATTGGAGCTCCAGGAACATCTTCATGGAGGTACCGTGCTCCTCCAAGGCTCCTGGGTGGGCACCTCCTCTCCTCGGCCAGATATTGTTCTATCCAAACCAGTTGTTTACCTGGGAAGTGATATTAGCAAAATCCTAATGAATTTCCAAGCGCTGCTTTATGTGATTTGGCAGCCAGGATTCTCTCAAAAAAGAAAGGAAAATGAGAGAGATCCACCATTGCTGTGTGCCCAACCTCTTCCCCATCCACTCCACTGCTTTTGAGAGATTAAAAAGAGATTAAATCCTGCTGAGCTGGCAGGTGATGTTGATGAATGTTTGGAGGGGATTAGGGTAAATCCATTCCTCCCTCTGATTTAGCTCGAGATTTGAACTCATTGATAAAATTTGTCCAGGTTTTACCTCTGAAACCTCCTTTGAGCTGGTGAAGGTGTAAATGAAGGCAGAGCTTGTTTTTGGAGCAGAAAGGATAATAAATTAGCCTTTGTAAGGCTGATGAAGGCTTAAGATTGCCGTGCATCTACAACTATTGCAGTGTCCAGTTAATCCTCACTGCCACAGAATTAAAGGATGCCCAGGTGGGTTCCTTGGCTGGGGGAATCCAGCCTGGTGCTCCTGCTGCAGTGCAGCACAGCTGTGAGATGCTCTGCAACAGCCAACCTGCCTGTGCAGGGCCCTGTTTCCATGTGGCACCTGAGTTCCTACCAAAAAATGCCATTTCTCAGACTAGGGATGGCCACAGCTGTGGATTGGGGCTCAGGGGCTGCATCCAGCCAAAGCTGGCTTGGTGTTCCGGCACTGTTTTGGTTCTGTAGTGGCATTGCAATGGGACTGGGGGTTAAAGAGGGTGTTCTGGCAGCCTCCAGCAGCTGTTGGACCTTCTGGTGTATCTGCATGCGTCCTAGAGCACGGGAACGGGGATGGTGGGACTGCAGAGGGTGTTCCTGAAAGGTGTCCCAGCATCCAGAGGATTGTCCTCAGAGGAGCATTGAAACCTGCAGCACTGCCATTTGGGCCCAGTGCTGGGACTGGCACCAGCAGCGAGTGCTGGGTGTGGTGCTGGGGCTGCAGGAGAGGATGCTGATTCCAAGGATGTATTTGGAACAAGGCTCAGCAGCAGCACTCAGTGGCTGTCCTGGTGGTGGGAGGAACAATCTTCACCTTTCTGTGTCGCCTGTGGTTGAATGAAGCCCTTGGGGTGCAGGATGAGCTGCTGGAGGGCAGGAGGGCAGTGATGGACTGGAGGAGCTTTATAAACCAGGGCAGGGCATTGCTGCCAGAGCTCTGCCCTGCCTGTGGCATCCACGCCAAGGCAGAGAGGGGAGAAGCTCTGTGCAAAGCCACTTGGGCAGGTTTGGTGAAGAGCTCCCACCTGCTGCCCTGTTTGGAGCCTTCTCCCGGGACTGCGCGTTCCAGAGGGCATGGCTTGGTCATCCCAGCATTTCATCCCACCTGTACCCACCCCAGCTCTGAGTTTCCCTGCGTGGAAAGAGTGGCAGCAGTAGCAGCTTTGGGGTAGCAGCTTTGCAGGGATCTCTGTGCTGCTTAGCAAAGCTGACATTTAGGAATCACCTGGAGACAGGCAAAGGTGCCAGGTGACTGATGCCAGGTGTGAGCTGGAGCTCCAGGCTCTGTAAAACAGGGCAGAAGTCAGAGAGGGTGTGAACAAGCAGTGTTGTGGCATGGAGGATACCAGGATCAGGTTTGTCCCCTGAGGAGCAAATCTGCTTCCTCTGAGCTGCTTTGGATTTATCCAGTGAGAGCAGCAAACACGGCCCTCTCCCCATCCTTGAGGATGCTGGTGGGGTGGGTAGGAAGCCTGATAATGTCACAGACAACTGGGAATACTTTCAAGAACATAACTGGGAACAATTTAGAAATAATTTAGAAAGAAAGAAATTTTTTTCAGTGTGTCATTGGATTATATGCTTTTCTAGAAAGTAGGAGGAAAGAGATCTTGAAATTAAATGTATTAATAAACTTCCTTAACTCTCATTAAGGAAGAGGATTTGGAGGGAAGCATTTTCCAGTTTCTTCATCATGTTGCTGCACATCTGGTGTTTGCCAACCTGGTATTCTTGACTCCTTCAAGAAGAGCAAAAATGGAAGTTAAATTCCTTGTATATTAGAAAAGAATATTTGGTATCCATTGTTTGCGATGATGGTAGTTTGTTTAAAATAAAGTTACCTTTGTATTTGCTTAGTTTGACTCTAAACAGGAGAATAATGGCTTTTGTAATGTCTCTGTTAGAGGAGTATTGTTTGAAAGCACTTTGGGCTTACATTAGTTGAGTGCAAAATGAATTCCTGCTCTGGAGCAAATAAACCCCAGCGGGGCTGGATGCTGCGAGCTGCCAGTGTGATGTGGGGATGTGCATCACACAGGTCTCTGGGGGCCAGTTCTTGATGTAATTCTTCATGCTCCTCATCTTCCCTCCTCCCTTCACTCACCTCAGTGATGCAGCATCTCACCCCAACAAATTGGTTTCACATTTACATCTGAAACTGGGGGGCACTGGGCAGCCTGAGGAGGGGGAGCAAGAAGCTTTTCAATGCCTCCTCATGTGTCAGCACATGAGTAAACAGACTTTGGTGAAATACCTTCTATTTTCTCATCTGAACAACAACAGACGCTTGCAGTTTGGGGCATTTCTTGGTTTTCTTTTTTCCTAACTGTGATGGGAAAATGGGAAGCAGTAGGAAAGTGCTCGCTGCTGGTGCTGGCTGTGTCAGGAATTGCAGCAGTAGCTCTGGGGTGTGTGAGGTGCCTTGCAGGAGCTCCTGAGGCTCCTGTGCATCCTCATCCAGAGCTGCAGATACACACAGGGGATGTGAACTGAGGCTGCTGAAAACTCAGCACAGGCTGGTTTTCCAGCAGTATCCAATGATGTGGCTGCCCCTGGATCCCTGGAAGTGTCCGAGGCCAGGCTGGACAGGGCTTGGAGCAGCCTGGGATAGTGGAAGGTGTCCCTGCCCATGGAGGGGGGTGGAATGAGATGGGTTTAAATTCCCTTCCAACCCAACCCAACCCCTTCCATGATTCTGTGTAGCACAGCAGGTATGAGGAGAACTTCATCTGGGGGCTCTGCTGTCCCGAAGCCCACTGCAAGCAGCTGCTCAGACCCGTGTAAATGTTCTGTTTAGTCACATAACAGCGTGGTAGGGGACACAGGACACATGCAGTCAGGGACCACCTGCTCGCCTCTTTTCCCTTCATATAAAATAATGAGGACATTTTCTTAAAAAGCAGCTAAATGCATTAGCTGCATTAGAAAGAGAAGCCGAGATCTCTCTGTGCAAAGGTGTCAATGCTTTTATTTTTAGCTTAATGTTGCATTTAGTTTGTTATCTGCAAATTATAAAATGTGGGTGGGGATGACTTGGACATCCTGCTGGAGGGATTAGCTCCCCACGGTGAGCAGGAGGTGTTTCTGTGCAGGGCTGGGTGGGATGTGCTGCTGGGGCAGCTCTGCACTCTGGAGCTCTGTTCCACAGCTTCCCCCAGGGTGCAGCATTCCAGTGTTGATTGTGGCAATGCCCCTTTTCTGTCCCAGAGTGAAACAGAGCTCGTGGCTGGTGTGAAGCCATGAAATTATGGGTGGTAAAGTGCTGTGCAAGCTCCAGCTCTTGCTTATTCAGTTTTAAAGGGGGCCAATAAAGACAGGGACAAACTTAGGCATGGCCTGTTGCTATAGGAGAAGGGGTAGTGGTTTTAAACTAGAAGAGGGTCAATTTATACTAGATATAAGGTAGGTTTTGTTTTGGTTTTTTACAATGACAGTGGAAAAACACTGGCACGAGGTGCCCAGAGAAGCTGTGGCTGCGCCTGGATCCCTGGAAGTGTCCAAGGCCAGGTTGGATGGGGCTTGGAGCAGCCTGGGACAGTGGAAGGTGTCCCTGCCCATGGCAGGGGATGGGACTGGATGGGCTTTAAGGTCCCTTCCAGCCCAAACCATTTTTTCTGGCAAGGATGTGCCCAGAGGATGCAAACCTCCCCGCCTGCTTTGCAGGCAGATGTGTGGTGGTCGCTGTGGAGTCTCCCAGCTCTGCATGGAGGAGCTCTGCTGCCTTCCTTTGTGGCTCCTGTGGGTACAAAGCTCTGTTTGAACTTAGGAGCTTGGCTGTTGGGTGTTATTGCAATGACGTGTGGCCCAGCAGAGTTTTGAGGCCACAGCTGAAAAAGGTCCTACTGGGCACTTAGGAAAGGATGGTTCCTAAAAAATATAGCTAAGATGGACAAAGAGTGTGGATATGTGGGTGAATCAGGGAGAGAGAAATCATACTGCGACTGGGGAATTTCTTTCCAGGGTTATTTTTTAGAAGAATCCCAGTGCTGTGGGGTCTGCATTACCAGTGTGGGCACGTGGTACCCCAGAGCAGAGCAGGGCCCTGCCCTGTGTGCTGAGAGAGGTGTCTGACACCAGACTGGTGCTCCCTGTCCTGCTGCCAGGGAAATCCATGTTCTTGCAAGCCCTGGGCTTGGTGAGATTGCAGCTGGGCTCTGGCCTCTTCCCCAGCTTTAATGATGAGTTTGCACTCCAGGCAATCATCAGATAATCGTAAGAAAGTACAGGGGTGATGCAACTGAGAAAGTGTGGTTTGAGCTCAGCTTTAGCTTCAGAGGACCTCTGAGAACATCAATGGCTTCAGCATCCTCCAGCTGTGTCACACAGGGGCTGATGCAGCCACCAGTGGTTTGCACCAGGCTGCAGCCTGTCAGCAGCACTGACCTGGGCAGAGGCTCTGGAACAAATGGGACAGGTCAGATCTCCCTGGTGGGCTGCAAAAAAATGTGACTTCAGACATCAAAGAGTCAATTCCACCTCTGAATCCCTGGGCACTGTGGCTGGTTAATTTGTGGAGTGGGTTCCTGAAGCATTCTGAGGCACGTGGCTTTGGTTTTACCAAAATCATTAAGGCTGAAAAATTCATCAGTACTACTCCTTCCTCCCAGTGACCACACACTTGGCAAAATTCCCACATTTTCCTTCCTCTTTCTCTGTGTGTGAGGTGTCCCACCTTCTCACACGAAGGGCTGCAGGGAGCAGGATGCTGCCTGTGCTGTGGGAGCCCTGGACACTGCTCTGAGCCACGGCAGAATGGAGCTCCAGCTCTCCAGGCTGGCAGGATGCTCCTTGTTTAGCATGTTGTCTGTTTCTTTTCCTTTTGGAAAACTGTGGAAAAAAACAGTAGAAGAGGAACTCACCCATTTTCAGGCTCTTGCCTTGCTCCAGTGGTGAGAGGGTTAATGGGAGAGGTGGCCACTGGACTCGTAACCACTGTCCCCAGGGGTTTTGCTGAGTTCCTAAGCAATCCGTGTTTTTGGGGAATATCAGGGATTGCACAGCTGTCCTGTGTCCGTAAAACTGGGGTTTGTCAGGGAACGGTGGTGCTGATGATGCCTTAGGTTTTAACTTTTATATGTTTCAAGTTCTGCATTCCCAGTGTGTAACTCTGCAGTGTCCTGCAGCCTGGGAGCTGCTGCTCTCTCATGCTGAGACAGACAGAACAAAGCCTCTCCAGGCTGCTCTCCAAGGACACCCAGCCCGGCCTAGGCCCAAAATGTGTAACCCAGCATCTGGAGAAGGGGGGCAAGCTGAGGGCAAATTCCATCATTAGCTAAAGTTTAATTGGTGAAATTGGGTTGAGATGCAAATGGCCCAAAGCTATAAAAGTGTGAAGAACTCGTGACTCGGGGTCCATCTTGGGTGCAGCCTTTGGCCTGCCCAGGGTGTGCCTCTGAAGGCCTTTCAAATAAATATCCACCTTTATTCCCTTCCTCCTGTCCAGTCTCTGTTTCTAGGTTGGCCTCTTTAGGCATCGCTGACAGAGGGAATGTCCCCAGTGCGTGGCCAAGTCACTGCTGAGTGGGGGCATCAGAGCAGGGTCCCTGGAGCCCCCACAGGGGCCAGCACGGGGGTGTTGGCTTGGATTGGTGTCTCTGCACCTGCCTTGGGATGAGGGAGCTGTGGAGGGGAGGAAGGGGTTAACATCAGTGCAGTTTCCAACAGGAGTAAGCACCTGGCTGTGCAGGGAGACCTTTCTGTTGCATTGTGCTCTTTCCATACAAAGGATTGCAAAGATCAGCCCTGGTCCAGAGCAGAGACCCCACTCCTGTGCCCCTGGGCACTCCTCCCTGGCACAGAGGGGGTGCCCAGATCCATCCCCAGGCCTGTGTCCTGTCCTTAGAGCCTTCTCTGACACTTTGGGGCTCCAGCTCGTGTTCCCACCTTCGCTGATCCTGAGCACCAAGTGATGTGTGAATGGGAAAGAAAGCAGTTCCAGTTCAGCCACGTTCATTACATTTGATATGAGCAGGCTTTAATAATGAAAAAAAAGAAGAAAAAAAAAAGGAAATCTTCTAGCATGAAGCCCAAGAGATGGGTGGATTTAAGTGCTATTAAGAGATTACTGGTAATGCCCAGCTGTGTGTGTTGGTTCAGCTGCGAGGCAGCAGCAGCAGCAAGGCAGCACAGTCTCATTCCTCTTGCAAGTGCAGCCCATCCCTGAGCTGTGGAGCCCCATCTCTTCTCAGCAAAGGCTCTCTGGTGTCCCCATCTCCTCTGTCTTTTCCTCTCTGCTTGTCCCATCAGGCTCCAGGAGCCCTGCCAGCAGCATCCACGGGGATGGGAGGGAAGGTTTGCCTGGGATGCCCATTCTTTGAGCAAGATGCCACTTGCTGTTGGACCTGGACCTGCAGCCCCAAAGCTCCTGGTTTTGAGGGGTGAAACTGCTCCTGGCGCTGCTCCCACGTGTGCCAGGAGGTTGTGGCCTGAGGTCAGGGTGAGGGGCCTCAGCTGGAAGGTTTGTGTTCGCTGGCTTTGGTTTAAGCCCTTCACGTTTCCCATCACAGCTCCTTGATGACGATGATGATGATGAGTGCTTCTCTCCACCAAGTCACTTTTGGTGGTGAATTAAATCATTGCATTCCCCCCCCTCTTTCCAGTATTCAGTGCTCTGAGCTAAATTAGAATAGGAACCTTTTCAAACCGTTCCCTTAATAAAAGTATTTAGTTAATAGATGATGCATAGCTCACAAAGCTTGCAAGAATCTGACATGGGGTATCACAATATTATGATATTTAACAGCAAAACCTACTGCATTATCAACTTACCTCTATAGCATGGAGGAGGCAACAGCTGAGGCATAAAAACTAATGCTTCAGTGTGACAGAGCTAAAATTGAACTTGGCAATTACCGCGTGCCTGATTCGCAGTATTGTGAAGTGAAGCTACTATATAAATCAGCTCCAGTAATCACAGGGTTTAAAATTAGTCAGTTACTATTAACTCTGCCAGTGTTAGCATATGCTGAAGAATTATAAAAGTGAAAGGTATGGAATATCTAAAGTACAGGTTTAAAGTAAACCACTTGAACAAGCTCCCAGTGGGAGGATTTGAAGTTCATGCAGAAGTAAGGTTTTGGATACTCTGACAAAGGGTTGTGGAACACATTTAATTGCACATTGCTGTCTAATCTTTTGAATGCTTAACATCCTTTCGAAAGCACCTTTTCATGTTCCCAAGACTTTCACAGTTCACAGAGGGTAGAGTGATGATTGAATTTAATTTTTCCTCCCCTACAGGATTTTTTTTTTCAGAGCACCGCAATTCAAATAGTTTGCAGAGCTCTTCAATGCCAGGCATAGAAAAAAGGAAACAGCAGGATAATGTTTTAAAATCATTATGGGGAAGTGAAAGGCTGCTCCGAGCACGGCACAGAAATTAGCAACTGCTATGATTGCTAAATTTTTATTCCATGCAAAATTCATGGAATTTGCTGCTATGAAAAATAAGGGAGTCAAGTTATTTAATAGGATTCTAAATTATGTAGGATGCACAAATATTTTAGATGGGGCAGGGAGCTGTGTGTGTTTCTGCAGGAGAGGGGGAGCTGGGAGCAGCTCAGCTGGGGTCAGGTGCTGTTGCCCTGTCCAGTCCTGTTCCCTCACTCCTCTGCTCCATATCAACGTTTTCAGCTCCATTTTGGAACTAACACTGTCTTGGTCTCGGTGACACCTGGCTGTGATGAGTGTGCTGGGGTTTGGGACCTCTGGGAGCTGTCTGGGAAGGGTGAGGGCAGGCACAAGGGTCTGTGCCCCTCGCTCTGGGCTCGCTGTGTCAGGGGACGTGTCACACGTGGTTCCTCCTCTGATCACAGGCACCTTGTGCTTGTGGCTTTGTTGTCGGGGCTGTGCTGTGCCGGGGTGATTCTGAATGAGCTGCATCCAGTGTCAGAGTGATGGAGGGGGTGGCACAGTCCCCTCGGGTCTGCCAGCCTGCCCTGGATGCTCCTAAAGGGTGCTCTGGCATGTGGTCTCATGTCAAACACCTCAGTTCCTGGTTTCTCCCTCTTGCATCCCCTCCAGGGAAGGTGGGCTGCAGTCTGATGGGGTTTCCATCAGAAAAGCTGGATGCTTTTCCTGCCAGTGGATCTAACCCCACGTTTCTGTGCCTTCCCCACAGCTCAGGTTGAGCCCTCACACCCCGGAGCATCCCCAGCACTCCTGCAAGGCAGCTCCACCCCTGCCTTTGCTCTTTCCACGTCTGACCTTCAGATTCTCACACAAGTCACGATGACTTCTGTGGGTTTTCTTTCCCTGCTTGCCTCCTGTCCATACTGTTTTGTTCAGTCACAGCCACATCTGGTTTTCCAGAATAGGCACCTTGTGTCTTGTTTCTGACTCCAGTGAAGTGGAAACGTTGCAGCAAGTCTGTGCTTTAGTCTTTCTTTACTTTTAGTCCCCCCATGTGTCCTAATTATTTAGTGCAACTTGTTCAGCCAGTGGTTTTGAAGATGCTCCTGCTCTGGCAGGGATAAGGATCAGATGAGACTGGTTTTTCTCTCTTTCTCTTTTTTTTTTTTTCCCCTCTTTCTTTCTTGCTTTTTAAAATAGAGAAACCAGAGGAGTGGCAGCAGCTGGGCCATGCCATGCTCCTGGCAAAGAGCACACAGAGGATGCTTTGTTAATCAAAGTGCAGCCTGATCAGATGGAATTACAGAATCACAGAATGGTTTGGGTTGAAAAGGACCTCATCTTGTTCCACCCCTGCCACGGGCAGGGACACCTTCCACCATCCCAGGTTGTCCCTGCCTGGCCAACCTGGCCTTGGACACTGCCACGGATCCAGGGGCAGCCACAGCTTCTCTGGGCACCCTGTGCCAGGGCCTCCCCACCCTCACAGGGAAGGATTTCTTCCTAATATTCCACCTGTCCCTGCTCTCAGGCAGTGGGAAGCCATTGCCCCTTGCCCTGTCATTCCATGCCTTTATCCAAAGTCCCTCTCCTGCTCTCCTGGAGCCCCTTTAGGCCCTGGAAGGGGCTCTGAGGTCTCCGTGGAGCCTTGTCTTCTCCAATCTGAACACCCCCAGCTCCAGAGCACAGGGGCTCCAGTCCTTGGAGCATCTCCGTGGCCTCCTCTGGACTCATTCCAGCACCTCCCCATCCTTCTTACATTGGGGGTCTTCCTGGTGGATGCAGCATTCGAGGTGGAGTCTCATGAGAGAGGAGGAAAGGGGCAGAATCCCCTCCGTGTCCCTGCTGCCCAGGCTGTGGGACGAGCCCCGAGGGATGGAGAAGTGAACAGTGTTTGGGTGCAGTTGTTTGGGTGCTGCTTTGCACGTGAGCACAGAGTTTGTCCCTGTGCTCTGTGATAAAGATTGAAGACTGTGAAGGTCACTGTGCACTGATGAGCCTGTTTGCCATCACACTGGGGACTTTGCATTTTGGAAATAGGCTCTGTTATTGGCCTCATCCTCGGGAAGGCGTTACTTTATCAGTCAGAGTTAAACCTTGCTGCGTTCCATTAGAGGGTTTTGAAATATATAATTTTCAATTGACTGGTACAGGGTAAATTGCCCCCATTCTCTCTGCCAATAACTTTAAGATTCATGAAGAATTTATCAGTACATTTAACACTTCCACTGAAACTCTATTTCGGAGGTTATGGAAATGAGCTACAAATGAAAGTCACAATTCAGAAAGCAGGAAACATGCCTGTGAGTGAGGAAAAGGCTGTCACTGGCATTGTGAAGAAAGAGAGGTATAAATAGGGCACTGGGTTAGAAAGCAGGAAATCTGCGTGCTGTGGGTTTTACTTGGAATTTCTTCTGGTGACCCCAGATAAGATTGTTAACCCTTGTCTCTGCAGGCAGTTGTACGTGCTGGCTCTGGGCTCTGCTCCTGGCTCCTGGGATTGTCTGCATGACCTGGCTGTTGGGAAGGGGAGCCACTCCATCAATCATGGGCGTGTGGTTTTCGTGCTTAGGAAGGATCACTTCACCCAAGAGACTGGATTTCTCAATATTTCCTGTGGAGTAATATTTAGTCTTGTCCCCACACTGCACAGCCCGGGGACAGCGAGCTCACAGAGAAGGGTCTGTCCTTGCAAGCAGCCAGGGGAGGGTGGGGGTCACAGAGATGAGGACAAACCCTGCTGCACATCAACTCGGTGCAGTCAATGACCACAACTTCATCTTCGGTTTTATTTTTATAGAGAAGGTGAAACAAACACTGTAAACCAAGAGGGACTTTTCTTATCTCCTTGATGGGCCCAAGAAGAGGCTCCCCTGTGAGCCGTGGGTGTCCCTGTGTGTCAGTCCTTGCCTGCAGCCTCCTCAGAACCCAGCAGAAATGGCTCCAGGTGCAAGGCTGTGTCCTGGGAGATGTAAAATTCCAGTTTCTGAGGTTTCTGCCCAAAACGTGCTGTGGTGTTTCATCCTCCTACCAGCACTGAGTGTGTAGCATATCAACAGAACATGATCTGGTGTTTGTCACATCCTTCAATATAACTTTGTTAAAGTGTTTGGGCTTTTTCCAGCATACACCAGACATGCCATAGTCTGGGGGGAGCCATCAGGGTGGATAGCTGGGATGGGAAAGGCAAAGAGGAGGGATTACTGCCATAAATAAGGCAGTGTGCAGGATCCCACCCCAGTGAGGTGCAGGGATGTGCATTGCATCATAGAATCACAGAATGGTTTGGATTGGAAGGTGCCTTTAAAGCTCACCTGGTCCAACCCCCCTTCCATGGGCACCTTCCACGAGAGCAAGCTGCTTGGAGCTCCATCCAATCTGGCCTTGAGCACTTGGGGTTCAAGGCTTGGGGCATCTTTGTTCCCTCTAGGCAACCTGTGCCAGTGCTTTACCACCCTCATTGTAAAAATCTTTTCTAGTCTCTTCTCTAAATTGACCCTCTGGCAGTGGGAAGCCATTCTCCCTTGTCCTGTAGCTCCAGGCCCTCATCCAAAGTCTCTGTCCTGGAGCCTCTTTAGGCACTGGAAGGGGCTCTGAGGTCTCCCCAGAGCCTTCTCCAGGTGAACATCCCCAACTCTCCCAGCCTGGCTCCAGAGCAGAGGGGCTCCAGCCCTGGGAGCATCTTTGTGTCCCCCTCAGGGGAGATGTGGCTGTAAGAGCAGTGGTGTTTAGTGCCTTAAGAGCCACACTGAGACAAAACGAATCCTGTGAGCAGGGGCCTGGCCTCTCTGACAGCTCTGCTTTCAGTTCCTGGGCTGGCAGCTCCAGAGCCTGTGTAGGTCAAGGGGTCATGCAGGCCTTTAATAAAATGACAAGTGACTATGATAGTTCTGCCTGTTACCAGTTGTAAATTCGGCCTAGGGAGTTATTTCAGGCTTGTGCAGCCTAAAATTTTCTCACAGCCTGATCACATCTCCAATAGAAATAATAACCTGCAATTGCTCCCATCCCTGCGTGCTCTGTAATAAACAAATGGTGCTTCCCTGGAGGTGTCACCCTGGGAGCGCTGGCGTTGAGCAGTGCTTGTCTCATGGATGGAATTCAGGAGTCAGGATGTTTCCTGTGCAGCTCCTGACTCTGCAGAAGTTGGCAGCAGTGGATGTATTTTGGTCTTGGCTCTGTTCTGCGAAGGTTGAAACAAAAAGAAAAGGTGATGATTGCTTTGTACCTGGGCAGGGGGGGCTGACCAGCTCCTGCAAGCTGAATCTGAATCCTTCAGAGGAAAACATGAAGGATTCCCCATGTTTCTTGTTCTTTGATGTCCCTTGTGCCCATGCACCATCTCGCTGTGAATCCCAGTGCTTTCACAGGGACATTCCTGGTGCCAAACCTGTGAACTGGTGACTCCATGCAGGGAATCACTTTCCTGTCTTTGACTACAGTGAAGCCCCCAAACCTGAGCATGTTTGGAAGAGGTGTTGCACTGCCTGCATGGCCCTTGGCAGAAGCTGTAGCTGAAACTGGTGGGGACAGAGCAGTCACACCCCTGTGTAAGCAAAAGCAGAATTTGTCCTGTCCCTGAAGCACACAAACCTTTGCTCTGTGGGCTCTGCTCTTCTCTGTGCACAGGTTGTTTTGTTTCCTGTGGTGTCTGTGCTGCTGTTGAGGCAGTTCCACGAACCTCCTGTTTCTCCCGGGGCTTGTTTTCGTGGCAGGTGTTCGCTGTGATAAAATATTGATGGGGAGGAGGAAGGAAGGCTCCGTGCTCTGGCTGGCCCTACCTCACGTTGTTTTTCAGGTGGGAGGTACCAAAAGGGTCACGTGGTGATTTTAAAATCAACCAAGGTCAAGCTGGAGAGTCTGGAGGATTTGGGGAATTGGAATATAACCAGGTTTTGGTGCAGCTTGGGGTAACTCTATTAAATGCCTGCCTCTGCCTGAAGTTGGGTCTGGGTTCTGGCAGGTGTGCTTGGCCATGGATAGAGGGGCAGCGAGGTGTCCTGGGATGATCTGGGGTGTTCAGCAGCATGTGCCAACCTGTGCCACTGCACCCCATGTCCCGGCAGCTGAGGTCACCACATGGTCTTCAAATGCCCCAAAATGCAGCGTGTTCCAGCTCTTGTTGTCTTTGTTGATGTCATCAGACTGAAAGAAAAACTGAAAAGGCATCCTAAAAACTGATGGACTCCGATGAGCTGAGCAGCTCCTGGCCTCTGGCCTGCCTGGATCCTTGCAGGGGGAGGCTCCAGTGTGCTGCCAGCCCATGGCATGGGGTGGGCACGGGCTGAGCCCCAGCCTGGGTGCCTGCCTGGGGCAGAGGGGCTGCTACAGGAGGCTGGTGTTGGAGCATCCCCTGTTTGGCAGCTGGGCTGAGGGAATGAGCTGCTTTGCACCCCTGAAGCACCCGCTGCTGATGGTGAAGGGAGTCTCATGGGGCTGGGACAAGGAGCTGCATTAATTTCCTGTTAGACTCGTTACATTGCTGCTTTCGTGCTCTTGCCCAGCCCTCTCCTGCCTTTTCTTCCTGCCTGCTCTTCCTGCCAGCTCTGATTTTCTGCCCCAGCAGGCTGAGGCTTCCCCAGCTGTAACCAAAGGTGGAGCACAGTGTGTGTAAAGTGATTTTGTACAGGACAGAGATGCTGAGTATTTAATAACCAACGTGTAACCTGCAAGCAGGAGAGTTTCTCCCCTACACTGCATGTGGCAGGTTGGGCAGGTAGCACCTTGCTCCATCACATTTCTGGTTCTTTCTGTAAATAATATGTTGGATGCTCCTTCTCCCTTCCCAAGAAAGAACAAGCCCTGATGCCTCAGGAGCTGTTTTGTGGAGTATTGAGAAACATCAATGTGAGCATGGTGAAATCAGGAATGAAGGGAAGACAACCAGATGAGACAAGTGTGAGGGTGGAGAGTTTCCTCTGGCAGTGGAGATGGGACCTTGCTGCAACAAATGCAAGACTGAAAGGGGTTTTTGGGGAGCTGTGGAAAAGCTGCACACAGCAGGGTGGCCTCCAGTGAGACCAGTAAAGCTCACTGGGTGGCTGTTCCCTGCCCACCTAGTGCAGGGCTCAGCAGCTTGGCCTTTGGTATTTTATTTTTAATACAGATCTGAAAATAAACCCTGCTTTTGTCTTAATTGAAACAAAAACAGGAGGTGAGTGCCCCAGAACTTCACTGTGCACAAGCTTTACGTGGCTGTGGTTTTTGTTTCTAGCTACTTACAACTATCTGATGAACCGTTTCTGTTGACTTTCTTTTCTCCTTTTCTTTTTTCTTTTCTTTTCTTTTCTTTTCTTTTCTTTTCTTTTCTTTTCTTTTCTTTTCTTTTCTTTTCTTTTCTTTTCTTTTCTTTTCTTTTCTTTTCTTTTCTTTTCTTTTCTTTTCTTTTCTTTTTCCTTTCCTTTCCTTTCCTTTCCTTTCCTTTCCTTTCCTTTCCTTTCCTTTCCTTTCCTTTCCTTTCCTTTCCTTTCCTTTCCTTTCCTTTCCTTTCCTCTCCTTTCCTCTTTTTCTTTTTCCTTTTTCCTTTTTTCTTTTTTCTTTCTTCTTTTTTCTTTTTTCTTTTTTCTTTTTCATCTTCCCTGTGTGCAGAAAAGCTGAATTATTTTCTGGCCAGTTTGTAACTCTGCTGTTCCCAGCTTTTGCCACTGGCAGCTGTGTTCATCCTGGGTGTAAGTGAGCGTGCCCCAAACCCACGTGAGTGTGCCAGGTCTGAATGTGACCTCCAGGCAGGGTATGAAATGGCTCTAAAAGCCCTTCTGCAGGTGGAACACACCGTGGGTTTGCTGCTGGCACTGACTGATGGCAGCAACACGAGCTGCAGGTGAGGGCTGCAGGCTGCAGTGCCCACTCAGCTGCACTGGAATTTCCAAGTGCCAGTGGGAGCCAAGGATCTCCACATGGGCATGAGATACTGTCCACTCCTCTGTGTCCAGGTTTCGGCTGGGACAGAGTTAATTTTCTCCTTAGCAGCACAAAGCAGGGCTGTGTTTTGGGTTTAGGGTGCCTGTAATGCTGGTAACACACTGATGGTGTAGTTGTTGCTAAGCAGTGTTCCCCTAAATCAAGGACTCTGCAGTTTCCCGGTCTCTGCCAGCCAGCAGGAGGGAGAATGGCCAGGAGAAGTGACCCAAACTGGCCAGGGGGATATTCCATACCACAGACCATCATGCCCAGTGTAGAAACTGGGAGGAAGTTGGCCAGGAGGGACCAGTTGCTACTGGGCACTGGTCAGCAGGTGACAAATGACTGTACTGGGCATCACTTGTCTTTCTTGGGTTTCATTCCTTTCTCTCTCTCTCCTGTTCATTACAATTACTCTTATTATTATTATTAAATTTTGCTTTAATTATTAAATTAATTATAAATCTTATCTCAACCCATAGGTTTTACTTCTTTCTGATCCTCTTCCCCATCCCACTGGGAAGGGGCAATGAAGTGGCAGCTTCCTGGTGCTGAGTTGTTCTCTGGGGTTAAATCACTACACACCTGCCACAGCTAAATATCTGCTGGGAGTTAAATAAATGTTCACTCACTCTTACTGCTAAGGAGAGACAGACCTGTGCTCAACTCAACGGGACAAGCAGCAACTGATCCATGGGTTTGGGGTGTATTTTTGGACATTACAGTGAACACTTCTGCTTCATACTTTTTTTCCCCCTCATTTCTGTGTTCCTTTGGACTTGCTGTCCCTGTTCCTTGTCCCTCATGGGCTGTGCTGCCCAGGGACTGCTGGAATCCAGCAAGAGCTTGTCAGAGCTGATCCTCAGAGTCGTTTCAGCCCTTTGCAGTTCTAGGCAATATGTGGGTTTAATCTGTCATTATCCAGACCTCTTCTTATATGGGGAGTTCAGGGTTTTTTTAAGCTTTCCCAAAACAATGGTTCTTTCCAAAGAAAAGGTGTTGAACTGATTGTTGTCCTGACCAGCTGCAGCAGATCCTACAGTGCAGGATTCTGTGAAACTAGACTGATGGGACTGCTTGACTAGGTTGGCATGTGGGTATTGAGAGTAAATGCTGGAGCAGGGAGGAAGATGAAAGTCAAGATCTGCTCTGGGTGGAAAATGGGAGATACTTGCTCTCTTCAATATTCTGCTATTAAATGATGATAACAAGGTGATGCCCATTGCTGGAAGCAAAGGAAATGCAACAAATGTTTACCTGGTTGCAAACCTAGATCTTGTTGAGAAAGGGGATTAGCAGTTTCTGGGGAGTGATATTCCAGCTGGGATTGTCCTGGTTTTTAGTTCTCTCTTCCTTGCACAGTCTTAAAGTCACAATACCCAACTACCAGCTTAATAAACCATGGCTTAAAATGCCTAAGTCCTGACTAAACCTTTGGATCTGGTAATCAGAGAATCACAGAATGGCTTGGGCTGGAAGGAACATTGAAGAGCATCTCAATCCACCCCCTGCCATGGGCAGGGACACCTTCCACTATCCCAGCTCACTCCAAGCCCTGTCCACCTTGGTCCTGGACACTTTCAGGGATCCAGGGGCAGCCACAGCTTCTCTGGGCACCCTGTGCCAGGGCCTCACCACCCCGACAGGTTTATTAATTTATATTTAATCGAAATCTCTTCCCTTTCGTTTTAAAACGATATTGCCAGCACCTGATGGAGCACAGACTCACAGCTTAGTATTTCCAGCACTTGGTTGTGGTTTCTGCATTGTTCTGCTGGGGACATGCTCAGCGTTGATCATAATTCATGGCTGGCATTGAAATAGGCTCAGGAAGGAGCTGCTGGTTGCCTTGGTGGTGGTGAGCAGAGCCAGGGAGCTCACTTCTGCAGGTGAACATGTCCCCACAGCATGGGGACCCCTCTGTGCTGCCTTGTGCCCTCGGCAGGTCAGCCCTGGGGCAGTGTGCTGTGCTGACTCTGCTCTCGCCCAAAGCGATGCCAGCCCCTGCCGTCATTGGCATCTCCGTACAAAGAAACGCTGCTGCCTCTTATCAGATAAGCAGGAGAACATTTCTGATAAAGATATGAAGACAAAGTCCTTTAGATAAGATTTGTGTGAATTATGAGGCCTCTGAAAATAGCTTGTTCTTAGAGGTTTGCCACCACTCGCGTGATGCAAGGCGGAGAGTCCTCGTGCGTCAGCGCGGTGGCCGGTGTCAGCTGAAGGACGGGCTGAGTTACACTTGGTCCCTGTGCCAGCAGGACTGGCCAGGCCCGTGAGCCTGGGCGAGGTTCCTGTGCCACCGATTCTCCTGGCTGCTCACAATTCTCCTGGCTGCTCACAAATCGGGTGTCGATGCCATTGTGCTTCACCGAATGCGACGCCCTCGAGGTATTGTTTAAGGAGCAGCTCTGTGTGCCTGGCTCGCAGCCTGTTGGGTGTTTGCAGGCACTTTGGCGTGGTTATTTATTGGTTTTCGTGGGGCTCGTGCACAGCTGAACAAATGAATGCTCGTTCCTTCGAGGGTTTGCACGAAGCACCTCGGAGCCAGCTTGAACAAGCAGCCTCAGCCTTGCTCTGCATCCTGTCAGCTGTCCTGGGCTGCACCAGGAGAGGGGAAAGCAAAGTCTCTTCCTGCAAAGGAGAGTGAAAAAATAGTTGTCTCATTAATAAGTCAATTGGCAATTGTATGTAATTTTTAAACTTTACTTGAAGGCTCCTGACACAGATTCCCACTCTGCAGCCGTGCCTGTTTTGGTCAGAGGTGTTGGTGCCACATGCCCCAAGCTGGGTCATGGCTATTTCCCCTGGCCAGCTGGGGATGTGGGGTCAGCCCTGAGAGCTGTGGCAGGTCCCACTTGGGGCATCCTCCCACTCCTGGGAGCAGTGGCTGCATGTGCTGGCCCTGCGAATTTCTGTCAATGAAAATACTGTTTGTTACAGAAAACAAGAAATTTAAAGATATTTAGCAGTAATAGGGCCATCACATCATGTCACACTCACCAAATGTTTGACTGTCCTACCTCGTGGTGAGTCCCACCTTCCCCACAGCCACAGAGATCTGCATCCGGCTGACACAGCTCTGATCCCCTCACTCACAAACAACCCATCCTTCTCATTCAGAGCTACCTGTGCTGGCCCTTCCCCTGTTCCTGGGGCACGGTGTGATTCCCTGTACCCTGCTGGGGTGTTCAGGTGAGAGCCCTGGCACCAGCTCTGTGCCCTGCAGCTCGCGGTGCAGAGCCGCGCTGTCAGTGTGCGGTTACGCTCTTGTGTTCTCTCTCCCTCGGTGGGAAGGATGCGCCCTGCACGGGGGGAAGGGTGCAGCACCTTCATTGTTCTGGCCACCACACACCCCAACCACTTGAAGTCATCACTTGCAGATCGTTATCCTGAGCTTCTGTCACGTCCTGTAAGCACTTTCCTCTTCCGATCGCGAGATTGGGCGGGGAAGGGCAGTGACTCCCCAAAGACAGAGGGTTTGAGGGTTTAAAGACAATTAGCTTTGATCCTTCTGTGTGTGGCACGTGGCTCTGGACCAGCGTGGGACTCAGAGGGCAGCAGCCCCCAGCTGGGCAGCGTTTCAGTGTTGATTTAAGCCTTTCCATCGGGCATGAGGCCTTTGCCATGATCCTGTTAATTTAACAAACCTTTGGAGCGATTGCTGCCCTGTGAGCCGTGTTAGGATAAGGACATCCCCTCGGGCAGGCAGATCAGCATCCACCCCGAGGAGTGGCAGTGGAAGGAGGGCATCCCTGTCTGAGCAGAGATGAATGGAATGATGCTAAAAGCCGTGCCAGGGGGAGCCCGGTGCTGGATCCTCCCTGGGCTGGGCCTCAGGTGAGCTCGTGGCACGATGAGACAGATGAGCAGGGCTCTGCCTCGGTTAGCAAAGCCTACAAAGAGCACATGCATTACTTATTTATGCAGCCCGGATCCTGGTGTGACAGTGTGCAGCACAATAGCTAAAATGACAGTAATTAGAATGGATTCACACTCAGTGACCCAGGGAAAAGTGAAAACCCAGGAAGATAATCATGAGCGAAAGAGGCAACACACACCAGAAAACGGTGATGGTTACAACCTGAATGAGGAAACGAGCTCCTAAAGCAAACTAGCTCCTGGAAATCCCATTAATGCTGACAAATATCCAGCTCCAGGATTCGGGAAGTATCACAGGGAACATCTGTTCAGGTAAATAATGAGGACGAATCCAGTTGCTGTTTGGAAACGCTGCCTGCTCCCCTGCTTGAGGTGAGCCTGTTAATGTTCTCTGCCTGGTAAAAGCGCCTGTGCTCGTTACAGTGCTAACAATTATAATATTCTCTGTGGTCGGGGATTAGGGAACACCTGGCTCCCGCATTAACTGCAGCGCCGAGGATAACCCCCGCCCCTCATATTAGGGATGATGGATTGCCAGAGGAGAGCTGGGGAGTGGCTTTAAATTAAAAGAGGAGAGATTTAGATTAGATGTTAGCCCTGGCACGGGTTGCCCCGAGCGGCTGTGGCTGCCCCATCCCTGGAATTGTTCAAAGCCAGCTTGAACAGGGCTTGGAGCAACCTGGTCTAGGGGAGGTGTCCCTGCCCATGGCAGGGGGTGGAACCAGATGAGCTTTGAGGTCTCTTCCAGCCCAAACCCTTCTGTGGTTCTATGAAAATGGGTGAGATTCCAATAAATTCAAGTCTGGGTTCTGTTTTGATTTGTTCACTGTTCCAGCTGACTGTTTCAGGTCAGGTTTTAAATCTGAACAAATTTTGTCCTCTGCTGTTTCTTGAGTCTGTCTTGGGTTTGTTTACTTTTCACAAGGAGGCTCAGCTCATGAGCTGAAGAAGTCCTGAAAGGTCCCCTCTGGAGACAACTTTGCACTCAGTTGGCTGGAGAAGTGACTCATTCAGCATCATCATCTTGCAGGCACCCAGCATAAATAATTTATAGCCATAAAAACAACTGTGGAAAAGAGCTCTTCTCATCCAGGAGTGCTGGAAGCATCGCACTGGCTTTGGACAAGGCAGTCCTGTGGAGTCTTGGACGTTTTCTGATTAGCTTTGAGTTTTGTGAAGATAACTGGAGATGGATCAGCCTTGTGACTCCACCAGGACATGTGGGATCGTGTGTGCCTTTGGAGAGCAGCCTCTCCTCCTGCATCCTTGGTGACACAGCGAGTGGCACTGTCTGGGCTTCTTCGGTACAGGAAAATAAGGACAATTTGGTCCAAGCTGCCTCTTGGCCAGAGAACAAAGCCGTAGCTGGATGGGGAGAACGTTCCAGGCTGCTGCACATGCACGGGGAGTTGATCAGGGCTGGGTCAGGTGCTTTTCCAGGGCTTTATTCATGTGTGAGGCCCATTCATGTGTAAAGGAAGTTGGCAGCTCTGTGTGTGAGCCCAATGATCCTGCCCTCCACCCCCATGGGAAACGTGAGCATTTTTGGGACAAAAACTGCTGCTTTTCAGGGTGCCAGTGAGAGCAAGACCACCGGAGCTATCACCCAGAAGTTGACTCCTGTTTCATTTTCTCTGTCATTAGTCCTGATGCTGAGGGGCTCATGGTCCATCCTCGTCCATCCCTGGTGTGGTGGTTTTCATCTGGGACAGGCCACTGTGGCTTGGAGCACCCTGGGATAGTGGGAGGTGTCCCTGCCCATGGCAGGGGGTGGAACGAGGTGACCTTTAAGGTCTCTTCCAACCCAAACCTTTCCACAATTATATGATCAACTGCGAGTGGAGAAGGGACAGCTAAACAGGGAAGGCTTTTTCCTGGGTTTTGGCTGGAGCCTGGTGTGCAGAAACCAGCCCAGAGCGAGCAAGCTGCGATCACTTTGATCCCCAGAGCATGCAGAGCTGCATTTCCAGGTCCTGATGCCATCCCTGCCATCCTCCATGGGGTTCTTCACCTGCAACAGGACACCAGAATTTCTCCATTGGCTCTGTTTGCTCACCAAAGGTAGCGCTACAGCGGGACAAACTGCAGGAAGGAAGAGCTGGAAGAGATCCTACTTATTTTCTGTTGTTTTATCCTTGTAGTAGGAGTTTTTTTTTTTCTCTTTTCATGTAAAGTGTGTTAAATGTTTCAGAAGTGACAGCGCTGGGCTGGGACCCAGCACAGGCAGGAGAACAAAGCGTGTCAGCCAGTCCCTTGTCCCCGGGCTGGCTGACAACCCTCTGTTCTGGCTAATTTTTGGTGTCATCAATCACAAGTAGCGAGACAGCAGCCTCGGTGTGCCCCGTGTGCACCGTGGAGCTCATTGAGTGACCTATTAGTGCTTCCAGTTAATTCTGGTGACATATTTATAGCAGGGAGATCTACAGCGCCGATTTCCTACAGGACACATCAGCCTTTGACATCAGATTAAGTTATAGAGTCCCTTTTCCTGGCTGGATCAATAGGCAGAGTCAAACAGAGCCTCGTCTATATGCAGATGAGGAGGATTAGATTAAATCGGCAAATGTCAGTAATGGCTGTTTTTCCCACCAAGGGAAGAATAGGCAAGGAAAAATTTCCATCATTAATAATTGAAGTTTATAGAGGGGGGAGGAAAAAGAAATGAACGTATCATATACCGCTCCTGCAGATAACAGGGCCCTGCTTTTGCTGATAATTCTGTCTGGCAGACAAGTGCTAAAAAATTATTATGATTATCACTGGGTTTCTGAATCTGTTATGAGTCTTCTGCAGCCATGGAATATTTTAACAAATGCCCTTTTGTAGCAGAGCTGAAAATACTATCAGTGGCACAAAAGTGTCCGTAGAAAAATACGGACAAAACAGTTGGAAATAAGAGTTGGTTTAATTTGCCAAAATGAGGAGAATAACAAATTCTGGTGGAAAGCAGCATGGCTGGAGTGGGTGGCTGTCTCCCTCACCAGCTCCTGGCATGGTGGGCACTGGCCAGAAATCCTTCCCTGATCTCATGGGAGAGCCCTGGGGCTTGCTGGGTGTCACAGTGCTGCTCCGAGAGGCTGCCCAGGGCTGAGCAGAAACCTCCAGAGGCAGCTTAAAAAGAGCCTTTTGTATCTATTTGCAGTGCAGTGTGTGAAAATGCAGAATTCTACAGGCTCGAGAAAGACTTTTCTGCTATTTTTTGTGTTTTCAGGGAAGGCTCCCAGTGGTAGCCCAGGGGTTACATGTGTGAGCCATACCTGCCAATGGTGCTGATGCCTAAAGAGGCCAACCTAGAAACAGAGACTGGACAGGAGGAAGGGAATAAAGGTGGATATTTATTTGAAAGGCCTTCAGAGGCACACCCTGGGCAGGCCAAAGGCTGCACCCAAGATGGACCCCGAGTCACGAGTTCTTCACACTTTTATAGCTTTGCTCCATTTGCATCTCAACCCAATTTCACCAATTAAACTTTAGCTAATGATGGAATTTCCCCTCAGCTTGCCCCCCTTCTCAAGATGCTGGGTTACACATTTTGGGCCTAGGCCGGGCTGGGTGTCCTTGGAGAGCAGCCTGGAGAGGCTTTGTTCTGTCTGTCTCAGCATGAGAGAGCAGCAGCTCCCAGGCTGCAGGACACTGCAGAGTTACACACTGGGAATACAGAATTTGAAAAATATGAAAGCTAAAATGTAAGGCATCAGTGCTGGCAGGGACCCACATTCCCATCAAATGTCCATAAAACATTCTGGTCCCTCTTCACTGCTGCTACCCTTCCTGCTGCCGATATTCCCCTTGCTGCACAGCACTAGAGGTCGTGGTGCTCTGCAGCAAAGATCTGTGCTCCATGCTCCCTTGGCCTCCAAGAGTCTTAATCCCAGCAAGCATTCCAACAACAACAGCCCATGTAAATCACACAGGAAATAATACATGGGAAGGAGTCAGCGTGAATTTCTAATTAACTAAATTTGCAACTGGTGCACACAAGTTAAAGGGCATGTGATTTATCACCTGTCAGTAAAAGTATTGTTTGTAGCTTGTGCTTCCAGTGCTGTGGGGTGTGCAGAGCTCAGCTGGGGAGTTAAAGGGCATCTGATTTATCACCTGACACCAGCCATACTGGTTAGAGCCATCACAGCTGGGGTGGCACAGACACCTCATTCCCATTGTCACCAAATTGCCATGGCTTGGGTATCGCTCCAGCAGAGAGGTGGGGGAAAGACTTTGTTTCAATAAATAGGTAAAGAAAGAGTAACAGCTGCTTTACCCAGTTGAAAGGGAGCACTGGAGAACAGTCAGTGGGAGGTGAGGCACGATGGGCCTGCTGGTTCTTCAAAGATGTTGGTTCCATCCTTGGAAGTGTCCAAGGCCAGATTTGATGGGGCTCGGAGCGACCTGGGATAGTGAAAGGTGTCTCACTCCATGGCATGGTTGGAATGAGATGATATTTAAAGTCCTTTCCAGCCCAAACCATCTATGATAATTCTGTAAATTAACTCCTCTTCTTTGTCCGTGGAGGGTTGAATTTGTTGAGACCGTACTTTAGGAAACCCCTTTGATTCCAAGCTCCTTCCTTGATCTTTGGAGCTCTAATTGTGCTTCCTGGCCTGAGCTGAGCTTGGACTTTTAA
Organism: Pachycephala philippinensis; assembly: GCA_013397055.1. Classification (NCBI taxonomy): domain Eukaryota; kingdom Metazoa; phylum Chordata; class Aves; order Passeriformes; genus Pachycephala; species Pachycephala philippinensis. The sequence continues at coordinate 189,131 of VWZT01014850.1, forward strand.
TACGTTCAAAAAGTAGATCCTTCCTATTCCTAGCCAAAAGATGAAGGATCTCAAGGTGTGTGCTGTATTGTGAGGCCTGTTCCCTGTTGGATTCCAGTGCCGTGGGTTCAGGCACAGGAAATTCAGTGCAATTTCAGCATGACCAAATCAGCCCGGTTATCTCTGATGCCTTAGGTTTTAGCTTTTATATTTTCCAATCCTGCATTCCCAGTGTGTAACTCTGCAGTGCCCTGCAGCCTGGGAGCTGCTGCTCTCTCATGCTGAGACAGACAGAACAAAGCCTCTCCAGGCTGCTCTCCAAGGACACCCAGCCCGGCCTAGGCCCAAAATGTGTAACCCAGCATCTTGAGAAGGGGGGCAAGCGGAGGGGAAATTCCATCATTAGCTAAAGTTTAATTGGTGAAATTGGGTTGAGATGCAAATGGCCCAAAGCTATAAAAGTGTGAAGAACTCGTGACTCGGGGTCCATCTTGGGTGCAGCCTTTGGCCTGCCCAGGGTGTGCCTCTGAAGGCCTTTCAAATAAATATCCACCTTTATTCCCAGAGACCTGTCTGGTGTCTGTTTCTAGGTTGGCCTCTTTAGGCATCATCTTCCTATGTCAGATTCCAGTTTCCAGGGGTTTGTGGAGGAATCTGTGGGAGCCAAGTGTTCACTGTGCTTGGAGGGTTGGCCAAACTGGATTCCAGCCTTTGGCATCAACAGATACTTGCAAGTATCACTCTGCATTTTTGTGTCTGTGGTCTCCTCTTTTGTCACCTGCTAGACTCAAGGAAAGTTTTTCATTTTACATGCTTTTCTCAAAAATTAGATCCTCTCTGAGAAAAAGCAGCTGTAGCTGGAAGTGGAAGAGATGAGTTCCTGTTCTTCCTTGTGAGTCCACACTGGAACAATGGCCCTGTCAGGCACAGGAGCTGTGCTGATGGAGAGGAATCCTGTGAAATGCTTCTTCCCAGCTCCTTGTGACCTTCAACAGGCACTTTGGGTAGCCCATCACCTCCCGGGGTTTGGTGGGGTCTGCCACATCTCTGTCAGATTCAGTCATCACTGGTGTGAGAAGCAAGGCTGACATGGTTCACACAACTGGAGTCCACCAGAACATCAACCCGTTGTGCCTGGATCATTCTAATCTTGGATGTTAAGAGAGATTGGGGTGAGGTTTGTGTGTGATATGACAGATTTTGGAGAATCTAATAGACAACCCTGAAAACTTTTCTCTCAGTGTTTGTGTGTGTAGTCATTGCTGTTGGCTGCAAACTCAGAGGATCAGTGAGAAAGCTCTGTGGACCACAAAAACCTCATTACCTAATGTCTGGAAATACAAGACATGTATGAGTTCAAGTAGCAGCTACAGTAAATCATGAGGCTCTTGAGGATGGAGGAAACTCTTTTAAGTGAGCTTTAATCACCAAGCTCGAAAAATCTCCCAACCCAATGCTGAGTAGAAGTCGGTGCTGACTGGAAGGGTTGGGTGCTGAACCTGATGTTTTCAAACTGAATCAGTTCCTGGATGAGGCTTCCAAAAAGCTCTGAGACGATGAGCAGAAGCTCAGGGTGGTGGGAAACTGTGTTCTTCACCTGGCTGCTCCCATCCTGCAGGTGAGTTAGAGCAGTTCCTGTGAGGGGCAGGGAGTGGAGCCCTGCCTCCAGCTCATCACCCAGCTCTTCTCCTGGGCTCTCTGCTGTAGTCTTGCCCTAGTTCCACTTTTTTTCTAAGTCCATCTCATTTTTAGGTTTGCTCCTTATGGTCCCTGTGACCCACATGCCAAGATTTAGTAGCTATGGGGTTTGGTTTTTTACAGTTTTTAGTCTTCCTCTTGCTTTGTGCTCTGAGAATTTTGCAAATGTGGGCAATTATTTATCAGGGCAACCAAAGTGCCCTACTAACAAGGGAAATATTCCATCAGCTTTGTCTCTTTTCTACATAAAATAAAAGTCTGGTGGCGTCCTCTCCATTCCAGGGTCTCAGAAGGAGTGCAGGAATGAAAAACGGGCAGTGAAACAGCGTTTTGCTGCTCCCTCAGCTGAAGGATAGAAAGAATCAAGGCAACACGTTTATTTGACAGGGAATACTTTGTGTACTTGTGTAATCCGTTGATCTGAAAATTAAATCACTTTCTTCTTTATCTTCCGTGCCATTGATCTGGGAGTCATTAGTGGAGGTACAAGGCGTCACGGTGACACGTCCCCTGCCTGGCACAGCCCTGACGGAGCACAGCGTGCAGCAGCAGGTGCTTTATTCCTGTGAGTCAGTCTGGGCTGGGCTTGTCCCAAACCACTACGAGGAAAAAAACAAAGAGGAGTTGTAAGACTGTCACAAATGTAGTCTCTTTTCCCTAATAGTTCCCCTTTCCCTGGCTTTGGAGCTGGCTCCCACGCAGTGGCTCTGCTCTGCTGCCTTCGAGCTGGGGTTTGTGGTTTTACAGTTGGGTGCCCGTGGCTGTGGGGAGTGGGGGGAAGTGGGGCTCTCGTGGGGTGCAGGAGGCTCAGAGCAGCACCCACCTGGTCCCACAGCTCCTGGTTTGCCAGCCCTGTGCCAGCCAGGCTGGTACAGCACCAAGGGAGTGAGCTGAGCCCCCAGTCTCAGTGTTCATAGGCACGTACATACATGGTTATGTATGTGGGGCTCTGGTGTTACCTCTGCGTGTGGATACAAATACAGAAGTATATCATACCCAGTGTGTGTGTGAATTTGCATGTGTGCACAGCATATGTATAATTTCCACAGTATTTTAGCTCAGCCTCACTTAGACTGTTCTCTCATTGTAGGAATACAATCCATTTGTGCTTAGAGATGCAGACAAAAATGAGAATTTGACAAAGTCCACCGGAAGACTTAAACAATTGCTTTATTTAAATAGTTGCTCTGTAAACAGGATTCGAGGTGACCTTATATTTAGATTACATTATATTGAGATATTTAGATTTAAAAGAGGGGAGATTTAGATTGGATGTAAGGAAGTTCTTTACGCAGAGTGTGGTGAGGCCCTGGCACAGGGTGCCCAGAGAAGCTGTGGCTGCCCCATCCCTGCAAGTGTCCAAGGCCAGGTTGGACGGGGCTTGGAGCAATGAGATTTAATGGAAGGTGTCCCTCCCTTGAGAAGGACAAAGGATGGTTTTTGAACAAAGCATCTCAGCCTTGCCATCCATCATGGCAGGACTGGCTGTGGGCACCTTGCCACCACCCTCTCCTGGGGCTGGCACCCTCTCCCAGCATGTCCCCACTCAGCTTTCCAGAGAGGAGTTTTTGTGCTGCTTAGCTGTTATTTAAAACCCTCTTCTGGTGGTTTATTCCAGCTGTGAGCAATCCCTCAAACACCACAGGCTGCTTGCCTGTGAGTGCTTTTGGGATGGAGGCAGCGTGAGACCCAAGCAGGGCCAGGGAGTGATGGGCTATAGCTGGGAATAGATTAAAGGAAGGTGGGTATCGAAAACATTGGGCAAAATAACACAGCACATGGCATTTAGGATTGAATCCTCCAGCTGCCTTCCAGCTGTTTTATTGCATTTAATCACAATCCCACAGGGATGGACATGACCAGAAGGAACAGGCTCGCTCCCCACCATGCTGCTTCCCCTACACCTTTCCCTACACCCTCCTCCTGAGCTCCCAGCTGGATTTCCTCTGTCGAGCAGGGGGCCAGGTAACCAGGGACAGGTGCCAAGAAATCAGCCCCATGTTCCTGCCAGTGCAGAGCATTGTCCTGGAAAGCAGAGCACAGGGCTCGGTGTCTCCCACCACTGGGAGGGATAAAGAGAAGGGAAGATAAAAGAAACAATAATATTTTTACACTTACTCTAACTCGGGTTCAGTTTCATATTTCATTAATTATTGTTTTGTCATGTTAGGAGCCTGGGGAGGAAAACATTAATCACAGGTTTTGCTGAGTGCTGTTTCAGTAAGTAAATTAATTTCAGACAGGAAACTTGTTTGTGGATATTTGGCTCCTTCCCGCTGTCGGCAGGCGAGCTCGCCGTGCTTCCCGGCACCCTGCCGAGCCCCAGCCACCCCCTGCCAGACTTTTTGGCACTTTTTTGTTTCAGGATTCACTGTCACCACAGCAAGAAGAGCTTGCAGGTCCCCTTGGTTTTTCTTTTGCTTGTTCTTGTTTGGGTTTTGTTCTTTAATAACTTCTGGCAGAAGCCAAGGCGAAGGGATGTGGAGTGTGGCTGGGGCAGGAGGTGGGAGCAGCCATGGGATGCTGCAAAAATCCAAACTGGTTTTTGCAAAGCTCCTCTGGCCTGAGGCAGCTGTGTGAGAGGAATCTAACAGGCAGGACAGAGCATGGCCCATTGCTCCTGCTCCCTCTCCATCCCAAATCACTGCTCACCCTGGCCGTATCCCACATCCTTCTCCAGGCACAGGGCTGTTCCATCATCTGTATTTGCCCACTCATGGCACTGAGGAAATTCCAAAGGTGCATTTCCATCTTTTTTAATGAATCAAATCCAGCATTTCTTTGTCAAGGAAGAGAGCCCTGAGGTAGATGGGGTTAATGGCACTCAGCACGTTCCCCTGTCCCTGTCTGAGAAGCGAGCAGGGAGCGGTGTTGGCTGAGCGTGGATCAGGGCAGTTACACCTCAGCTCCTCAGGGCAAACCTCCCAGGTGCTTATTTTGGGAGAGGGTTTTGCATCCTTTCTCACTTCTGGAGTTTGTGACCCCAGATAAAAATAAATACCATGTAACTGCTCCTGCTCTGGGTTATTTCTGGCAGCACCACCAAGTAACTGAATTTCAGAGGGCTGTGTGTGTGTGTGTGTGTATAAACTAGTAGATCTCAGTAAGATAATCAATTATATGCAAGAGGAAACCAGAACTTTTTCCACTGGTTTTATCAGATATTGTGGTCAGTTGAGGCAATTCAGAGCAACTCGGAACCCGATTACATTCATTCTTCCTATAATCACTCCATCTCTGTTTACCATATTCAGTTAAAGTGGCTTGTTTGCTACATCCGCTCTGCTGCCAAAATAACCTCATTTACTCCTGCAAACGGCTTCTGCTGCTGCTGCTGTAGTGTTCCTGCATTGCAAATACATTCTTGGCCGCAGCCCTGAGGTTTGGATATACTGTTCTTTGAATCCTGACGGGGAGTTGATTGGTTGGCAGCTCATTCACTTTCAAATACCATTTGAATGACAGGAGGCTGGTTTGGGTTTTTTTGGAAACATGGTCTTTGCTTTCACCTGCTGTGGAGCTGAGCAGTCTCTGAGCTCCAGGCTGCTTCCTTGGGGTGTTGGTGCTTTGGGTTTTTTTGGTTTGTTTTTTTTTTT
>VWZT01014850.1:203877-300492 GCA_013397055.1 Pachycephala philippinensis
ATAATAATAATAGTCATAATAATATCTTTATTCAATTATTTATAGAGAGGCTGGGGCATAATAATAATAATCAGAGGTGCTTTTTTCTGATTAGTTTCATTAATTTTAATGAGTTTTTAACTGTCTTTTCAAGATGTTGACAATTTTCAGCACTAAGGCAGATATTTAACAAGTAAACCTGTGGCCAGCTTGGCTGCAGTAAGCACAGAATACCTTTAGCCCTAATGAAAAATTTAGAGGGCCATAAAATCTGGTGGAAAGATTAATAAAGTGAACAGAGAGGTAGCAAAAAAAGGAAGAAAAGCTGAAATTAGAAATGCTTAAGGGAGATGGTTGGGGTTTTTTTTTTTCATATTTAATAGTTGAGGCTGGGAATGGAGTTTTGGTGGACCAAGGGAATCGAGGCCATGGTGATGGGGTGTGGGGCTGTGATGTGCACAGCCCCCTGGAACACAGCTCAGCAGCTGTGTGTGACCATCCTATCGGGTGTGGGGCTGTGAGATGCACAGCCCCCTGGAACACAGCTCAGCAGCTGTGTGTGACCATCCTATCGGGTGTGGGGCTGTGAGATGCACAGCCCCCTGGAACACAGCTCAGCAGCTGTGTGTGAGCAGCCTGTGGGGTGGTGGGGTTGTGACATGGACAACCCCCTGGAACACAGCTCAGCAGCTGTGTGTGAGCAGTTTATGGGGTGGTGGGGCTGTGATGTGCACAGCCCCCTGGAACACAGCTCAGCAGCTGTGTGTGAGCAGTTTATGGGTGGTGGGGCTGTGATGTGCACAGCCCCCTGGAACACAGCTCAGCAGCTGTGTGTGAGCAGTTTATGGGTGGTGGGGCTGTGATGTGCACAGCACCCTGGAACACAGCTCAGCAGCTGTGTGTGAGCAGCCTAACTCAGCACTTCCCGGAGCAGGGCCACAAGGATGTGGTGGTGCTGCCTGGGGAGGCACCTTTGCCATGTGATGTTCTGGCTCGTGGGAAATGCTGCTGAGCTCCAGCTCCTGTGAAACCCTGCCTCTGCATGCCCTGGCTCCCCGGCGGGTGAAGTTCCAGCCCTGCTGCTGCCTTTGCAGCTCGGGTCGTGCAGCTCCAGCCTCAGCCTTGCCAGCAGTGATGGGATCCTGTGCATCCCATGTCTGCGCCTTCCCAACCCTCTCCTGACCTTCTCCATCCGCTGCTTCCCGGGGTTTTGCCCTTCGCAGGGACATGGAACCACATGGCTCCTCTGGATCAGGTTGCCCCGTCCAGCCTGACCTTGCAATTTCAGAAATTACCTTCCTATCGTCCTTGTTTTGGGGTTTTGGGGTTGGCTTTTTATTTTGTCTTTAAAGACTTCATTTTTCATTAGTTGTTTTTTGGGTTTTTTTTGAGTCAGGAACATGTCCAAACATTGTGAAATGGATTGTACTTTGTCAGCTCTTTTTTTTTTTTGCAAGTCATTCTATGTACCACTGCAAGAGTATATTTGCATACAAAGTGGAGTGCAGAACCACAGAAAGCAGGTTTTTGCTGGTGCCAAATATCTGTGTGTTGGAAACTATTCTCTAAATGACTGGCATGGAAGATCTCTGATTTAATTTTTTTCCCCTCCCAACTAGCTGGTTTTGCATAACGTTCCCCATGGTCTTGAAAAATCAATTATTCTTTTCCCTTATGCTTTGCAAGAGAAGAAAACAGACAAGATCTTGAATTCTGGGGCTCAGAAATGTCCTTTTGCTTGGAAAGAGGTTTGGGTTGGAAGGACATTTAAGCTCATCTTGTTGCACTCACTGCGATGGGCAGGGACACCTTCCAGTATCCCAGGGTGCTCCAACCTGGCCTTGGACACGTCCAGGGATGGGGCAGCCACAGCTTCTTTGGCAATATTTAGTCTGTGCTGAAAGAACAGGGGCTGTGAAGTTAAGTAAAGCTACTGTTTTTCTTTGTGAATAACGATTGAGTAGCACATGTGATTTTAGGAATTATTGCAGTGAGTTAGGAGGTACTTGGGATGCAGGTTGTTTGCCTGTACAGCTGCCAGCAAGGCATTGGGATTGGGAGCAAAATACACGGCCTTAAAAAAGTGCCCAGCTTTGAGGCATCTCCTCCTCACTCCTCTGACATCTCTGTTCCTCACTTCGTTATTTACTCGCTGTGCCATCGAGAAAAGATAAATAGAGATTTCCAAACCCATTCCTGCTCTGCGTACGTCAAACTCGGCGTCATCCAGGCACTGCTTGTGCTGGCAGCTGCCGCCTTCGCTCCCCGAGGAATTGCTTTGATTCCATCCAGGAATTCACTTCAGGTGTGCAGCTGAGCATCGCTGCCTGTGCTGCACACTCTGGGCGAAGGGGACCAAATTACAGGGTGGGAAAGCTTTCCTGCCTAAGGTTTCATCATTCCCAGTGATGCCTTAGGTTTTAACTTTTATATTTTCACATTCTGCATTCCCAGTGTGTAACTCTGCAGTGTCCTGCAGCCTGGGAGCTGCTGCTCTCTCATGCTGAGACAGACAGAACAAAGCCTCTCCAGGCTGCTCTCCAAGGACACCCAGCCCGGCCTAGGCCCAAAATGTGTAACCCAGCATCTTGAGAAGGGGGGCAAGCTGAGGGGAAATTCCATCATTAGCTAAAGTTTAATTGGTGAAATTGGGTTGAGATGCAAATGGACCAAAGCTATAAAAGTGTGAAGAACTCGTGACTCGGGGTCCATCTTGGGTGTAGCCTTTGGCCTGCCCAGGGTGTGCCTCTGAAGGCCTTTCAAATAAATATCCACCTTTATTCCCTTCCTCCTGTCCAGTCTCTGTTTCTAGGTTGGCCTCTTTAGGCATCACCAGCTGCTCCCTTGCCTCCTTGGCTATTCCAGTGCCATGTGGAGCCCCTCTCCAGTGGTACCTCTGGCTGCAGCCAGGGCTGTTGTTCTGCTGTTGAAATCAGCATCTCCATAAAAGACTCCCAGAGCAGAGCCAGGCTGGTAGCTGCTTCCCAGGCACACAGGTATCAGCTCTATTTTTATCTCAGCCCCGAGGTTTTGTCTTGCAGAAAACAATGTTTCTCAGCTCCTTTGACGCTGGCACTGTTCTAGCACAGAGTCTCCGCAGCTTCTTTTAGATCTTTGTGTGTTCTCTGTCTCTCTCAGTTTCCTGTGAATTACGGGTGTTGCTGGAGGAGCAGGCAGTGCAGTCACTGCTCATTAGCACTTACTGTATTTATTTAATGCACACCAGGCCATGCCAGGATGGTGCTGCATCCCTGTACCCTCCTCCTCCTCCCCTCACCAGGCTCCCTCAGCTCTCCCGCTCACTCAGCTGCTGATGGGTGGATGACCAGCTCAGCAAGGGCCTGGTATTTATATTTTTTTGCAGACAAACTCCTCGAGCACCTGTGATAAACAGCTCCGGATGTGCTTGTTGTTTGGTTTCGAGAAGGAAGTGATGTACGTGCCCGAGCCTTGCAGCGACAGCGCTGCAAAACAAACGGCCTTGAGCTGGTCAGCGATGGGCTGGGCAGGTCCTGGCTGAGAGCAGCGGGTGCTGCCCACCTCCCAGCAGCCTGATTTCCTTATCCATGCCCGGACTTGGAGAGAAATCAGGAAGGACTTGGGTTTTGGCTGCAGCTCTGGTGAGCTCTTGGTGCCACGGAAAAGGATGGAGATCTGCTGAGCACCCGGTGCACCAGGGCAGCTCAGTGCACCAGCAGCAGCTCTCCCCAGCAGCATCACACCAGGCTAAGAGCTAAACACGATCATCTGAACACAGTCACAATGTATTAGATCAACATCTGCCCTCAGGGGCAAAACCTGCTGAGCTGCAACCCCAACCCCTCCTCCATGCACAGCGAGGTGTAACCGTGAGCGACTTTGGCCTTTAAATTAATCACCCTTTCTCTGAGCATCGTTCTCCTCAGTGCAGCTGGGAGAAGAGCAGGAGGCTGGATGGGTGGAGGATTAGCTGCTCTGTGCTGCTTTCGCTTCCTTTTGGAGTCGCACGAGAAAGGGTTAAGCAGAATTTTGATCTCTGCAATATTTTCATGCTTATACATTCTGTTTCTCATTTCCATGACAAAGATGGTAGGAAGAGCAGAATAAGGTACAGAATTTGCAGAGCAATTTTAAGACTGTAATGAGAACAGAAAATAGTAGGGGGAGAAGAATTGTAATTAGAATATGAAATGGGAAAAAAAATTAATCTATTTCCATGTCAGTCTTAAGACTAAATTCTGCTGCTCCCTGTAGCTTTCAGTGGACAGGTTTTTTGTGTCTGTATGCGAAGAGCTTGAACTCCTTTGCAGGCTCTGAAAGATCCAGGTAAATGAGTTTAAGGCCTCATTCCCCCCCAAATAATGTAACAACAATAATTTTGTGTGCAGCGTTGACAGAAGCCAGCCAGTCTCTTAGATAAATGAATGCTGTCACTCCAATAGTGGTGGCATTTCAGGAGAATAAAACGGGATGCTGGAGATGCTTTTGTGGGGGAGGTCTGTGTGAGTATCACATGATCACGAGTCACAGAAGCCCCCAAACACCAAATATCGCCAGTCCTGGGGGACATCTGTGTGTCCTGAGCCCCCCAGGCAAAGCTGGGCCACCCTCATGGGGCTGTGCAGTGCCTGGTCCAGCTGAGCCCTGAGTATCTCCAGGGATGGAGATCCCACAATGATATTTGACCACCCACATGCTAAAAAATGAGATTATATCTGCCCGCAGAGCTCCCAGGAGCCCACAGGTCAGGGTTTATTACTCATCTCTCATTTTTTCAGTTGCTGTTCTGGATCCTTCTAAGCCACAGAGTCCTGCAGCAAGAGGTTTTGTTGTTGGGCCGAGAATAAAGAACTTCTCTGGAAGGGTTTAATTGCACTTGCTAATCATTTCAGTGTCTGTCTCCTTGATTTCAGGCTATTAGAACCCCTCTCTCATTTCATTTTCTCGTGTACCTCTTTCTTGAGTCCCTCTAACACCCTTTTACCCCTTCACCACCCCTTTTTCCTCATCCACATATGCCATTCCACACCTTGGATCCTCTCTCCTTCTTCTAACAGTACAGATGGCAAAATAATACTTCATCTTTCATTCTTTGCTCTGTCCCTGATTGCTCCTAAAACCTGAATGGCATTTTTGGCAGCTGCTGAGGACTGAGCAGAAGTTGGAAGTGAACTCTCCAGGACAGTTTCTCTTCTGGACAGCAGCAGCTATTTTAAAGCCCATTGTCATGTCTGTCACTGGGATTGCTTTTCTTCAGTGCATTACTTTGCATTTATTGACATTAAATTTAATCTTCCATTTCCTCAGTGCCACTTAGTGCAGCGAGAGTCCTAATGCAAAGCTATTCAAAGTCGCTTTTAGTTTCGGCTGGCCTGAATAATTTCTGTCTCATTAATAAACTGAACCCTTCCAGATCAGTTATATGATGAGCTGGGTAGATTTTAGTGCAGATGGATCATGGGCCACGATCTTCTGCTTGCTAAAACCTACTGAGTGTCTTGCTGTGAGCAAGGAACCTTCCCCCGGCTCCCATGGCATGTTGGGTTTTAGGGTTTAGAGCTGGTTTTTGAAGAACCTTGTGAGAAGTCCAACCAGAGAGATCAGTTCACCTTTCCTAGGGGGTTGCTGTCCCTTCAGCAAGCTCTGAGAGGGCTGTGAGGCACAAGGTCCCTGGTCTTGGCTCCCTCTGGCCTCCTCAGGGTGTGTTGGAGTGTGACAGGTTCACGCTGAGGGTGTTGGTGTGGAACCTTCACCTTCCCACTGCAGCTGGTTTGGGAGCAGAGACAGAAGATCAGACATTTAAAATCATTGAATCATTTAGGCTGGGAAAGACCTCTGGGGTGGTTGGGCCCAACCATTAACCCAGCACTGCCAAGGTCATCTCTAACCCATGTCCTCAGTGTCACATCCACATAGCTTTTCAATCCCTCCAGGGATGGTGGCTCCACCCTGGGCAGCTGTGGCACAGCTGGACAAGCCTTTCAGTGAAGAAACTTTGCCTAATCTCCAATCTAAACCTCCCNTCCAGCCTGTCTTTTACCAGTTCAAATCTCGCGGCATACCCCGCCCAGCACGAGAAAAACCCAGGCCAGATGGACTCCTCCCCCAGTGGCCACGTCTTTTGTCCTTCTTAAGTATGTAACAATAGCCAACTAAAGTATGGAAAAATTCCTTAAGAGGGAAGAAACAAAAAAACAAAAGGCAACTCCCAAAACCCTCAACAGAGAGCTTCTCAGATGAGTCTTTCCAAGGGAGATGCTCCAGTTTAGGAATTTCTGAATACTCACTCCATCAGTGTCCAGGCTGGTGCAGGCCATTCCTTTCTTTCCCACCTCACTGTAGTTTCTTGACAGCTTCCACCACATCTTGGCCCCACCAGCTCTGCAGGTTTCCTGCTCCTGGTCTAGTTGAGAAAAAACTGCTACCAGGCTTTTATCCTACTTGTAAATTGTTCTTAAAACAAACAAATCAACCAAACGAGCCACTTTTTACTGTAAGGCTTTAGGCCTCGAGACTTCAACTACATCAATCTGAATTTCCCCTGGGATAATGTATGAGAATATTGGCTGCTTGTGGAAAACTCAGCCCCTCCAAGCCCCGGTGGCTCCTGTGGATGCTGGGTTTGTGTTCTGCCTCTGACACCTGCTGTGGGGTCGTGCTCCCTGTTAATGCCATTTGTCCCCAAACAAATCGTGGTGCGTGGCCGGGCTGGGGATGCTGAGCTTCCCTCACAGGGTGCTCCTGGGGGGAGCCATAAATCTCGTGCTGAACTCCTGACCCTCCCTGACAGGATCAACTCAGGGGCTACCCAAGCATTGCAGAGCACAAATAAATAATGCTAAGTAGATCACTCGGGGCCAGAGGTTGTGTAAAGACCTTAATGGGGGAAGTACAGTTAAAGAGATTAAGCTAACCTCAGCTGTGTATTCCCTGAAGAGGTGGGATGCTAAATTACTCCTGCAGGAATTTGCAGTGGCAGCTCAGGCAGCAGCAGCACTGGCAGGGGCAGGGCTGAGGTGAGGATTTGACATCCCAAAGGTGGGTACAGAGAGGATCCTCACCAGGACCAGCATCCTTGGGTCTGGATCCCTCAGAGGGCTGAGCCTGGTGTGCAGGAACAGCATCATGGGCACGTAGGGCATGGAAGCACCACGGCCAAAGTACACTTACAGCAGAATGTGCTACACAAACAATACTGATAAAAACGAATTGTGGATAAAACCATTTCTGTAACACTTTCTAAAGAAGAGTTACGTTTCCCCATGGTGGGAACGGTGCCATTGGAAGCAGCTGAATAAAGCTCAGCAACACATGGGCTGCAATTATTTTATTTTTTTTATTTGTTTATTTTAATGAGGAGTATTCAACACAGATTAACTGTGTTTTACAAGCTTTCTCAGGTCCTAACTTTTATCCACTGGAAACCTAAAGGCATTCCTTGTGTGGCATTATTTTGGGTCACTCTGCCTTGGTGCTAGTGGTAGCTGAGCTGTGCCTTGCTGGGAAACAAACCCAGCTGCATTCCAAGAATCTCCAGTGAAAGGAGATATATCCCCAGTGCACCCAGTTTGGAAATGAGGTTGTCGTGAGAGGGAACCTGCTGCCCATCTCCTGTGTCCTGGTACAGGGAGGCAAACCAGAGGCAAGTGTTTATAGCTCTGAGCAGTCGGAACCACTGGAGGCATCCAATTTGTTCTTAACTGGTCATTTAGTAGCCCCTTGATGGCGATGGCGCTTAATTACTGCTGGATTTGTATTAATAGGCCACATTTTCAGGCTCTAGAACCTCAGTGGAATTGCAGTTAAGGTGCTCTGGTCTAGTATTGCCAAAAATTGGTGTCAAAATTTAGGTAAGACCCCTCCAAAAACAAAACAAAGAAACCCCCCAAACCCACCACACATAAAATAAAATTACATAAAAACTTTGGAAGGCTTTTGAGATCTTGCAGGTATCACAGAAGGTATTACTGGTATGAATTTTGCCAGCGTATTCTGGTCTAGTGGAAGGTGTCCCTGCCCACATCAGGGGAGCTGAACTGGGTGATCTTTAAGGTCCCTTCCAACCCAAACCAATCTGTGATTCCATGATTTCTTATGGAGCTGAAATTTCCATCTCAGTTCATGGCTCTCAGGAAATAAAAAGGATGTGATGAGATTCATAATAAAATTGTACAAGCTGGCAGTGCCATCCAGGAAAAAGTAACACCTTCCTGGAATCTTGGCAGGAGGTTGTGTTTCTTTCCACTGGGTCCTTCCCAGTTAGCAAACATTTGCTCTCCCTGTTTGCACAGAGCTGGAGATCCCACAGCTGCTGCACTTTGGGGTCTGTCCCAGCCTGCTGCCTGCATTTGTTTTTCTTATTCATATTCACCCTGCTAACATGGGACCCGTGTGACCTCTGGGCACATTTACAGGTTTGAAAATAATGCTGTGGAGCAAAAATAACAAACCAAAGTGAGTCTAGAAAGGCAGTAAAAATTTAAAAAGTGCTTTGTGCAACGACGTCTGAATTGGGCTCCGTGTATGGGCTGATAGAGCAGCAGTGCCAGCTGCAGCTCCCCTGGAAGAGCTAGAGTAAAAGAATTATACTTTTAATTAAATTCTTCATGAAAAACTGAATTTCAAAGGGTGTTTTCTCACAGAATAGAACTGTCCTCTTATCTTTCACTTGGACCCAAAATACTCAGTAGGTTGTCCCATGGAGGGCTGCAGTGGTGGCTTGGTCTCCATCACCCTGCTGCCCTTGGAACTCCCTCTCCAAAGGGGCCTGGCAGCATCCATGTCCTTAGCCATCAGTGCCAGGCAAAGCCCCCTCCTATGGCACGAGATGGAATCTTGCCTGTCCTTTGGGTTGGAGTTCTTGCCACCTGCAGACCAAGGCAGTTCAGTGGTGTTCATTTGACTTTGCTGCCGGAATTGGTGGAATTTGGGGCACTTTCCCTTCCCTTTCCCCTTCTCTCTCACCCTTTCCCTTCCCCCTTTTTCTTCCCTTTTCCTTTTTCTTTCCCTCTTTTCTTTTCCCTTCCCTCCTCGGCTTCGAGCTCATTTCATGCAGGAGAGGGTGAGAATCAGCCACAGCCACCGATTTGTTTAATAGGCTGCTCCCATTAACCAAAGAATAATAAAATTAAGTAATTGCACCCGAGCAAAGGGATGATTAAGGCAACTGCACAAGAGGTTGTTCCTTTTGAATTAGGACTTGAAAATGATCCCTGCCACATCATCCAGTGCAGGTTGGGTTTTGGGGTAAGGAGGGTGATGAATGGCTGTATCCAGGTCTGGAACAGGAGCTAGAGTGAAGAAAAAAAAAGGAGGAAGCATTTATAACCAAAGGGAAATATTAAAATCTCTGTTTCTGCCGTAAATCTATCTGGAATGATGGGGTTGATTGTTTTGAAGTGCATTCTGTAGCAAAACAATAATGAGAAGAGGGAGAGCACATTACTTATCTGCTCTACCTGGCTGCTGCATAACTGGCAAACATCTAATTGAAAAAATATCCTGATGGGAGAATTTCTAATAAATTTGTTTGCACCCTCATAGCCTGGAGGAGAGGGAAAAAAAATCCAATCAGCAGTGGGGAAATTCCAAAGTTTCCATTGCATTTCGAGTCTTGATTTTCAGGCTCACTGCTCAGCCTGGCAATCAGAGGAGCAGTAATTTTGAAGGCAGGATTCATTACAGTTGTTATGAAGGCATCAAGGGCAGAAGGAATTGTGGAACGGAGGTACAGGAACAGTAGAAAGCCATAAAAAATACATTCTGACAAACAGAAGACTATGGAGAGAGTGCTTGTCCTGCTCTGGGCCTCCCCAGTGAAGGATGCTTTTGGTTTGCTGAGTGTAACTTTCAAGGTAATTTTTTTTCCTGAAGGAAAAGGTTGTAGCCAGGTGTGGGTTGGTGTCTTCTCGTGGGTAACAAGGGGTAGAACAAGAGGAATCAGCCTCATGTGCACCAGGGCAGGTTTAGACGGGATATTAGGAAAAATTTCTTCACTGAAACTGTGGTCAGGTACTGGAACAGGTGGCCCAGGGCAGTGCTGAAGTCACGATCCCTGGAGGGATTTATGAGAGGTGATGTGGCACTTGGGGACATCATTAAATAGTGGCCTTGGCAGTGCTGGGAGACTCAGTGGTCTTAGAGGGCTTTTCCAAGCCTAGAGATTCTGTGATCCTCCCCCACCTCTGGCACCTCTGCTGGCAGTTCAGGTGTCCCTGCTGGGGCTGGTTGGGCTGTCAGAGGCTCTTTAGGCTGTGCTTGGGTCTCCGTGCCTGGCAGCACGGCAGCTCCAGCTGGAACTGTGCTGCCGGGAGCTGCCTGTGCCAGTGACCATCTGACAGGTGGGGGGAAATCCAGTTTAAAGTGGATGGTACCCAGCTGCCTCCTGGGGAAGCTGCTTGTCCCAGTGCTCATTTCATCCCACAGCTCCTGCCTCGCTGATGGATTTCACAGAACCCAGCAGTTGCACAGGAATCCTCTCCCATCCTGTTGCAGCTGCTGCTGGTGTTGCTTAATGAGTGCTCCAATTTCTCAGCTTTTAACTGGTTTGCTCTGCTGTGCCAGAGGACAGTTTGGCAATTAGAGGGTGTCTGAGGCCAAGCAGAGCCCCGTTACCCCCACTTGGCTTTACTAACTCTGCCGACTTTAATAGCTAATCCTGTAGCACTCCGAGAAATGGAAGTGTAATTAATTGTCTAGGCTGAAAATCTTCACCTGGTTTTATTTAGATTTCGCTTTTATTGCTCTTAATACGGCCAATTTCTGTTCAGGCATAACTGGAATCCGCTTCATATCAGAGAGTGAGAGAACAGGCGAGGGGTGAACGATCTCCAATTCATCATCCGGCTGCTGAGGCCAGGAGGGTTGGCTCTTCTCCTTGTTAAGTGCAAGGTGTCACTCACAGCTGGTACCTCCATCCTCATCTCGGGAGTGTTTTATGGCACAGCCCGTTTTTATTGCCATAATTAATTTGTGAACTCAGCCTTGAGGCCTGCCCCAGCCGTACTTCGAGCCGGAGACTATCCTGGAGGGCTTTTTTCCTTCCTTTGGAACCGGAGTGAGCGAAATCTCCCCTTGTAGCTAATTAGTGAGAAGAGGTGCAGCTCTCCATGGGGGTTTTGTGGCCTGGTAAGTGGATTAGCAGCTGGGAGCTGGCTGTGGGGACGCAGGAGGATGGGCTGGGTTGTGCCTGGCCCAGCTGTGGAGCAGGGTCCTGGCAGAGCAGCAGGAGAGCAGGAGCTGAGGGGATGGATGTGTCAGGATGGGCAATCAGGCTGTGCACAGAGACCCCTCCTGAATGCTCCAGAGTGATGCTGCACTGCTGCAGTAGCTTTGCTTTGGTGTTGGGGGTAATGTAGAGGTCTGTAAGAGGATTGAATGGGACCTGCCCAAGTCCTGGACGTTTCCATTGATGGAAGTTGGCTTTTTATATCTGATTGATGGTCTAGTAGGAATTTTAGCAATGGCTTCTTTTGGGTGATCTTTGCTGCCGGGTGCATCTGTGGGCTCACACTTTTGACTCACTTGTTTGAATTGGAGTGATTCATTCTTTATTTCACTGAAAAAATCCCATCCCCATGCTATGCTAGCATATCCCATTGCAATAACCAGGGTGAAGGTGTGCTCATACACGCTCTAAAGTGCTAAAACAGCAGCTCAGGATTTTCCTCTGGGAATTCTGGCTCTCAACGTGAAGAGCCAGGAAGGCATTTGGGATGCACAGGAGCGTGGTGTGCAGATGGCATTTCATTAACTCTTTCTTTTGCCTTTCTAGTTTGATGGGGAGAACATGTACATGGGGATGAACGACAACGCCCAGGAGTTTCTATCGGCCAACCAGGTAAGCGTTGTTTTGCTGGGGTGAGATTTTTAGGGGACTTAGGCTATGCCCAAGCACAAATTCTACAAGCTCTCTGTGAATCTGTCCTCCTAGGACATCAGGAGTATCCATGGAGGGGGTCAGAGCCCAGCTGCTGCTGAGGAGCAGTGGATGCACTTGGGAAAGGGAGTGTGATGCACTTCCATCTCAGTGCTGCCTGTCGCTGGAGCCTGGCTCTGCTGAAAAGCTTTGCTGAAAAGCTCTGCTGAAAAGCTTTGCCTCAGCATCCCTCACTCCAAATGAAGGTGCATTTGGTGTTTCTGGACGCAGTGAAGTTTCCAAGTATTGTGTGCAGTTCAGGTGTCTCCTTCTCTCATGTGGAGTATTTCCTGTAGCTAAATAGATTAACAGTTAGGGGAGAAAAAGGAATCAAAGAGTTCCTGTTTTGGAGCTAGAAACCCACGTGTGAGGGACCAGAATAGAAGTGTTCATGTCTTGCAGGTGCCTGAGCCTTCTCTGGGCTTGGATACACATGGAAAAGACATGGAGTGGGGCCTAAACCTGTATATGGGTTGGAATGTGATCTTTAACGTGATCTTCCAACCCAGTTCTGTGATTATAGAAAGTTAAGTTCATGCTCAGATCCTGCTGAGGCAGAAGAACTTCAGCACATGCTTTTGTGTGCCCCTGCCCTGGAGATGAGAGATGGTGCCCTGTGCATCCCTCAGTGGTGGCCTGGTGTGGTGAGAGGTGCTGCACCCTCAGCACAAAGCATCTCACCCCATGCAGCCTGGTGAGGGAAGGTGCCAGTTCCTTGCTGACACATTCCAGCACCCCATTTTGGGTTGTGTTGGGCTGTTTTGTTGGCCACAGACACACCCCCGCGGGCCACAGAGTGCCCCTGGGGTTTGGGCCATCACTGTGGATTACAAGGCTAGTGAGTCACATATGGTGCTCCAACAACAGCAGGGGTTAAACTCTGTCCATATTACACTGGGAAGGGGATAAAATCCTGCAGTTTGCCTCCTTGGAGCATGGCAGTGCATTGGCTCATCGCTCAGGAGAGTTGTTCCTGCCTTGGCTCTGGAAGCTGCCACTGGAAGCTGCAGCGTGGGGAGAGGTTGTTCTCGTGTGAGGAGGATTTCCAGGGTGGGGAAGGAACAGCAAACCTTGTGCTGTTGAGTGATTCAGCAGAAACAAATACGTGTTCAGCCAACAACGGCGTGGGGTTGGTTATTAGAGGCAGGAATTGCCAGAGGGTGGGTAAATACGGGAAGGAACGAGGTGATCCCAAGGTGCCCCACCCTGGGGTCAGCCCTGTCCCCCCCAGGCTGTGCAGGGACACAAGTGGTGGATGCTCACAGGGCAGTTGTTGTAGATGCTTTGCCTTTAAAAACCCCCAAGGGACAAGGATTTGGCAGCCTCACTGGGAAGGGCTGGCAGTGCTGGCACAGGGACCAGCCCCAGTCCCTGGCCATGATGTGCCTGCAGGATCAGGCTGGATTTGGGCAGAGCCATGGCCAGCAGGAACCATTTGTGTTTCCTTCTTGGCACCTATCTCACCCCGTTTCCTTCACGGGTGGGCATGGGAGGGAAGTGAGAAGGGATGCTGTGGGGTTGGGAATGGTTTGCTGCACCTCAAGGAGGAGGGTTGGCTGCCAGAGGAAAGCAGGGATTATCATGGGGTGGAGGGGATTATCATGTGGTGGAGGATTCTTGTACTGAGTGTGATCCTGGAGAAGGATCAACCAAACCAGCTCAGATCCCTGTAACCTGAGAGAGGAGTTTACTCCTCATTTGCTGTCTGTTTACTTGCTGACCTTTATTTCCTGTTTTGGAGTAGCAGTTAAGGGTGGAAAGGGAGGGAGGTGGTTTCCCTTGGCAGAGGAGGGCAGGACCCCCCCATGGCAGGGATGGCTTTGTGCACAGAGGCTGTGCTGCTGCTTTCTGCACCAGCAAAGCACTGTAGGGAGTAACATGGGAGATAAATGGGGAAGTTTGCCTTGTTTTGTATCCCCAGTTCCCTCCCTGTGCTGGCATGGGACAGTCAGAGAGCAGCTGGGAGTGGGACTGAGGAGCACAAGGGTGCAGGGTGGCATCTGGGGCTCTGTGGGACTCCCCATGACCCCATCTGGTGTGGCAGGAGTGTAACTGGAAGGGAAGGTGAGGATCCCGGCTCACGCCCTGCAGGGATGTCAGAGGGGCTCACGCCCTGCAGGGCTGTCAGAGGGGCTCACACCCTGCAGGGATGTCAGAGGGGTTCACACCCTGCAGGGATGTCAGAGGGGCTCACGCCCTGCAGGGGTGTCAGAGGGGCTCACGCCCTGCAGGGATGTCAGAGGGGCTCACGCCCTGCAGGGCTGTCAGAGGGGCTCACGCCCTGCAGGGGTGTCAGAGGGGTTCACGCCCTGCAGGGGTGTCAGAGTGGTTCAAACCCTGCAGGGGTGTCAGAGGGGCTCACACCCTGCAGGGGTGTCAGAAGGGCTCACACCCTGCAGGGGTGTCAGAGTGGTTCAAACCCTGCAGGGATGTCAGAAGGGCTCACACCCTGCAGGGATGTCAGAGGGGTTCAAACCCTGCAGGGGTGTCAGAAGGGCTCACACCCTGCAGGGATGTCAGAGGGGCTCACGCCCTGCAGGGGTGTCAGAGGGGTTCACACCCTGCAGGGGTGTCAGAGGGGCTCACACCCTGCAGGGGTGTCAGAGGGGCTCACACCCTGCAGGGATGTCAGAGGGGCTCACACCCTGCAGGGATGTCAGGGGGGCTCACACCCTGCAGGGATGTCAGGGGGGCTCACGCCCAGCGTGAGCTTTGGCCCAGGAGGATGGGGAGCAGCTTCCTCCTCACCCTCCTTCGTGCATCATCTCCCTTTATTTACCTGCACATCAGCACTTGTTTACTGGTTTTACAGCCCCAACCATGACTTCAGCACTGATGACACAACTCTGTTATTTAAATGGGGCTTCCAGATGGTTTTTTATTGTTTGCTGAACCTGTTGTAACCCAAAGGAGTACATTAAATAGCACAATCTCACCTCAGAGGCTGCTGAGGCACCAGATACCTTTACAGCTCATGTGGGACATCCCACAGCCCTTGGGTTCCATCAGGAGAAAGGCAAATCTCACAGACTCAGGACTGGAACCATCACACTGCAATAGATGAGCCTGGTGGGTTGGGGTTTTTTCTCCATCATGATCCTGCAGCTCCCTGGCAGCGGCTTTGTCTCAGCTCCTTGTCTGGTTTTTGATCCTAAGGAAGTTCTGTTCAGCCCAGGGGAGAGAAGGCTCCAGGGAGAGCTCAGAGCCCCTGCCAGACCCTAAAGGGGCTCCAGGAAAGCTGGAGAGGGACTGTGGACAAGGGATGGAGGGACAGGACACAGGGAATGGCTTCCCACTGCCAGAGGGCAGGGATGGATGGGATATTGGGAAGGAATTGTTCCCTGTGAGGGTGCTGAGGCCCTGGCACAGGGTGCCCAGAGAAGCTGTGGCTGCCCCTGGATCCCTGGCAGTGTCCAAGGCCAGGTTGGACGGGGCTTGGAGCAGCCTGGGACAGTGGAAGGTGTCCCTGCCATGGCAGGAGGTGGAATGAGGTGAGATTTAAGGTCCCTTCCTACCCAAACTTTTCTAGGTTCCTGCAGTTTCTCATGGCAAGAGTGTGGCAAAGCCAGGATCAGGGTTCACTTGCCTCTCCTTCATTATTCCCTCACAGCTGCCAGCGTGGGGGAAAGAAGAAACAAAACCCCACAATAAAACCCTTATAAAACCCCCACAAACACCATCCAAAACATGTGGAAGCCAGGTGATCTGCTCCTTCCCTTCATCTTCCTCACTGGGATGGCTTTTGTGCCATGGCTGCAGCTCTTGTCCTCCCAGAGGGGTTGGACTCAGCTGAGGACAAAACGCAGAAATAAAGGGGCCTAAAACATAATGAGAGCACTGACAGCTCACGCCAGCACAACCTGCTTGGGGAAAATAATTCCTCTTGTTCCATCAAATAGGAGGGACATTTGACCCCAGAAGTGAGTCAAATGTGAAATGTAATTCAACCTCCAACAGAGGCCAGAGTATAAATGCAAGCTGACATCTGATCAAACCATCACGGACATTTGACCCCTGAGATGAGTGAGGTATCTCTTGTGTCTCATGGAGTCAGCAGAACATCATTCCTCACCCCTGACAATTTTCCTTCTTTCTTTCCCACCCCCCCTTCCCAAACACAGGCAAGGAATTAAGTAATGCAAAAAATCCCAAGGAATACGCAGATATGAAGTGCTCTGAAAGATGAGTAAAAATGTAGTGGTGCTGGTAAAAGAAATAAAAACACCTGCAAAATCAGTTGGAAAAGATTTATTAAGGTCTTTGTGATAAGGAGAGCAACACCAGGAAAGGGAAAGGTTGGGAAATTCCAGGACAGGAACGAAGTTGGTTTTATTTGGCATCGGGACTTTTGCTCTTGCAGGAAGAGTCCACGGGTGCTTTAGAAACATGGATTAACTACAGCTGGGAATCCCCTGTGAGAGGGATCATCATGTTCTGGGTGAAGAAATGCAGGAGCTGCTGTGTCAGGGAGCTGGGGGTGATGTGATGAGGTTGTGGGGCTGCCAGGCCCTGGCATGGCTTTGGGGACCACTGTCCCTTGGCTTTTGGGAGCAGGGATGTGGCTCTGTGCCTGCTCAGTGTGGGGACATTGCGAAAAGCCTTAGGGAGGGTGTTTGCTCCATTTCCCCTCCCTCCATGAATATCTCTGGCTGCTGGCAGGGCAACAGGCAGCTTGAAGGAGGAAAGAGCTGATTATTTATCACTGGACAGCTTGGATCCTGTGCTCTGCCTAATCCCAGGAGATTTCAGTGCATGGCTTATTCCAGCTGAGCAACCAGCCCTTTTCTGTCCCAACAAGTTAATTTGTGTGACTCCTCACGGAAAGGCTGTTCAACACCAGCGTGGTTTGTTCAGGCCAGGGAGAGCTGCATCAGCATCTCTCTGTTTTGGGAAGTGAGGGCACAGACAGGAGCCACTGCTTTACTGGCAAGCGTTGAAAACCTGCGAGTTCAACTGAAAATAGGAGAGTTAAATCGACAAAGTTATTTGCACATCATTTCCTCCTCCTGATGCCATTCCTGTGTGCTGCTCTTGCTGGCAGGCTCGTGCTGCCCATCTGTGTACCAAAAATGTCAGGTTTTGGCTGCCAGGTTTGCACAGCAGCACTGAGCAACCTTGGTCTAGTGGAAGGTGTCCCTGCCCATGGCAGGGGTGTGGAGCTGGGTGGTTTTTAAGATCCAAACCATTCCAGGATTCTACAATTGAAAAAGTAGAATGCCTGGAGAAGCTGTGGCTGCCCCTGGATCCCTGGAAGTGTCCAAGGCCAGGCTGAACGGGGCTTGGAGCAGCCTGGGACAGTGGAAGAAAGGATGGGATGGGATGACCTTTAAGGTGCCTTCCCACCCATCCATTCTGGGATTCTGTGACTGAAAAAGGCAGGATTTCACCCAGTGCTGGTGAGACACCTGCTGCAGATGACATCAGTGTCTCACCTGATCTGTAGAGCAGCACAAGGGGCTTTAATGTGGGCTCTGGGCATTAGGGTGAAGCTGGGTAACTTGTGGCTGTTTGCACTTACACTGCCAGGAAAGCAGACCCACGGGCAGGGATGTGTTTCTGTGGGGCAGGATAGGTGTAAAATGGAAGGTGGATTTTCCCTGGGTGTGTGTGAATGGGGGAGCCCCACTGGGCACAGGGGTTTTGCTGTCACCCCGAGGGAGATGCAGTTAGGAGAGATGATATTTGTCATGTGCACACACATCCACAGCCTCTGTCTCCAGCCGTGCTCCTGCACAAACCCGTGTGGGGTGAGCCACGGCCGCCCCTTCCCGCACACGTGGGATCCATCTGCGGGTGTCCCCGCGTGCCTGGCTGTGTATAAATCAACATTTATCTACTGTATCTATTGCCCTTTATCTCTCTGCCTCCATACATCTCCGGGCTGGGGTCTGTATTAGCCATAATAGATACAGTGAGTCGCTGATCTGGTGGGTCAAATGGTCAGGGCTCTTTGATCAGCCGTCAGGATCCATTACCACCGGGGCCTCCGGTGGGGCTGGAATTACAACTTACATTTGACTCATTTCTGGGGTCAAAACGTCCCTCTTATTTGATCGAATGACAGAAATTGTATAATTTGTATATATCCCTGAGCCATATGTGCTCTGAGTGCCACTCTAATGTGTTTTATAAAGGCACAGCTGTCTTGGTGACTTATTTAAAATGGGATTTTGAAGTAGTGTTCTTGCCGTTTAATGTCCTCATTCAGGGTTACACAAGGTTTATCAAATAATAAATAACATTTAGAACATTGGTTTTAACATAACAATGGCTTTGCTGGTTATAAGGAACTGGGCGATCCAATAAAGCTGTGTTTGGTAAATAAGTGATAATGCAGAAAGCAAGGATAGGATAATTAGAAATTAATGATGTGTGGGAAGCTATGGATACCTTCCTCATGTTCTGCTAAAGCTCCAGACGAGACAGAGCTCGTCTTGGCAGCCTCTGCTGTAAAATATGCCTTCAAACCTTGTCATAATACTGGCAGACGTGTTGTCCTCCCACCAATCTTGACTGAATCGCAGCAAAATGTCAACACTTGATAAAATAAACCTGGGGCTGGGGCAGATCCATGTGAGTGCAGGGGTTCCCCATCCCTGCTGGGGATCACGGGGCCAGAACACAGGGACTGAAGTGGCCGTGGGGCCCTGGGCAAAGTGAGGGTAATTGGGTGCTGCTAATGAAGGTGTAGGTCACCCTGCCCTCATTCTTGCTCCTTCCTCTGGAGCAGGAAGCTGTAAAATGGAACCAGGGTGGGCTTTGGTTTGCTCTCCATCAGTGCTGGGGCTGCTCTGGCACTGACAGAGGAGCAACAACATGGAATTGCTCAGGTGTGAGATGTTCTTATGGCAGTTGGTCCCTGACCTACCAGATGAGTGAATTTGGAGGCGTTTCCAGCACTTGGTTTGTCCCGTAAAGTGCAGCAGGATGCTCATGGTCACCACAGCCACTGCCTTGAACCCAGGATTGCTCCAGAAGGAAGGCAGGAAGGACCCAGGAGATCATACTGAGCAATTCCTTAGCGTGGTCCTTCTCTTGAGGCCTGTAGTAAGGTCTGCACAGGAAATGAGAGCCCATGGTGAGGTTATTCTTTGTGCAATTTCCGCTCAAGTCCCCTAATGAACTTTGGTGTTTCTAATTAATCCTTTGCACGTGAAGAAACTTGTTTTGACTTTCACAGAATCACAGAACGGGTTGGGATGGAAGGCACCCTTAGAAGTCATCCAATTCAACCCCTCTGCAGGGAGCAGGGACTCTCCAGTTGGATCAGGTTGCCCAGGGCCCTGTCCAAGCTGACCTTGGATGTTCCCAGGGATGGGACATCCACAGCTTCTCTGGGCTGGTGTTTCACCACCCTCTGAGCCAATAACTAAGGAGACAGGGTTTGGGGTCTCCATATTCTGTTGATTTTTGGCTTGATCTGTGGATCACAGGAACAGATGATATCAGAGGTTGGTCAGTGTTAAAGAAAGTCACTTACATAAGTGAAGGGTTTAAAAAAGGGGCAATATGGCCTCCCTTTTAAAGGGGGGTGTGGAGAGCTCTGGTGCTCCTGAATCTCCAGCACCCTTGTGGTCTTTACTCTCTTGTGTCTGTGCAGAATCTTGGTCTCTTCCAACCTGCAAATAATCTGTATTTTTGAAGTCTGGAACTGGCCCCAACAGGGGCAGAGCACACCTGAAAGTAAACAGCTGATGACTCCCCAACCCCTTTACAAGGATATATTGCAAACACTGCAAGAACACACAGATATATGTGGATAAAAGACCCCTAGTGAAGAGAAGAGAGAGGTTTGTATAGACTCAGAGTTGAAAGAGGAGTACACAGAGTTTGGGAGTGTGCACTGCAGGCCCCCATGCTAAGATACAGATTTTGCTCTTTCCCTGCTGTTCTTTGAGTAATACTGTATAATTTCAAATGTTGTGCTGGAGAAGAAAAAATAGCGGGGAGACATTGATAGATACTAAATGCCTTTCTCAGCAGCCGATTCAGGAAGAATCTCATGTACTATTTTAGAATGAACAATAGAGTGTTACATCTCATTTATTATAATCAGCAGCTAATGGAAACCCTTCCAGGCGGGGTTTGGGAGTTGAGCACAACTACAGCTGATGATCCAGGCTTGTGAATTTTGCATGAACTCCTGTGTGACAGTGAAATTTCTGAAAGGTGCAGTCAGGAAGCGATTCCTGCAGCTTAGTCATAGCAAGAGAAGGTTTTACTGCTGGTGCAAGGCTGGCTATAGTGTTTAAATAAAATAATAATAAAAAACCTCTTGGTATTACAAGCAGAATGAACATCATCTTTAACCCTTGGTCTCAAGGGACTCCTAAGTTTTAGCAATAGGGTGTTTGAAAAACAGCCACCAAGCATCCCAGAGTGAAAAACACATGCAACTGAGCCATTCCTAGACCAAAATGGGTGGTCTCTGCTTCTATTGCATCCACTCTGGGGAAAAAAAGGAAAAAGAAATAGCATCTTAAACAGCTGAGGACACCTGCCAGGTGGCACAGAGCATCTGGTGGGGATGGGAAACACTGGAACTGTTGTGGTGGTTGGATTTCATGTGTAGATATTCCATCAAGGAGATTGCTGATTGGTTTAGGGGCAAAGGCAGGAGGGAGAAGGAGATCCTCAGGTGCGCTGGAGGACACACACCATACCTGACAGCCTGAGGGCTGGGCACAGCACCCACCACCCTCCAAGGTCTCCCTGGAGACCACAGCCAGCTCTGGCCTTTCAGCAGTTACCTTTCCTTGTCTTTCCCATGTCTTTCCAAGGTTTTCCGGGATACGAATCAGCTCAGAAAATGTTTTTGACCCAGTGCTGAAGCGCGTTTGTATTAAGCAGCGCAGCCCTTGTTCTGTGAGGTGTGGGATCAAAGCATGCCTGACGATCTTCACCCAGATCTGGGATTTCTTTTGCAGTGAAAAGGTCTATAAACAGTGAAACATTTAAAAATTAATAATAAAAATCCAATCTGTGCAGAAGATTGGCCCAGGGCTGGAGGCAGCAGAGCTGCAGCTGGGGAGGTGGGAACCCAGGGGCTGGGGAGGTGGTGGGAACCTGGGGGCTGGGGAAGTGGTGGGAACCTGGGGGCTGGCAGAGCAGGACAATGTCCATCCCCCTGAGAAACAGCTTTTGCTGCTGCTGCATCTTGGTCTGAAGGTTTACATATAGAAAATACTGATACCAAGGTGAGTTCTGATAGAGGATTGGACAGGGGTGGTCCTTGGTGCCCAAATGCCATCATGCCCACCAGTGGGGCTGAAGGAAAGGTGTATCCCAGATCCCAGAAATGCTCCCTGTGTGCTGGAGGGTGAAGGAGATGGAGTAACTGGGGCTGCTTCAGAGCACCACGGGGCACAGCTGAGGTCCAGTCAGACCGAGCAGGATCTGCTGGTGTGCAGGTTGACTCCAGGGGCATGAGGACACATGACCTGGCTGTCCAGCAGTGCTGCTGGGCTTGTAAAGCCAATGGCTCATAAAAGAGCAGCAAATCACAGAGGAAGGTGGTGTGCTTTAGCTGAGAAAGTGTCACTTTATCAAGGATTTCTCATGTGCTCAGCACTGCTGTAAAGGGACTGCACGTGGTATAAAGAGAGCCACTGTGTTTGATGGTCAGCATGGCCCAGAGCAAGGTGGAGACATGCCCAGGGGACAACCTGGAGCAGCTCTGGACGGAGCAGATGCCCTTTAAAGCACAGTTCTCAGGTTAATATGGTGCTTATGTGTGCTTCAAACCCTCACCAGGGCCCCTCTGGTCAGCTCCTGCTGCTCCTGGGCTGGCCTTGAGTGGTGGCTTCAGCCAAAGGCCAAAGGCAATCCCAGAGTTTTTATCCACAAGCTGTTCAGACCTTCGCATCCTCCAGCTCCTTGTGCTGAGCTAATTCCTCAGCATGTGTCTCCTGAATTCCCTCTGGGACACAGCGTGACAGGGAGCCACGTCTGTGCATGCCAAGGATTGGTGCTGAGCTCTGATGATGCCTTAGGTTTTAGCTTTTATATGTTTCAAATCCTGCATTCCCAGTGTGTAACTCTGCAGTGTCCTGCAGCCTGGGAGCTGCTGCTCTCTCATGCTGAGACAGACAGAACAAAGCCTCTCCAGGCTGCTCTCCAAGGACACCCAGCCCGGCCTAGGCCCAAAATGTGTAACCCAGCATCTTGAGAAGGAGGGCAAGCTGAGGGGAAATTCCATCATTAGCTAAAGTTGAATTGGTGAAATTGGGTTGAGATGCAAATGGAGCAAAGCTATAAAAGTGTGAAGAACTCGTGACTCGGGGTCCATCTTGGGTGCAGCCTTTGGCCTGCCCGGGGTGTGCCTCTGAAGGCCTTTCAAATAAATATCCACCTTTATTCCCTTACTCCTGTCCAGTCTCTGTTTCTGGGTTGGCCTCTTTAGGCATCACTGACAGTGCAGCCCCATCGCTCTCGGGGAGCTGTGATGGGCAGGGATTTCCTCCTGTGTGCTGTTGCAGGGGGCTGGGTTTGGCTCCTACAGAGGATGGTTTGCTTCTCTGATGGACCTCTGGGGAGTCACTCTGGAAAACTCTGTTTATTTGTGGAAATGCAGCTCCGTGGGCCACAGCAGTGGGGAAGAAAATACCCAGCCCGTTGCTCTTGGGATTTCCTTTCCCAACTGATTGATTACTTCTTCCCTCCTCATCGGAGACCCAGCCCGAGCTGGTGTTTGGGTCTGCTGTCACAACACCGTGATTAACTGAGGAGCCACTTACTTCCAGCAGGAAAATGTTATTTTCCACTTCAGCATTTGGATGAAGGCCTGGGCAGAAAGGAAAGCCCCTGTGCTGCCTTGGCTGATGAGAGAACGAGCCCTTCTCTCTGTGCCAGCTCTGAGGCTGCCCTGGGCACGTGCAGGATTGGGCTCCATTCCAGCCCCATGAGGGCAGGACCATCAGCAGAGCATCTCTATCCAAAATAGAGTGGCCAGCAGGATTAGGGCAGTGATTGTCCCTGTGCTGGCACTGCTGAGCCACCTCGAGAGCTGTGTCCAGTTCTGGGCCACTCACAACCACAAAGGCATTGAGGGGCTGGAGCGTGTCCAGGGAAGGGAATGGAGCTGGGAAGGGGCTGGAGCCCCAGGAGAGCTGAGGGAGCTGGGAAAGGGGCTCAGCCTGGAGCAAAGGAGGCTCAGGGGGGACCTTGTGGCTCTGCACAACTCCCTGACAGGAGGGGGCAGCTGGGGGTTCGGGCTCTTCCAGGCAAATATCAATAGAACAAGAGAAAATTGCCTCATACTGTGCCGTGGGAGATTTAGATTGGATACAAGGAGCAATTTCTTCACTGGAAGGGTTGTCAGACATTGGAAGGGGCTGCCCAGGGAGATGGTGGAGTCCCCATCCCTGAAGGTGTCCAAGGAACACCTGGCCATGGCACTCAGTGCTCTGGGCTGGGTGACAAGCTGGCGATCAGTCACAGGTTGGACTTGATGATACTGGAGGGCTTTTCCAACCTGAATGATTCCATGAAATCAGGGCTCTGCAGGCACTGGAGGATGATGAGGGCTGTGCATCCCAAGAGCAGCCATCCATCTCCTTTTGCTCAGAGCCAGGCGTTCACTTCCACCTCTCCTGGCTCGTGAGGTTGGGCAGAACAGCGGCCCTGAGCTGGCTGGGAAGGGAATGCCAGCAGTCCCTCGTGGTTCTGCTCCTTTGGGCAAGGCTTAGACCTCTCCGTCTCAGGTGACACAGCAGCCCAGGCTGCTCAGAGCCACGGTGGGAACCACAAATCAGAGGCAGCTGGGAAGCTCTCCCAGGGAGGTGAGCTGTGTTGTGGGACCCAGCTGAAGGACACTTGTCACAGCAGCTCCACGTTTGGTCCATGCTCCCATCACCTGTTTGGCACTTCAGCCAAGGACTGTGCTGGGTCCCACCCATCACTGACACCACTTCCATGATCAGCAGCCTCTGAGCCAGCCTGAATTAAATTTATCTCAAACTAGCAAATCCATCAGCTGCCATCAAAAGTGATGCTGTCTAGCTCAGGTATATATATCCATGTACACTGCAAAGGGCAAAATGTGACTTGGCTTTTATTACTTTAATTAAAACATGAGTGAAGAGTATGAGATTCATATTAAATTGTATTTTCCTGGCTGCTGTGGGAAGGAGCTAACTGATCTGATTACCATGAAGATTACAAACTATCAAAGTGAAAAAGAGCTTTTTGCAAGTATTTCATATTAAACCTTCAAACATAACACTTTAAGAATAATTATAGTTGTATTACTGGAAAATGATTCATGAATTCTGAATAAATATAAGACCCTTAAAGGGAAATGTTCCAAGACCACAGTTTTCATTCCAATCTGATGAAATTTAGTATCATTTTGCAGCTGTAGAATAGAATGAAAAAAAATATGTACATAGCCTGTATTAAATATATGTCAGACTAAACTAATGAGATTTTTTACATCAACTCTGGGCACGAACGCAGACAAATGGAATAGCCATCCTCATTTTCTATAATAGAAAGCATCGAAAGGGAAGGCAGAAAGGATCTCACTGCTCACAAGTCTTTATTCCACCCTTGATTGTTAAATAATATATTTTAAGTTCTCATATCTCGCCCGCAGAATGTTTGAACTGACACTAATGGGTATATAAGAGAAAAGAGTGAGCTCTAAAAAAAAAAAAGTGAGGAAGGGCTAGGATTGGGAATTTTATTAGTATTCCCAGTAGGCTGTAATAAAGATACTTTTCACACAATACAGTGAATGTTTACAGCAGACAGTTTAGTTTCCTTCCAACAATTATGAGAGAAATTGAATCTCAGGAAATGTTAGTTTTCGCTAAAATTAGACATAACAATAAAGATACCCTGGAAGTTTATTAAGGAGGGGGAAAAAAAAAAAAAGAAAAGCCATGAGTCTCTGGAAGACAATTTAGCAAATTTATTTTAAGAATTCCAGATGACTTCTAAACAAAACCACACACCTACATGGCGCTGAGGGCTCAGGCTCCCCATGGGAGCTGCTTTTCTCTTGAGAAGTTTTTTTCCCAGGTTTTGTGAATTCCTAGTGCATTTTGGAGGCAAATACCCAAAAGGCACTTGTTTCCAGCCTGCATCCAGCTGGAGGACGATGCCCATCCCTTCTGCAAGTAGATGGGGCACCAGGTAGCAGCAGGTCATGTATTTTGGGTACAAGTCAGGGTGCTGCAAGCCTGGGAACCCACGCTGGTGTTGAGAGCAAGTCACTGGGCACTTGAACGCAACTTCAGGAACGATCTGACCCTGCTCAGGCAGAGATGCTGGCAATCCTAAATAAATAAATAAATAAATAAGGAAAGGAAAGGAAAGCTGCTCTGTAAAGTGCAGGAAACACTGGAGTGCTCTGAGCAGCTCATGTGATGGTGTTTAATTTTTGAAACGCCATGAGTGGAACATGCGGTGGAATTCTGCCTGTCCTGATTTCCAGACTTGTCCATCGAGAAGTGCTGCAATATCCCTGTTAGAGACATCTGCTTTCCTCTCCTCTTGTCCATGCAAACCTTGATTTCTGACTTCTTTCTCGCTCTGTTTCAGTCTGGAAAGAGATTCCTGTATTTGCTATCAAGAATAGCGAGGGGAGGAGAAGAGGTGAAAGCTGATGCAGCTTAGCTTGCAGACATTACTTCTCTAGTAATTTTCCTCAGAAGGATCTGTCCCATTTTGATTGCATTTGGGGTCAGACTGGATTGATGCTTTTTGGTAACACCAAGTGGAACTCGAGGTGCCCAGTTTGATACTAGAATTGGCAATAGAAGCACTTGGCTCTGAGTCATCCCAGTTTATGGAAATATCTAGGCCTTGTGTGGGCTTGGATTTGACAGATAGCAGCTGCAGCCCTTGAGTACACTGGGAAAATGAGAATTTTTACCACGGGGTTGATGTTTTGGCTTTGTTATGTGCAGCCCTGTTTTGCTCAGAGCCTCCCCCTCCTCTCTATCAGCATCTCTGCATCTCATTTTGACTCTTCCACTTCTGCCCATTCCCCTTGGAACAGTTCAGGTTCTACCTTGTGTGTGTCTAAACCAGCGAAAATAAGAGAGAAACCTCTCCAGCTGCTCAGTGAGTGGAGGGTTTCAGTTGCTTTGGCCTCTGGAGAGCTGGGGCTGGTTTTCTCTTCCCACTTCATGCCTGGTGTGTTGGGTTGGGCCTTGTGGTCATGTGGTGAAGTTTGGGCTGGTGTTGATGTGAGACCTCTTGCACCTTCTTTTCCTCTGCAAAGCCATTCCCTGTATCCACAAATGTTGTCCATGGCCTCTAGAACTGCGAGTGCCAGCGCTGGAGTTGGTCCCTGATACAGGCTCCTGGCTGTGAGCAGCAGATTGATGGCCTGGCTGTCCTTCAATGGACAGTTGTCATTACTTTGGGGAAACACTGCTTGTTTGGTTATTAATGTGGTGGTTTTCCTTTTTGCCTTCCTTCTGAGAGGATGGTTCCTACTCTCACTGCTCATTTTGTCCAGGTTGCTTAACGCTTTAGAAGGAATTTGATGAGTGTCTGATTTAGGACATAGATGAGCCTCTCACAGCCATGTGTGTGTTCCTGCCTTTTTTTAGATACCACATATAAGCCTGGTTTTATTAAAGAAAAAAAAGTTGTTAAAATTGTTAAAGATAAAATCTGTTTGTTTCCCAAAATTCACATATTGGAGGCTTAAGGCTGAGATTTTCACGCCTACACTGGGGAGTTGGATACTTGGCCATGCACCATGTTCCAGTTCTCACAGTTCTGTCACGAGTCTCTTGGTGCTTCCTGCTTTCCCTAACAGCCCCAGCACCTTTGTGCTCCTGTGACATGACAGCTTCTGCTTCGAATGAGGGAGGAAAAGAACAAAATTCTTGGAGCTGTGGCTGTGGAGGAAGAGTCATAATTGTGGCTCTCAGGAGCTCAGGAAATGCGAAGGAGGTAGAGAGACACCCTGTGTGATTATCATGGAATGCTTTGGGTGGGAAAGGACCTTAAAGTTCGTATGGTTCCAGCCCTCCGCCATGGGCAGGGACACCTTCCACTGTCCCAGGCTGCTCCAAGCCCCGTCCAGCCTGGCCTTGGGCACTGCCAGGGATCCAGGGGCAGCCACAGCTTCTCTCACCTTGACATCCCATGGACTGGGAATACTGGGTTTAGGGAGTATGGTCAGTCAGAGGTTGGGTTTAATGATCTTGGAGTTCTTTTCCGACCTCAGTGATTCTGTTATTCTGTGATCCTGTGACTGGCACGTTGCTGAGCTCTGCGTGTTTAGGATCTGCAAGGAGTGAGACGTCCCAGTCCCATGGGAAATCCCTCATAGACCTCCCTTGGCCAACCAAACCCCATCACTGCCATTGGAATTGGGTCGATGCTCTCTCTGTCCCACCTCAGGGATTGCTTTGGCAGAGCTGACTAAGAAGTATTTGGCTTTGGCACATCTCCCATGTGCCAGAGCCAGATTCTGGGGCTGAGAGTCTTTGGGAAAATGTGGGAAGCTGATTTATCACCCTGGTGATTTTCAGTTAATTTCCTTTCCCTGTTTCGGCAACTTCCTGGCAGCCTGAAATGTTTGGCAGTGGATGGATGGGTGAAGACTTTCAAGCTGCTCTTGGGGGTAAAGAGTAGAGAAGGGAGGGAAGAATGTGGCATTTTACAAAGCTGTGGTACATTCTTAATTTTAATAAAATAAAGAAAAGGTAAGCAGCACCTCAGCTGCTGAGGCGACAGGCGCTTAAGAAGCACTGAATAAATACATAAAACATATTTGCTGAAGGCATTTGTTGTTGGAAGTTTAAACATTAAACATGCCTTCTTCGTCTGATACCATAATAAAGCAGGGATGTTCACAGAGCCATTAGTGGTGCTCTGACTACAGCTTTACATCTTCACTCATGTACCAAAGAACCTGCATTACATCAGCAATGCCTCAGTGGGTTTTGCCCCCAGAAGGGAGGGATTTCAACGTGGGCTCGGGCTTTTTTTGTGGTGCATTTCCCTTTTCCTATTGATCGATGGGGATGTTTTGGTATTGTTTCCCTTGCAAAGTGCTGGGGCAGGTCCAGGGGAGGCAGCAGCTCTGCCTTTGTCCCGCTGTCCCCAGGCTCAGTAAGTGCTGGCTCGGGGCCTGATGAGACAAATAAACAGGTTTGTGTATTTAGGTTTTTAAATTACAGGCTAAGGAGGAACACAGATACTCAATCTATTAAGAAATAACTAGGTGGGTGATTCAGTACCATTTGTGTAAATGGCACTAACTCCGGTCTGCCTGCACAATTTATTAATACTTCACGGGAGGAGAAAAAAAAATTATTTTAATCTCATAATGGATGATGAGCTGTGAAATTGCTTCTGCAGCAGCTGGGCACCCTGGGGGAGGTGCTAGATTGCACCACATTATGCAAGCCATCCCCACATCCCTGCCTTCCTCGTGCTAATCACACACATCAAATCTGGGTGATGGGGAGGGGGGGCACTGCTTCTGCTGGGCTTTATTACTTTTTGATTTTTTAGTATCTACAGCTTTCTTGTCAATTTGCTTTGGGGTCCCAAGCCTGGCTTGGGAAGCTGAGGGCTCGAATCTGAGTGGATTTGTGGTGATGCTTTTTGCTTCAAAGGTGCTGGCAATGGGAAATAACAAGAAATTTAGCAAAAGTACCAGGTCTGGCCCAGTTGGTGACGATTTAATCTGGTTGATAGCCACACTTTGAAGAGAAGGGTACCGAGAGTTGTTAGTGCTCTTTGCTCTGCCTTTATAGGACTGGCACCATGAGCAGGACCAACATCCCAAGTGCTGTGGAGTCTCCAGACTCAAAGCAGAGCCTGGGGTTAAGTGCTTTGGTTCTGTGTGGGGAGGTGGTGCAAGGGGAGCAAACCAAGGGGTAGCGTGGGGCATTTAGGAAAAAATTGTGATTGTCCCTTTAGCTCCAGCATGGGATTCTCTATGTTGGCTTCACAGGAGTGTGGTGGTGTGCTCTTGGTTGTGCCTCTGGTGGCTTGCCCACAGCACTCCTGGTGTGCCCTGGGTGCTGAGGAAAATGTCTCAGATTTCCTTGGAAAATGTCTCTTTGCTGGTGAGAGAAAAAAACCCAAACGGGGTATATTTGGGGGAAAAAAAAGGTCTGGATTGCAGATGGGTTGTGTTGGCATTGTGGCTTTGCTGGGGGTTCTTGGTGCAGACCACAAGGCCCCAGAGCAGAGGATGGCTGTGAATGCCATGGGCCACAGGCAGGACATGTCTTTTGAGATGAAACTCTGGAAAATGTGGTGCAAACAAACCATCCACGCAAAGCATGGCACAAAGGCTTTGTGTAATCCTTTAACTCCACTCCTTCAGTTTGGAGCACAAGGGAAATACTCTAAGACAAAATCTCAAAGGGAACAAGCATGGTACAGAGTGTAGTTTCCTTCCTGCTCTGGGTCCTTCTGGCTAGGCTGAAGCCAGGTTGAATTAATTTCTTAGAGTGCTTTTTGCTAATTCTTCCTTGCCTGCGCCTGTTTTTGGGCTGCCTTATCTCTTGACCTGCTTACAGTGCATTATACACCATTGTGTAACCTACCCTGGGCTCAACACCCTCCACCAAATCCATCCAGCCCAACAATGGATTGCTGTGAGTGCACTGAGCTCATTATGCAAGTTCAGTATGCCATGAGACAAAAAAGGCAATTATGTAAAACCTGTACTCAAATAATTCCCTGAAATGCATGGTGTTCTTGAGTAGAATATGATATTCCTTGTATTCACTTCCAGGCGAGATCCTAGGAAAGAAAAGAAATGGATTTGTATTTGTCTGGCCTAGTCAGTCTAATTTTAGATCCCATTGGCTGCTGTCTCACTGGATGTGCAGTGCCTTTAATACATTTTAAAACCAGGCAAAAATCATTATAAACAATTTTAAGGAGGCTGATTGTGAGGCAGATGACAGAGGCTGCTCTTTGCCAACATGGAGCAGAGCTTGCACATCTCCTGGCTTTCCCTGGAGCCCTGCCACATTTGCTCTGAGAGACTGGGGAAGAACAGCCACGAAAACACACAGTGAAAGGCAACAGTTCCCTTGTCAGCGTGGGTAGGTAAGGGAAAATAGGTGAAGTGAGCTGCTACTCTGGGTCATCCAGGAGCAACTGTGCATCAAACGTGCCCCACAGCCCTGGCCCTGCATGTGGAGATAAAACAAAGGGTTTCCAGGAGCCCTGGTTATTGCTGATGTTTGTGTAAACCAATATTGAATCCTTCTGAAAATGCTGTCAGCAGGAATTGAGCCTTAATATCCCATCTGGGCAGGGCTCAGAGCAGCCTGGGATAGGGGAAGGTGTCCCTGCCTGTGGCAGGGAGGAGAACTGGATGAGCTTTAGGGTCCCTCCCAACCCGAGCTATTCCGTGATTCCACGATCTGCTTGTTTGGGAGTCTGAGGTGTTTCCTGCAGGGACGTGGTGCTGCCATGCACAGGAGGTACCTGGGGGTGTGAGAAGGTGGCTCTGGAGGGCCACTTGTCCCCACAGGCTCATGTGGGGCTCCCTCTGGGACCTGTGGGGCGCTGGCAGGGTCCTGCCCTGCCCTCCCCTACGAGGCAGCTGCTGCCTTGCCATGAAAGCAAGGAAGGCTGAGATATCTGATTACATTTTTCTCCTTCTTTATTCCTGGGGGTATCTACTTCCAAAACTCATTTTTGTTCTGTGTCACCGGGGAATTAGGGGGTCTGTCTGTCTCTCTT
The DNA here is from genome assembly GCA_013397055.1 of Pachycephala philippinensis. Taxonomy (NCBI): domain Eukaryota; kingdom Metazoa; phylum Chordata; class Aves; order Passeriformes; genus Pachycephala; species Pachycephala philippinensis. Next base: position 234,437 of record VWZT01014850.1, read on the forward strand.
TCCTCAGGAGGATAAACACAGCATTCCTAATCCTTTCTATACCAGTGCCTGCTGCACTGCTGCCCCTTCCATGTGTATCTGCCTTTATGGAAACCGTAACCTTTGCTTGAACCAGAGATTTTCCTGAACAAGAGCCCTTTGGGATCTGAGTGGGCTTTCCTGGATACATTTTTAATAAACACAATAATTTGACTGCAAACCCATTACCTATCCCCTGTTTGTTCTATGGGATAGTCATTTCCATGCCTGCAAAAGCCACTAACTCACAGGGCAATCAAAGGAGGAATGACAACCCGGATAAAATTGGTCTGTGTTGTGATAAACCCGTCCATCTTCACATCGTGCTCTGGAGCTTTATGATTGCCTATAAATAATGGCCTCAAAAAGATATTAAATCTTTAGAAAAAATCAAGCCTAATTGTAACTATATTTTTGTTTTCCATTTTGGTTTATGTACAGTATATGACTTCTGCGGAGACATTTTTATTCCAGGAAAATGACAGGCCAACAAGAAGCCATAATTGCACTGATTTTTAGAAGTGCCTGCATTACTACAGATCTGATGTACTGTAAGACATGAATCAGAAAAATTCTATTAAAAAATCTCTTGAATGGCTGACACAGGAGTATTATCCACGATGATTAATTTGACTTGGTCATTATGAACACAGACAAGTCTGACAAAATTGCATTTCATTCCCCACTGAATTCATAAAATCACTATACACATAATAAGAAGTTATAGTTCTCTGCTATCCACTATTCTTGACAGGATTCCAGTTCTGGATAAGATACTGATTAAAAAAAAAAAAATAGAGGCAGAGAGAGAGTTGGGAGCCTTTTTAAAAGCCTACAATAAGGCTGATTTCTTTTGCTATAAATTGTTCATAGAACTCCCATTATTTTTAGCTTTTTTTTGTGAAGTGGTGATGCAGGTCAAGAGCAGCTTGGACAATATCAAACCTGACTGTGAGCTTGTGGTGCCATGGGAGCAGAATGCCCAGGCGGAATCTCTGGGATTTTTCATCCTTCAGATAATTATAACTAATCAGTACCTTGTTCTTCATTTCCCACCCACACAACAGACAGGTTGAGGCCAGGGAGTCCTGAGAATGTTGTTTCTGGCCTTGGCAGCATGTAAAATAAGCCCCCAGAATGCAGAATCGGATGCAAGACTCCAAAAAATTTTTATTTTGGTGTGAACTGAGATTTTCTGTTCCCTGTGGATATTGTTCCCCCCAGCCCCATCCTGCTGAGCAGCACATCACAGCCTTCCCTTTGCCACCGTGGCAGCTTCTCAAGGACATCAAAGGTCATTAGGACAAGCAAGGATCTTTAGCACCCTCTGTGCACAGATGGTTTTATGAAACACACATTTTGATAAAATTTGTAGGAAACAGACCTTTTCTGAGCTGTCAGATTTGGTTGAAACCATCCAGCAGGCTTGGCTTTGGGATGAGCCCTAGCTCCGGGACTGCGTGGGATCTACAGGAGATGGGAGAAGGTCAATTCATGTACAGTTTAAAGGTGTAAACATGCAGCTGATTCAATGGTGAAGCCATCCAGAAGAGCTGGGATTGAGCTAGGGATGGCTTTGTGCTGCAGTTGTCAGAGTGTGTAGAGTTTGCACTGGAGCAATGCCCACAGAGTGGGAGAAATGGGGAGAAACAGGGAGGGGCAGAATGTGGGTCTGATCTTTGGGACAACCAATACTTGCTTGGGATTTTTGAAGAGAATAACCTCTGCTCTGGAGCCAGGCTGGGAGAGCTGGGGATGTTCAGCCTGGAGAAGAGAAGGCTCCAGGGAGACCTCAGAGCCCCTTCCAGGGCCTAAAGGGGCTCTAAAAGAGCTGGAGAGGGACTTTGGACAAGGTTCTGGAATGACAGGACAAGAGGGAATGGCTTTAACCTGACAGAGGGCAGGGTTAGATGGGATATTGGGAAGGAATTGTTCCCTGTGAAGGTGGGGAGGCCCTGGCACAGGGTGCCCAGAGCAGCTGTGGCTGCCCCTGGATCCCTGGAAGTGTCCAAGGCCAGGCTGGACAGGGCTTGGAGCAGCCTGGGATAGTGGAAGGGGTCCTTGCCTGTGTCAGGGGGTTTGGAATAAGATGATCTTTAAGGTGTTTTCCAACCCAAACCATTCTGTGATTCCATGATTTTAATCCCCACTACTCTGGATATGGAAGTGGAGCACACATAGAGGGAGGAAGAGCCCATTTTCCCACAGGTTCCGTGCTGCTCTGCTGAATATTGTGCAGACACTTCCAGGGCACATTTCACTTCATGCAAGGGCTCATTTTTCCCTTTTCAACAGCATTCCCCTAGTAAAAAACCTGAGCATGTGAAAATTAATGTAGCAGGGGCTGGGAACACTTCAAAGACAATTTGTAGATTGTATGTGACTGACTGTTAATAAATACTTCTTTCCAGTATTTATCCACCTCTCCCCACATAATTCATTGGCCCTGGTATTCACACAGATCTCCGTGTGCGAGGATGAGGCAAATCAATTTCCATTCCTAAGACCCAGAGCTGCTGACGCAGAAAATCAGCACCGCTTCACTTCTTGGCACGGGGCTTTGGGAATCCAGGTGTGAACAGGAGCCCTCTGCCACCCCTGCCTGGGGAAGGGCTGATGGAAGGGGCAGCCCACAGAGAACACCCATCCATTTCCCTCACTGGCCCCAGAGCATTCCTCTGGAGTTTGCAGTGGCCAAGTGACTTCCACTTTCTCCTGCCACCTCAAGTGACATTTCTGTCCCTGTGGCTTCAGCGCCTTGAGATGAGCAGAAAACCCCTCTGGTTTCTGTGCTGGGGAAACGTATCAAAATCCCCTTCTTGAAAATAGGATCATGCCTGTGTGAGTAATGGCTGTGGTGGGAGAGATCAAAGGCTTTTGAGGAAATATGGGCAGCTGGTCTTCAGGAAGTTTCAATTTTACCTTTTCCCTTGTGTTTGGACTCTTTCTGTGGCTCAAAGTGTTCTCTCAGCCCATCGTTCCCTGCAGTTGCTGTGAGAAGTGGCACATGGTGATCCTTTGGATGTGTGTAGGGAGTAGGGGATGTGTGTGTATGGCACATCCATCCACGTGCTTCTCTGTGTCCTGACTCCCTCTGACACCTCACCCAGCTTTGGAAAAATCGAGATACCCCCAAAAACACCTGGCTGCTTCTCTGCAGCTCCTTCCCTGTGCGGTGCTGGTGGGAGAGGGCTCTCCCTGGGACACTGCCCTCAGCCCTGGGGTTGGGGTCCTGCTGGGATGGGGTTGGGATGATTGCCATCACTGCTCGTGGGATGGTGTGGGCACCCCACAACCCCCGTGTGCTCCTTGTGCACACCAGGAGCTCAAGCTGTAGCACCTCTGAGCCTCACAAGTATCAATGTTTTCCTCACTTTGCAGACTTGCCAGGCTGGTTTGGGTCTCTTCAGACCCATCTCATCTTGGAAGTGTCAGGAGGGTCACTGAGCTTTTGCATTAGCTTCAGGAAAAACCCAGTTAGGTGAGGGATGGCACAGAGTCCACGGTGGTTTGTGTCATCAGGATAGATTGCACCAGCCTCCGTATTTCCTTGTACCTTCCCAAGAACAAATGTTCTCTCTCAGGCTTGTATTTACTGTTGAATGCTTTTTGACAGGGCAAATATTTACCTGAAATAATACCACAAATCTTTATCCTTCTCACTGTGAAGAATATTTCTCTGAATCAATGCTTGGCTGCAACCCCTGGATGCTCATGGATAATCACACAGAACATGACTCAGTGGAGAATTGGGGTCACTGGACATTTGCCACGCTGCTGAGGAGGAGAATGGTTTCCCAGGTCCTTGGTCAAGTCGTGTCCTCTGTGATTAATACCCACATGCAGTGCAGAGATGGTGCTGCCTGGCTGGGGAGGGTTTTGTAAAGGAAGACAGTGCTTTCTTCCCCTTCCAGGAGGGGAAAGGCAGGAGGAGGCTGAAGGCATCATTTATAGACCTGCTCAGCACTTGTCACTCCCTGCTGAGTCACCTGCATGAGAATTTGTAGTGTTTTTTAGAACATGGCTTGGTCATGGCTTTGGCTGGGTCACAGCTGGTCCCTAAGATCTGTGTGACATTCAGACATCCAGACATCCCATGGCCCATCCTCCTCTTTGCTGTGGTTGCTGGGAATGTTCCCCCGGGCTCAGGGAGCTTTTGTTATGGTATGGCTGGTGGGAGCTGCCTGGGGCTTGGCTTTATTCACAGTCCAGGAGCAGGTGCAGCACAGGGGCAGAAGGGGAAGTCCAGGAGGAGATGCAGCTCTGGAGAAGGTGGTGAAGTCCAGGAGCAGGTGCAGCACAGGGGCAGAAGGGGAAGTCCAGGAGGAGATGCAGCTCTGGAGAAGGTGGTGAAGTCCAGGAGCAGGTGCAGCACAGGGGCAGAAGGGGAAGTCCAGGAGGAGATGCAGCTCTGGAGAAGGTGGTGAAGTCCAGGAGCAGGTGCAGCACAGGGGCAGAAGGGGAAGTCCAGGAGGAGATGCAGGACAGGAGCAGAAGGTGAAGTGCAGGAGGAGGTGCAGGACAGGAGCAGGACAGAAGGTGAAGCAGCAGCAGCACCAAGGGCTGTTCTGAGTGCCATGGCAGAGGGCGAGCAGGGTCACTGTGCCCATCATAACACACAGATGTGCTCTGTGTTTGCAGCAGAGGAGCTGCCTGCCATGGACAGACCAGTCCCCAAAGCTGCCTCCTGCCTGAGAACTTTCTCCTGCGGGCCCTGGGCATTTGGGGTGCCTCCTGTCCATCTCTGTCTCCCTCTCCTGAAAAGCAGCAGGGAACACAGCAAGGCCAGGAGATCTTGGCACGTTGTCCCTGTGGTGGGAGCGGTGTTGGCAGGAGACCACCCTGGGGTGTGTCCAAGCCCTGCAGGTGCTTTTGGCAGCTCAGCAGCGGGGCCTGGCTGTGCAGGGCACCCCCTGCTCTTGCAAGAGGTTCACTAAGTCTGGCTTTCCTCTCAAATGGTTCTGAATTATGTGTCCCCAGCCCTGTGCTGTGAGCTGGGAGGGAGCAGCCAGGTACTTGTTCTGACTCCTCTGGGTCCTGGACACCACTTGGATATCACCTTGGCAGGAACCAGAGTCTTTCTCCCCATTACAATCCCCCCCACATCACCTCCTCTCCAGCCCTCTGCCTTCTGACCCTGAATCTGCAGCTGGATGGAGATGGCGCAGGGACCCCTGCTCAAACTTGGGTTTCAAGATGGAAAAATTGTTTTAAAATACAATTTTGCTGCTGCTGGAGGTTGGTTGTACCTGCTGCGATGCCATCCTGTGCCATCTCTGTGCAAGCATGGGGCAGAACCAGGTTTACGAGGTGGTGAGGCCCTGGCACAGGGTGCCCAGAGAAGCTGGGGCTGCCCCATCCCTGGAAGCATCCAAGGCCAGGGCTTGGAGCACCCTGGGATAGTGGAAGGTGTCCCTGCACACAGCAAAAAGGTTGGAATGGGGTGATCCTTCAGGTCTCTTCCCAGACTATTTTATGATCCTGTGATAACCCTGGGGCTGTGCTCAGGGCAGTTAGAGCCTATACAACCCCTGTAGCTGGTGCACAGGGATATTTGTGGGGCTGAAGGCACGGGGGGGACTCAGAGAAGGGTCAGTCTCCCTCCTCTGACAGGGCCTGGCTCCATCCCGTGTCTCCACCCCGCTGCAGGCAGGGCTTCCCTGCTCCGAGCAGCACCCGGCATCTGCTCGGCAGCACCAGCCACGAGAGGGTTTGCAAGAAGAGACTTGTTGTTTCAGCTGATTTCAGTGTTTTAATTTGAAGAGGAATAATGTGTAATCACAACAACTGTCATCTGTTTGACAGTGGAAAATCCTGGATCTTTTTTTGTGCACAGTAAATGGGCAGCCATTCAGCAGCACGAGCTGCTCGGAGTCCTGGTGGGATGAATGGCTTCAGACCAGCCCGCTAATCTAATTTGTAATGTATCCTTAGAACGTATAATTGGCTGTTTAATTTAATTCAAATTAACATAAGAATAGGAAATATAATCTGCCACAGAGCCCACATGGTGGTGGAGAGCAGCACTGGGTGTTGCTGCAGAGGGGCTGAGGGGACGGCTCTGTGCACACCGTGTGAGACCACTCCCTGTGGGGACCGAGGTGTCATTGTGGACACGTCAACACGTGCTGTGTGTGTGACAATAAATCACCCCTTTTCCCAGCCTTCTGAGTGTCTGTGTGCCTCATCCCCCTTCCTTATCTTCCTGACCATCTATTTGAAACACACGTAGGGTGAGGGCAGCTCGCTTTGGGAAGCTCGGTAGCGACAGGGTGTGAAAGCTGGCAGGCGCCGAGTCTGATTATGTTGATTGGATATTGTCTAATCTGATTTTGATTGTGTACAGCTTTGATTGTAATTTTGATACATCTGCAAAATGCTGTAGCTATTCGGAAAGCTTTGTGATTTAAACAGGTCTTTTTTTTCTTTTCTCTTTTTTTTTTTTCCCCTGGGTTGAATAGAACAGAGGCAGAAACGTGCCTGGGGGTGAGCAGGGTGCTGGGGCTTTGGCACTCTGTACAAAACCACCTCAAAGCCCTTGGGTGAGCTGCTCTGCAGCAACACAGGGGACTCGTAGTTTTGAAGAGAGCTTTAGGAAACTTTGAGTGGGTTTTACATAATTTAGTTAAGTACAGCAAAGCCACTTGCTTATATACCTGATACCAAAATAAACCAGTTGGAGGAACAAGTTTGCTGTGCAATGATTTATTTAAATCCCTTTCTGTAAAGCATGGAGTGAAATCCTCTTAAATAACTGGGAAAGAATCGGTGTACCTCGAGGAGCATAGCCCAAATGGAAACCTAGCTACGAGAGGTATTAAATGGGATCTCTGTCTGCCTTGTGTACATCCCCTCAGCCTGCTGCCTTCCCTGTATCATAACGTGAGACAGAAGCTGCCTGGAAAAAGAGCTGGGCTTGAATTTCCCCTGAGCAGGAACAGTTGGTGCAGGGCTGTCACAGCCCAGGGTCTCTCCGGTGTTCCTGTCACGCTCCTCTTTCCCTGCCACCAGTGGGAACCTCAGGCAAACACAAAGGTTTGGGTCAGATATGCAGAACCTGCTCTTGAATCACAGAATCACCAAATGGTTTGGGTTGGAAGGGACCTTAAAGATCGTCTCATCCCACCCTTGCCATGGGCAGGGACACCTTCCACTATCCCAGGCTGCTCCAAGCCCCGTCCAGCCTGGCCTTGGGCACTGCCAGGGATCCAGGGGCAGCCACAGCTTCTCTGGGCACCCTGTGCCAGGGCCTCCCCACCCTCACAGGGAACAATTTTTTTTTTCCCAATATCCCATCCATCCCTGCCCTCTGGCAGTGGGAAGCCATTCCCTGTGTCCTGTCCCTCCATCCCTTGCCCCCAGTCCCTCTCCAGCTCTCCTGGAGCCCGTTTAGGCCCTGGAGGGGGCTTCAAGCTCTCCCTGGAGCTTTCTCCTCTGCAGGCTGAAAAAGCTCAGCTCTCCCAGCCTGGCTCCAGCCCTTGGAGCATCTTCCTGGCCTCCTCTGGCCTTGCTCCAACAGTTCCATGTCCTTGCCCCGCTGTGGCCCCAGAGCTGGAGGCAGCCCTGCAGGTGGGGTGTGCTGAGAGGGGAGGGGAGAGGCAGGGTCCCCTGTCTGCCCTGCTGCCCATGCCGTGGGCTGAGCCTGGCACACAGGGGGTTTCCGGGGTGCCAGGGCACAGGGCTGGGTCGTGTCCAGCCTTTCCTCCACCAGAATCCCCAAGTCGTTCTCTCCCAGGGCTGTTCTCGGTGTTTCCCTCTCCTGGTCTGTGCTCCTGCCTGGATCGCCCTGACACAGGAGCACCTCCTCGAGCTTGGACTTGTTGAACCTTGTTAAGTTCCTGTAGCCCCACTTCTCCTTGTGTGTGAGCTTGCCCAGGTCCCCCTGGATGAAATCCTGTCCTTCTGCTGTGTCAGCTGCTCTTTTTGTGTCTTTCTGCAGTGGGGTGATGGAAGGTGGGAGGGGAAGGGTTCAGCTCAGCAGAGGATGAGTGTCTCTTCCAGCCCCAGCTGTGGGGTGAGGCAGGAGTGACCCCCTGCTCTGACACCCCACAGAGCCATGGTTCCCCCTGGCAGTGCCCTTTCACCAACCCACGGATCCCTCCTTGCTCCCTGCTGCCTCTCCCACTGACTTCTGCACTCCAGTTAAACACAGGCCTTATTTTATTTCATTAAGGACTGTCTCCCCGCAGTCTGCAGCGATGAAGAGCACGAATCCAGGGGTGAGCTCTGGGACAATGGATTATTAAAGCCTACAGTGCTTAACTGGTTTTTTAACATCTGGGGTTTTGCTCTTAAATCAAGTATTAAATCCAAATCCAACCATGAAACTAGGTGATCTGGGAAATTTAGCTTTAGCATGTGTATAATGCTATAGCTAATCAGAATTTCATATGCTATAATAATATGTGAAACAGTAGATGTTTAGAATAAGCCTCCTCTGCCAGAGACTCATTATATTCTGCGTTGGTAATTAATAATTTTGGATGGATTCACACATTATGAAGAAAAAATGGTTTTGTCTGAAGTGAAAATAATTGCACAGGTGCAACAGCATTTTTTATATAAATGGGAAGGCTTAGAAGTAAACAAGCCATGAGAAAACATGGGGAGCAGACAGAGTTCCAGCATCTCTGCTTGTTCGTGTCACCTCGAGGGAGGGTTATTAGGGAGGTGAGGGAATGCTTTTCCAGATGAAATCTGGGAGAGGATATAAGGAAGGACAAATCTCCATGTGTGGTGAAGTCATGCAGGCTCTCTTTAAAGGATTTTTTTAAAGTGATGGCCGTGTTTCCAAATCTCTCTCCCTGGTTGTAGCTTCTGTGCTGGGGTTTTTGAGGATTCAGAGGGAGTTAGAACAAGAGAGAATGGCTTTAACCTGACAGAGGGCAGGGTTAGAGTAGATATTAGGGGAAAACGCTTTGCTCTGAGGGTGGGGAGGCCCTGGCACAGGGTGCCCAGAGAAGCTGTGGCTGCCCCAACCCTGGGCCAGGCTGGGCAGGGCTTGGAGAAACCTGGGACAGTGGAAGGTGTCCCTGCCCATGGCAGGGGTGGGACTGGATGGGCTTTAACAACCCTTGCAACCCAAACTGTTCCATAATTCTGTGAATTTTGATCCCAAGTAATTGTTATTTCTACAGCTCTAGTTCTCACAAAAACTCTTTAAAAATACCAGCTGTAGGTTGAAAGCTGAGCTGGGTGCCCAGAGAGAGACTTTGACCTAGGAATGCCACAGCTGGTCAGGAAGCAGCCGTGCCCTTCCATGGCTGTGATCCAGGTGTGGCAGTTTCTGCTGAGGTTTTGGGGACTTTAGGATGAGTAGGGATGCAGTGTGGAAGAGGGGAGTGAGGGGGTGCCTCGAGTGGATCCATGGTGTGTTCCTGATGGATGGGGCAGTGCTGCCACACTCACACCCTGGCTCCTACCTCATTACAACCCGGCGTGCAGGCCTGGAGCTGCCTTTTTTATCACAACAAACCCATTTCCACTGGAATCTGTATTGCTTGGAGAAATAACCATTTTCCTTTGCTGAAGCAGCAAGGCAGTGACGCATTGCAAAATGTCTCTTTCACGTTTCAGACGTACAACAGCCAGAATGAGAACAACGAGGACTACGAGATCCCTCCCATCACACCTCCCAACCTCCCCGACCCGTCCCTCCTGCACCTGGTGGAGCACGAAGCTGGGTACCACTCCCTGTGCCACAGCCTCCCTCCGAACAGCCTGATCCCAGCGTATCCCTACCAGAACATGGACCTGCCGGCCATCATGGTCTCCAACATGTTGAGTCAGGACGGGCACCTCCTCTCCAGCCAGCTCCCCACGGTCAGTGCCTGTCTCCTCTCTCTCCCTTTCCTCCAGGCCGCTCTGTGTTTCCAGCGAGGAGCAGCTGAGCAGAGAAGGGTGTTGGGGATGAGCTCTTTGCTGTGAGGGGTGGGATGAGCTGGTGCTGCCCACCAAGGCTGGGGTGTGCTGGCAGAGAATGTGGTCACCATGCTCGTAGTGGTGGTTTCACGCTCAGTTTGGTGTCCTCCTGAACCTCAGTAACCACTCGGGATCAGGGCAAGGGTCTTTTCCCCATTTTGTGGGACATCCTCCCTGGACCAAGCTAAGTGCACAAGTGTTGCTGTTGTACCGAGGATGGGAAGGAATCACGACACAAAGTCCGAGTTCAGGAGCAAAATGGAAGTAGTTCTTTAATAATATTCGAATAGGTTTTTATATGTTGGTTTGCTAGAAATGTGTTGAATGGCATAAGGTAATTGGTCCTTTGGCCGCCCACCTCTCAGGATGATTGGCTGGGCCCTACAACACCCATTTCAAAATATTTCTCTAGTCAGTACCATAACAATCCTACATAACAACTCGCAGGTGCAAGATAGTTTACAAAACCGTAGCACTGTTTTTAATAGTTTGCATGGGAAGGACAGGGCTCTCACAGAATGCTGCAGAGAGCTGGAAAATTTCTCTGCTAAAGCTTTTTAGCATCCATACACATGCCCCATTGCCCATGACAAGGTGCCCAGCCAAAGCCCCAGCACCTTGTGTCCACTCTCTTCCTCCTGTCACCCCTGTCCCTCTGCCAGGAGCAGGACAGCCCCGGTGGCACCAGCAGGAGGAGCAGGGATGCTCCCTGAAGGGAAAGCTGTCCTATCGATTTCAGGGGGAACAGGATCCCTCCCTGCACTCACAAACTCAAACTGCCTCCTGGCTCACGCCTGGGAAGGGGATACGTTGCAAAGTTTCAAATGACTCACCTGCAGGGATAAACGAGGCTGGGATAATGAAGGAAAGTGAAGCTCTGGGAAGAAACTCCAGGGTTAATTAGACCTTACGATGCTTCTGCATCAGCAGCACTGAGGAAAGGTTGTGAGTTGATTTTGACAGTGATATTGAATTAATACTGCTGCTGTTTGATACCATTTCCCTCTTTAGCAGCTTTAGCCCTGTGGTTGGTTTTTGACATTGTTTCTCTCTAAGATCATTGATTTTGAATGGCACTGGTATCAAACAGAGTTAATTTTACTTAAAGAGCATGGCTGGGAGCCTGGCCCTGCCTGGCTGGGGAGTGCTTGGTGTTGATTGCTTGAATAGATAAGGGTCTGAACGGTAGTGATATTTAAATATTTAAATGGGATATTATCTCTCAGTCTAGGAAAATCCCAAGGCTTTCTGAAGTCCTGATGAGCCTCTGAGTTTCATTGTTAGTGTGTTTCAGAGAAATATCATGTTCTGCCCATCAATATTGAACAGAGGCATATTTCTATGGAATTAAATATTACTTAGGGCTCTGTGTTACCTTTTAGGTTCTTAGGTGATTAAAACATTCATTTCTGAGACAGAAAGAGTCAATTTCAGATGAAATATTTTTCCCTGGTTTAATTTAAAGCACAGCCCCTTTGCCTGACCCCTATTTTCATAACACGATAATTTTATCCTGTGTTGATTGTCTCATTTTTGAGAGGTGATACTGCACTTATAAATCACCTTCTAAAATACCTAAAGAAAAAAAGAAGAGGGGGATTTATTAAGCAGCTTCTCTGTGTCTGAAATAATTTATTTTGGAGTAGTCCTTGGGAAATGTTCTCTTTCTTACTTTATGGTACTGTTTTACAAATGCGGCGTGGTGACAATAAATCAGGGCTGAGCCAGAGAAGATAAGAAGGGGACTTAGTGGGCTGTAAATGTAGAATAGAGAGATTAAGATTTGTTTGCCCCTTACCACGAAAATAAAAAAAGTCCAGTGAACCCTGAATTTCCCAGCTGAGAGTGAAGTGAAACTGTTCAGTTTTGGAAACCCTCGGAGCTGTGATGCATCTGCAGAGGTCCCAACAGAAAAGGGATCAAGAAGGGAGCTGTGTTGCAGCTTTAGGTCAGAAATCCTGCCTTTTTTCCACTGAAAAGTAACAGTTTCTGTGCCTTTTGGTGGGGAATTGAGTGTCCCTTTCCTCCAGCAGCAGCCCACGATGGCAGAGTTGGTCCCAGAGCAGCCCTACAGCTCCTGTTAGTGCTGAGGGGAGCAGCATCTGCATTGAGGGCACAGAACAATCCTGCAGAGAAAGCACATTTTAAACTCATGTGGTTAATACCTGATAGCACCTTCCAGTGCCTACAGGGGCTCCAGGAGAGCTGGAGAGGGACGTTGGACAAGAGATGGAGGGACAGGACACAGGGAATGGCTTCCCAGTGCCAGAGGGCAGGAATGGATGGGATATTGGGAAGGAAGCCTTCCCTGTGAGGGTGGGGAGGCCCTGGCACAGGGTGCCCAGAGAGGCTGTGGCTGCCCCTGGATCCCTGGCAGTGCCCAAGGCCAGGCTGGACACTGGGGCTGGGAGCAGCCTGGGACAGTGGAAGGTGTCCCTGCCCAGGGCAGGGGGTTGGAAATAGATGATCTTTAAGGTCCCTTCCAACCCAAAATATTCTGGTGCTTGTTTGCCAACACTTGCAGGAAGAGAGGGATTGTTTCAGCCAGGCAGGGATGGGAGGCCAGTCTGGGAGAGAGCCTTGCTGCACAGAGCAGGAGGAGGTGGCTCAGGGTGCTGAGGTTTGGGGTTTGTTCCAGGACCAGCGTTGCTCATGCAAATGCTGGAGCTGGAGCCTCTCTCCTCCCCGCTGCTCTTTGCTGTAGCTCACACAGGTTTTTGTACACACAGCTATTTCCTGCCTTGGTCGCCTGTTGGTTTGTCTGTTGGTTTGAATACAATGACAAACAATAAGAAATTCATGGTGAAACGTTTAGACATTGGTCAGACTTTTGCTCTAAAAATGTAACTTGAGCCTTAGGATTTTTTTAAGTCACAAAAGAAAAAAATAAATGAACAAATCTCTAACTGCTGGTAAGACATGAGCCAGGACTCACTGAGAGCTATAGGACTGGTATTTTTTCTTGAGAGCTCAGAAGTGAATAAAGAAAATCCAGGTGCAGGTTGCTGTCCCCTGCGTGTGTCTCTTGTCCTGGAATGTCCTGACATTACCCTCAGATTGCATTAAACCTCCCAGTGCCTCCCAAGAGCCAGCCTGCTGCTCCCATTGTGCAGGTGGCCAACTCAGAGGGAGTTTAATCAGCACAGAAATTCCCGTGGCAGGACGGGAGCTGGGCAGGGAAGGTGGATTTGCCCCTGCTCCTGGCTCCAGCTCACCCATGGGCTGTCAGATGGACACCCTCATTTTGATGCCTTAGGTTTTGACTTTTATATGTTTCAAATCCTGCATTCCCAGTGTGTAACTCTGCAGTGTCCTGCAGCCTGGGAGCTGCTGCTCTCTCATGCTGAGACAGACAGAACAAAGCCTCTCCAGGCTGCTCTCCAAGGACACCCAGCCCGGCCTAGGCCCAAAATGTGTAACCCAGCATCTTGAGAAGGGGGGCAAGCTGAGGGGAAATTCCATCATTAGCTAAAGTTGAATTGGTGAAATCGGGTTGAGATGCAAATGGCCCAAAGCTATAAAAGTGTGAAGAACTCGTGACTCGGGGTCCATCTTGGGTGCAGCCTTTGGCCTGCCCAGGGTGTGCCTCTGAAGGCCTTTCAAATAAATATCCACCTTTATTCCCTTACTCCTGTCCAGTCTCTGTTTCTGGGTTGGCCTCTTTAGGCATCAGTTTGAGCAAAGCAGCTGTGCCCTGATGGGGAAACCCCAAATCCAGCATCACTTCTGCTTCCTTATCCCTTGAGCAGCATCATCCAGGGCACCCTCCACACCAGCACCCTGCACACTCGCATCTGCCCATGGACCAGCTCCACATTTCAGAGTCATGGCTCTTCACTGCTGTTTCTGTCACTTTATTTCCCATTTTTCCCCCCCAACCATGAGTTTTTAGCAGTAAAGGGGGTTTTCAATCCCTGGATGGGGTACAGGGAGCTGCAGAGCAGGGAAGCAGGGATGGATGGACAAGAGGAGGCAGAGATGGCACAGGATGTGGTGTGAGAAGAACTGCTGGAAGAAGAGTGGGAGGGATGGGGAGGGGGCAGGGCTGGCACATTTGGGAAAGGTATTTTTATTTTTTGTGTTGATGACAAGAAACAAACAGACAATTCTTACTGCAATGGATTTTTTTTCTCTACTGAGAAAAAAAGGAAGAAGAGAAGGGAAAGAGGAGGACTGGTAGGAGGGAAAGAAAATAGGAGAGATGTGACTGTCACTGAGAAATGGGAGTAATTAGGGAAAAGTAATCAAAGAGGAAAAAAACATGTTTTCCTTGGGAAGAGAATAATTTTGCTCACTGTGAACATGCCAGCAGTGTTACAGTGTGGACAGGCAGCAGCTGAGCCCTCCAGGGATCCACAGGGATCCTGCTGGGCTGGGATCACACTGGGGCTGGGCTCTGGGGGTGTGGGGAAAGCAGGGGAGGGGGCAGAGATGTGCTGTGGATCAGGGGTGAGGTGGGTGCCCGCTGAGTTAAGGAGCTGCTGGCAATAAATGAGATCTCAGAGTGGATTTGGGAGAACATTTTTGACAGAAACAAAGGGCGATCAAGGTCAGAGCCCAGGAATCTCCAACGCAGCACAAACATGTTTCTGTAAATATTGGATAGCAGCCAGGAGGGCTGGGGGTGCCTCTGCTTATCAGGTGGGGCAGTGCTGGGCTGGGGGGAGCCAGGAGCCCCTGACTGGGGGGACAGCACTGCCCAGAGCCCCCAGCACTGCTCCAGGACCCCAAAACTGTCCTGCCCCAAGCCTGCTCACAGGATGCAGCTACACACCCCAAAAAAGCAACCACCCTGCTCCCTCCTTCTCTGCCACGGCCAGGCAGCGTGTGGGCACAGCCGTGCATTTCTGCACAGGGGAAGCAGCATTTTGGGCATGTGGCTGCTCTTGTGAGCCAACACGAGCTTTGTAGGTGTACAGAGTTGGTTGGAGAGGCTGACACCTCTCCCTGTGTCTGCATCTTCCCATTGCTTCTCATGATGAGAGATCTTTGTGACTCCTTTAAAGACACCAACACTTCCTTCAGCCCACTGGGATGAGTTTTTCCTGCTCACAGCAAGCTGGTGCAAGGGCAGAAAGGCTTCAGCCACAGCCTGAAGGGTTTCGTTTCAGCCTGTTGAGTGGAACGAAATTATTTGAAAAATATTTAAAATCCTGCGAGGCAAAAAGAATATCTGTGGTGTAAAATGTCACATTTCCAGTGAGCCGTGGAACCTCTTTGGGTAGAGGCGAGAGAGTAAAATGGTAAATGGGGGTGAATTGTAGAAGCAAGGTGAGTGGCACCCTGAAATTCCAGAAGTTTCTAGTTGACTTTGAAGAGCTGCTTCCCAACACAACTTTGGGGCTTTGGTGTGGAACAGGGAGGAGAGCAGTAAAACAAACCAGCACTAACCCAGCTGCCTGTGTCCCACGTGAGAAGGGGAAAAGTCACCCTTTCCCAGAGCTGGGATGTGCCTTCCCGGGATGCTGCAGGGCTCCAAGGACAAGGTTCCCCTCTGGTGCTCCCCAGGCCTCGAGGGAGGCTGTCCTGCAGGCAGCCTGCAAGGGCAGAACCCAGATTGCTCCAAACCCCATCCAGCCTGGCCTGGGGCACTTCCAGGGATTGCTGCTCTGGGCAACCCGGGGCAGTTTTTACCATCCTCATAGTAAAAAACTTGTTGTGTCAATTAAATATTGTCACAAAAGCCAAGAAAGCTGTGCCAGTCTTCCCTGCAGGAAATCCGTGATCCCAGCAGGCAGAGCAGTTTATGTGCTGTGGGCAAATACTTCCGATGCATCAATATTTCAATAATTTTGAATCACTGCCTGTTAAAATAAGTTCTTTAAAATAATCCATATCCCAGTGCAGTGTACAGGCAGCATTGCCCTTCAAAGCAAGTCCACGCTCTTCAGAAGAGCCTTTATAAATAAATAAACCAACAAGAGCATTGGTCGGGTCACCAGCAGCAAAAACTTCCCTGAGTTCCCCTTGTTCCAGTTCTGGATAAGTTTTCACTGGCAATTTTGTGTTGTGAGCTTTAAGGTTTTGACTAATTCGGCTTTCTGCTTATTAATGGTTCAGTATTTAAAAACTAAACTCCCAAACATGAGGTGGAAAATAGTAACAACACAACCCTACATGAAGGGTTCTTTGTATTAAGCAGAGCCCTGTTTGCAATTCCCTGCTAGTGTTTTTCTCAGAGGCAATAAATGAAAGAAATATGTCTTTTTAAATTTTATAAAACTCAGAAAAATGGTTTTAAACAGCTTTTCTTCACCTCCTATAATTATTTATTTTCAAACAGTCCTTCAGGGTAATGTTCCGTTTTCTTATTTCACACTCCTTTTTCTCATAAATGAACCATCACTTCAATAAATCATTATGAAAACAGAGACTAACACAAACCCTGAAAGGTTGAAAGATTTATGTAACACATTTATGTTTTCCATTTTCTCATTCTGGTACTCCACTGCTAAAGCTAAGCTAATAAAAGCTGCTATTAATATTTCTTGTTGCCTGGCAACCACAGAGAGGGAGTAATAGCTTTAGCTAGAAAAATAGATGACCGATAAGGAAAAATTCAATTCTTTTATTATCTCAAGGGAAAATGGGCTTTTACTGGAACATTATGATGTACGAGTGTGAAGTTGAATACAAAGGATATTTTTTCAGTTGTTTTTCTATTTTTAATGAACATTATTTTACCTTCACAAACTCGTTTAAGGCATTTGCCCCACCTACTTGCGAGCTTAATTTAGCAACACCCACACACGCTTCTGGCTTTAGGTATCTGTTGGCATTTTCACTTGGAAGCCCCTTCCCTCCATGCCTGCCCCCGAGCTGGAGGGCTCGGTCATAAAATTCTGCTCCAGGTCGGAACCTGGGAGACAAGATTCCCAATGGTGGAGTAAATTGTTCATGTGTGTGTTCAAAGCCTGCTTTCTCAGAGGAAGGGGCTCGTGTGGAGAGGTGTTTTCTGAAGTTTTGGGTGTTGTGGCTGGGCTGTCTGTGCTCAGGGAGAGCAGGTACGAGAGCAGAGCTGCTGCCTGTGGGCACAAGTGTGGATGGATCCCTCTGGGAATGCCAAGGCTGGGGATGGACAGATCAAAACCAGCCCTGGGAGAAGGATTTGGGGGTGCTGGTGGGTGAGAGCTGGACATGCCCTGGCCATGTGTGTCCAGAAACCCCCCATGCTCTGGGCTGATCCCCCGGTGTGAGCAGAAGGTGAGGGGGGCTTCTGCCCCTCTGCCCTGCTCAGGTGAGATCCCATCTGCAGAGCTGCCCCAGCCCTGGAGTCCAACATCAGAAGGATGTGGAGATGCTGGAGAGAGCCCAGAGGAGGCATCAGAGATGGTCCCAGGGCTGGAGCCCCTCTGCTCTGGAGCCAGGCTGGCAGAGCTGGGGGTGCTCACCTGGAGAAAAGAAGGCTCCAGGGAGAGCTCAGAGCCCCTTCCAGCACCTAAAGGGGCCTGTAAGAAAGATGGGGACAGAGTTTATCAGCACTTGTAGCAATAGGACAAGTGGGAATGGTTTCAAACTAACAGAGAGTTGGTTTAAATTAGATATAAGGAAGAAATTTTTCACAATGAGGGTGGTAGAACCCTGGCACAGGGTGCCCAGAGAAGCTGCGGCTGCCCCTGGATCCCTGGCAGTGTCCAAGGCCAGGCTGGACGGGGCTTGGAGCACCCTGGGACAGTGGAAGGTGTCCCTGCCCATGGCTAGGGGGTTGGACTAGATGGCCTTTAAAGGTCTATTCCAACCCAAACAATTCTACAGTTCTATGAATACAGGTCCTCTTCTGTGGGAGAGGTCCTCCCTGAGTTTCCCAGTCACCCTGAACACCAGCAGAAGCTCTCTGTGGAGCAGCAGCCCCTCTTTTCACACGGCTGAGGCGGCTCCTGAGCGGTCCCTTGCCAAGCACTGCTGTGAGAGAATTGGGGTGATGTGGGTCAGAGAACAGCAGAGCTCATGAGGGTTGGGCTGTGCCTGAGAGGAGGGAACCTGAGGAACCAGCGTGGTTCACCCATGGGTATCCCATTTCTGAGACATGAGTAACTAGGGTGTCATGATACCCTTTCCACACAAGGGAACTGTTGTGACAGCTGAGAAGCAAAGCAGATGTGATCTATGCTTGATAATGAAAGAATTTCTCCCTGAACAAGGGAAAGGAAGAAGACAAGGTGTCACTTGGTCTGCCAGGCCTGGGAGAGGGTGACTGTCACCTGCCAGGGTGGGAATCTCACATGGGAATCTGCCTTTTTCCTGCAAACCTGTCACAGCCAGCTCCCTGCAGCAGAACTGCTCCTCAGCAGGAGATCCCTTCCAACCCAAACCGTTCCAGGAGTCTGTGGCCCAGAGCAAGGGGATGCAGAAGAGCATTCAGATGTGCTCTTACCCACAGCACCACATCGTGCTGTGCTGGAAGGGCCCTGCACAGTGAACCTGTGTGTGTGTGTGTGTGTGTGAGTCTGGCTGCAGAATTGTCTCTGCTGCCTGTGCCTCGTTTGGTTTTAGGCTGCAAACTGGGTCCTCATCTCCTGCTACTCATCTCTTGGCCAGAAGCCAGCAGCATCCATCCCGAGGTGTACCTGCTGCTCTCAATGAACCAGCATCTCCTCTTCACTGTTTGCATTGCCCCTTTTAACTATTCCGTGGAAATTCATCCTCCTAAGCGTTCCTTTCCTCTCCTTGAGCTGGTCACTCTCTGTGTGATAACCCAGTACCTTTGGGACAGTCCCAGCAGTGAAAGTCTCTTATCAGCCCTGCAGTCCTCGGGGAGGGCAGATCCCGGAGCAGATCCCGAGTGAGAGGGTCCCCGTTGTTTGTGCTGTGCCTGCCCCAGCTGCCATTAAGCACCGTGACACAGTTTGCTTTGCTCTTACAGCACTTTCAGACAGCACCGACCGCGCTTAAGCCCGCCCTTAAGCAAACCCGTGCGGAGCTCTGAGCGCGGTTTGCGCAAGGCCGGGGAGGAGGAGGAGGAGGAGGAGGCTCGCTGTGAGCAGCGCGTGTATCAGCGGTGTAATTAAAATATCAATTACGCCGTGTTGACAGCGTGCCAAATAACTGCCTCTCGTGTGTGCACTAAACTTAATCACTCCGAAGTCTCCTCAGCAGCCCCGGCGCGGTCGCGGTGCCAAACACAACACGAACCCGGCGCTCGCTAAAGCACGGCTCAGATATTACTTTGTGTAATGGTGCCGCGCTCCAGAGCTGGTATCGTGTTCTGGAAATTATCTTTTAATGTACAATTTGTATTGCTGAGAAATGTCACTTACTTCGCAGAACGTCTCGCCGGCATAAAACCTAAGATTTATTCCTGTCATTTTTTTGTCTCCTCTGCCATGTTGATAATAAGAAGTCTACTTTATGTGCGTAATGCCTGTGTCAGTTTTGAAATTTGGAGTTTCATAAAAGACGGTGGTATAAATAAAACATGATATAAATTAAAAATATAGCGGAAAATAAAATCTCTGAATTACGGGAGCAGATGAGATGAATGCAGCATGAAGGAGGTTTTCAGAACAATATCAAATAACTCCAGTAAATATGTTCAAGGAATGGGATGGATCTTTTTTAAGGCCTGATACTGATCTCAAATGTGTTTGTCTCTGTTGTAGAGACATGAAGGTGGATGCCTGTTCTTAGTCCAGTTTTAACCCTTTAGATTTAGGCTATGTCCATCTTTGGGGTGAAATTTTTTTCTCCTTCTTAGCAAAAAATCCCACTTCAGCAATTTTCCTGAGTGAGGTTAAAAATCCATTTTGCCTGCATCAAAAAAATCCTGCAAATGAGAACATGCTTTGGAGAATGAACTAGAGATTTGGAAGAGAGTTTCTCTGGAGTCTGGGATGTGGCTTTAGGGAGAGAATGCCCCAGCATGGGCAATTCCCCATTTCCTGGTGGAGGATTTCTCACCTCAGCCCCAAGAGCTGGGGTTGGTGCCTGGATGGGCTTTTCCTCAGCTTCTTGGGCTCTGGTGTACTGTGGGATCATCTCTGCCATCTTCTTCCGCCCTACCATTATTTTTAAAAACACAGGAAATTGTGTCAACATTAGCATGAGGAAAGATTAAAAAATTGAACGGGTATATAATGGTCAGAAAGTGTTGGGATTACCCTCGTCCATGCTGACTAATCTGGGGCATTGTGAAATGTCCTGCCTTTAGTTGCAGCATGAGATAAATGATGCCACATCGTCTCTGCCTAAAGGTTGGTTGTCTCTGGTGCAACAGTTTCAGTTGTGTTTGAACCTCAGGGATCCCAATCCCTTTGGGAACAGTAGGTAAAGTTAACAGTGATGTGTTTCCAGGGTCTCTCTGCTATCCAAGAACTGGGTTTATTCAGCAGCCAGGGCTGTGTGTGTGTGCCAGCACTGCAAAAGGTTCATGTGAGAGCTGCAGGCAGGATCCTCCTCCTTCCTTGAAGCGTTGGACAGGGCTTGGAGCACCCTGGGCTAGTGGGAGGTGTCCCTGCCCGTGTCAGGAGAGTGGAACTAGATGAGCTTTAAGGTCCCTTTCAACCCAAACCATTCTGTGATTGCTTCTTGCTGAATGTACTCAGCCCTCTCTCAGCTGATTAACCAGAAGCTGCTTCCCCCTTCCTAAAATGCTGCCTTTGTGCCTTATTTGTGCATGTGACCCAATGGCGCAGGTCATCCGAGGACTTGTTTTTGTTTGGGTCACACACAGGAAAACAGAGGCATTTCCAGGCAGGAATAATCCCCAAGGCACGTGTCTCTGCACCTTCTCCTGCATCCCATTCCTGCTCCCTGGCTGTGCCAACAAAGCTGAGCTTTCATTGCCACCTCTGGACTGACAGCAAGGGGCTAGTGTGAGGAAAGGAAGGTGGTTTTGCCAAAGGGATGGAGCTCCCTGCATCCTCCTGGAGCTTGCACCATGTGCCCACCTCGTTTGCCGTCCCTTCTGCTCCGTGCTTCTCCCCTCTTTTCTCATTTCCACGGGAATAACGAGATGTGGTGGCTGTGGGCCTGTGCCAATGCAAAGAGCCTCCAAAAGACAAGTGAAGGGTTTTAATTTTCATCATAACCTCTGCCACACCATCAAGTGTTGGCGTTCCCGTGTGTGTTCACACCCCACATCACAATGCGACAAAAAGTCTTCTTTGAAGTGCAGCAGACAGCTGTAAATAGAACAATTTTTGTCTCTTTTTAACCAGCATCACCTCTGATACAAGAAAAACCAAAGTAGCGTGTCTGGCAACTCTTTGCCATCCATCTTACGCATTTTGATCAATGTTGCAGCCCACCTTTAATTGCCCTTATCCCTTAGTTCAATCATATTTATCTCGTAGCTGTCACCGGCCTCCCCTTTGCATGTTACCAGGGTGCATTAACCTGCTCCAACAATCACTCACTGCCCCGGACAAGGAGGGGCTGTGGAACTTTGAGGTTCATTCCCAATCACACTCGTGCTTTGCTTTCCATTGCTTTTCCAGAAGTTTCAGCCCCAAATGGCTTTGCAGTGACTGGTGTCGGTGCCATTCCCGTCCCGCCCGGGGCAGGAGAGCACAAAAGGATGGAAATTTCCACGGCTTTTGTTTCAGCTGTACAAGTTATGATGACTGTTCACTGCTGTAGGTGTGTGCACGTTGAGTGAGTCTTTTTGTATTATTTAAATGGGAGCCGTTTTTAGAGGCAAATAACAGAAAGTGCTTACAATAAAAATAATGGGCTGTAACAGGCTTTGTTATGCAATGAGGAGATCAAAGAGCCACATCAGCCACTCGGCTGAGCGCTGGAGTGACAGGAGGAATGGTCTCTAATTGGTAGGTAAGATTTCCTCGGCTGGTAAATAGAAATGGTAATCCCAGCCCTTTCAGAGGAGTTTTCCCCTGCCAGTGGCCTCGGCGGGGTTTGCTGTGAGTGTGAGTGGTGGTGCAGAGCAAGGGAGAACACAAACAGCAATCCTGAGGCAGATTACCCTTTCTTCAACAAACACTCCCAATCTACCTGCATTTTGGGTGTGAATCTGGGAAGGTCCAGCTGCCGAATTCAGGCCCCCCACTCCAGAAGACTGAAAGCTCTGAATGTGAGAAGCACACCCTGGAAAAAGCTCCGGCAGCCCCTGCTTCTGAGTGGTACAGGCTGAACCACTTCACATCCCCGTAGCCCCGAGAAATCAAAGTTACCATTTAAATGAAGAGTGCTACTTGAGTCCTGCCTCTGTGAAGAGGTGTGGGATGCAATGTCAAGAGAAATTATAATGATTGCTACAGATGCAGCTTGTCACAGAAAGAGAAAAATGTTTCTGCATCTGATGCATGGCAGCGAGCCAGTTGGTAATGTTATATGTCCGAGTGTTTCACTCAGGCTCTGCTGACTGGAAAGCATTCCTTAATGCTCTGCCTGGCTGCTACATTTGTCTCCCAGCGCTGCAGAACCCCATTAGGAACCTCCCATTTACACCATGGAAATTGTTTGGTCTCTGCTGAGGGCGGCACGAGGGAGGGAGCCGGGTATTGCTGCAATCCTTCAACATCCGCGGGAATTGCCGGCGTCATATTTCTCACTTACCTCTGCCGTGGTGGGCATTCCTCATCAGGGATCAACCTGTCCTGGAACCTGCAGCAGGCAGCTGTGGGATACCAGGGTGCTGTTGGAAGGAGTGTGATGCCTTAAGAGGCCAACCTAGAAACACAAACTAGACAGGAGTAAGGGAATAAAGGTGGATGTTTATTTGAAAGGCCTTCAGAGGCACACCCTGGGCAGGCCAAAGGCTGCACCCAAGATGGACCCCGAGTCACGAGTTCTTCACACTTTTATAGCTTTGCTCCATTTGCATCTCAACCCAATTTCACCAATTCAACTTTAGCTAATGATGGAATTTCCCCTCAGCTTGCCCCCCTTCTCAAGATGCTGGGTTGCACATTTTGGGCCTAGGCCGGGCTGGGTGTCCTTGGAGAGCAGCCTGGAGAGGCTTTGTTCTGTCTGTCTCAGCATGAGAGAGCAGCAGCTCACAGGCTGCAGGACACTGCAGAGTTACACACTGGGAATGCAGGGTTTGAAAAATATAAAAGTTAAAACCTAAGGCATCAAATGGGATCAGCTCCCTTTCCCAGGGCTGACCCCAATGTCTTTTTGTCCAAAGCCTGGGTATCAATTTGGAGTTACAAGAGTCCAAAGGTGGGTGTGCAGTGGTCACCATGGGCAGTCCCATCCCGCCAGGGCTGTGTTGGATGTGCTTGCCCCTCACGGATTCCTGTCTGGTCCCTGTGGAAATGAGCAGCAGGGCAAGTGGAGCTGATGGAAGTGGAAGTGGCAAACTGGAAGGAACATTCCTTCTCCTTGTGCTCCTCCTGAGGCAGAGGTGGATGAAATCAGGGCAATTTGAGGTGTTGCCACAAGAAAAGGGACTAGCAAAGCATCAGGGAGCGGCTGCCCTGACACAGGACATTTTCTGTAGAGGAGAAGTGTTTTTTGCCAATCTCTTCCATTCTTGATGTTATTTGGCAAACTCTAGAAAAAGCAGTGATTGAAGACTCGGGCACCTCATAGTTTGTGGGGGTCTCTCAAGGTTTTGTCATTACCCTGGATGCTCTGTTGTTTATGCTTTTGTATTAACAATGCTGAATGTAGGCAGTGAGGGATAAAACTGGAGGGTGACACAAAGAAATTGGACATATTTGGGACAGAAGAAAGGAAATTCACAGAGATGTAAGCATAGGAGGGAAATGGACTGCAAGATTGCAAAGGCAGTTTGTTCAGCATTGATAAATGTGGAATTAATGCATGTTGAGGAGAAAAATATTCACTATTCATAAAGCTTGCAGTGCTCTGGATTGACTCCCAGAAAGCACCTCAAAAGACCTTGTGCGGGGATAAGGGGTTAGAGGACAGGATAAACTCATGGAGGGGGGTGGTTTGGAGAGTTGTACACTCTGTTCTGTGCTGGTCATCCCATCTCAGGCAAGAGGGAGGAAAAAAAGGAGCTCAAAGAATAGAAACAGAAATAATTATGGGTATGAAAAGATCCTCTGCGATGGCAGGTGCTCAGTTTAAGAAGGAAGCAAATAAAATAATTGAAAGTATGAAAGTGCATGGAATACACAAGTGAGAGCAGCTACATCAGGAAACATCATGGGAATTGAGATTCAGAATTTCAGAGCAATAAAAGGGAATACTTTTGTCCACACAGGCGAGGATAAGCTCAGTGACTTGCTGAGAGTGAGGGTGAAAATGAAAATGCCAAAAAGATATTTTTAAAATGCTTATGGATCTACCAAAAACATGGGGAGCTGCTGTGGTAGATGTTTAAATGTGTGTTGGTGGAGAGGTGGAGGTAGTTGTCACATGTAGTAAACTCAAAGCTGATTCCTGGCTGGAATTAATCTGAAGCTGGGAGCACCAGGTCCTATCTCACCTGTATCGTGTCTCATTCCAGAAGGGAAGGTGGGGTGGAATGGGACCATCTCTGCTTTGGGCTCCTGGAGCAGTTTACATGAACTGATTTTGCCATAGAACATTGTTAAAAACCAGTGACTGAATCAACTCTGACTCCACTGTTACATAGAAATGCAAGCAATGCCTCGTTTCCCTCTGCATCCAAACCCTGGATCCTCTTCTCCATGACAGGGTAGGGATGGAGACTTGGGCACATTCCCAAATTAAACCTCATAGCATTAATAACTCCTTATTACTCAAAACATTTTTAACACATCTCATCAACATCACCCTCTCTAACATAAAGAGAACATCTGTCCCAGTACCTTTTTTCCAATTCCTACTGCTGCCAACCCCTTGGGACAGACCAGCCTTTGCAAACCAGCTCTTTGAAGGTGCACTTTCCACATGGGCCTGGTTTGCACGAGCAGGACCTGTCTCTGGAAGAGCACAGCTCCAGTTGTTAGCACAGGTTTTGTGCTCTTGGTGCAAAACATCCATCTGCCACTGCCAACCCACCTGCTCCAGCACAGAAGGTTTCTGCCCAGTGCTGGAGACAATCCTGCACACAGCTCCAAGTTTCACGCTGGTTGGGCTTTTTCGTGGCACGTTTCCAGTTCTAAATCAGTTCTCTGTGTCTGTCCTAGAGACTCTGGGATTATTTCAGCCTGTGTTTTTTAGCAGCAGTCTACAGACAGTTGGCCATCTGGTTGGCGTTAATCTGGGGGAGGAGGAGGCACGTCTACCTGCAGGAAAATCACTTCCCTTGCAAAACGAGTCCTGTCAACTTTCATGTTCCTGTGGAGCTGAACCGAGAACACACGGTTCTGGTGAGAGAAGAAAATGGGATAGCTGGGACATAGTCCCTGCCCAGCTGTCCCCCGCACAGCCCAAAGCTGGGATCAGCAACTGAAGTTGAGCTTGTGCTTTGATTTCCATGTCTTGGCACCTCGGTGAGGTGGGAGGTACCTGACCCCTCACCCAGCATGGCAAGGCAGGTCACTGCTCAGCCTCCACAGCCAGCTAGGGTCAGCTTGGTTGGTAGTGTGGGCTAGTTCTCTCTTTTGGGAAATCTGTTCCTTTTTAAGCTGATGTTTCATGGTGGCACAGGGTGGGATTCTTGGGGTTGTGCTGTGCAGTGCCAGGAGCTGGACTTCAGTGATCCTTGTGGCTCCCTTCTAGCTCGGGATATTCTATGATAGGATTTGTGGCTCCCACAGCCTCACTCCCCTTACAGCTGCCCCATAAGAAAATACATTTGGGGTTGCTTTTCCTCTAACAGAGCTGAGGGTGCAGTGAGGCCCCTGTGTGGGATGTGGAGCTCAGAACTTCTGTGGCTATTGAGGTAATATTTGCTGGTGACAGAATTGTCTTCATGGCCCAAGAAGTTACTCCAGGGCTCTCCTGGGGTGTCTTAGATGCCAGGCAGCTGTAAGTGAAGAAGAAGGTTCATTTTGAGGCCTCCACAGTGCAGGGGGAAGAATAGAAAGATCTCTACTTATGGGTGTTCCTACTGCCTCCATCCCATCAGCTCGCTGAGAGGACCCAGCACTTCTTGCTCAGCTTTGTCTCCTCAGGGGATTAATTTCTTCTTCGTCACCTGCCTGTTCCACCAGAATTTCAGCCCCCTCATGGATGCCAGGAGATGCTCTACAGCATCTACAGGGAATCTGAGAGTTGTCCAAAGAATTAAACCCAAACAGCAGAGACCAAGACAGAAAAAAAAGGGGGTTAAATCCTTCCACCAGAGCAAATACTGAACTGGTGGAGTCCTGGTTGTGCCAGGAATCCCCACAACCTCTTCCCAAGAATATCACAAGGTGGATTAGACATCCCTGTCCCACCTGGGGTACGGCTGATTTTCAAAGTCCTTCTTTTATAATCGAGCATGTGTAGTTCTGCTGTGGCCATGCTGGTTTACAAGGCAGAAATCCAGCTCCTGGAGGGCTGGAAGCCGAAGTTCAGCACGGAGTATTCTGCCCTGGTGAGGAGATTGTATTGATGCCAAGTGGAAGAGCAATTCCACTGCTGATTCCCGGGATGTGTGTGTAGCTAAGCAGCATGAGGTGAACTTTTCCCCTGCTAACACCATGGCTACTCGTTTTACAGTCAAGATCTGTAACATTTAGCTGGTTGTGGAAGGGCTCCCGTGTGGAATTCTGCCAGCAAGTCCAGCAAGTGGGACTTCTTTTAAACGTGGTTTTTCTCTGGCTTCTCACAGTCGCAGAGCATTGATGAAATGCGACCTGATAGAGCCTCCCTGATGTGGATTTCCAAAGAATTTGATGGAAAAGAGCCTGGATCTGCTAGGATCACACAGAGCTGCGTTCCTGAGCTCCCTGCACGTGCAAGGGCTGGTTTGTGTGTGCCTGTCTGCACAGGTGGCTGTTGTGCACTGATTTCAGGCCTGCACAGGAGAACTTCTCTCTGTGCCAATCCTGCCTTTTGATTTTATGCTTTGCATCTTACGCCTCAAAAATCCAGGACTAAATTGAGGCCCCTTCGACAATTTGGATTTCCTGATCCATAATGGTTGATGGGAGCTGGAATTCTCCTGAGTGACAGTTTGCTTCATTCCCTTTCGCTTTGCTTTCTCACTGAAGTAGAAAAGTCATATACAGTACAATGGCTTTAGTGCAGTCAGCAGCAATTCAGCCATGCTGATTTATTTGAGCCATTCACCGAGAAGTCCTGCCCTGCTCTGGAAGTGCTGGTGCCCGTGAATTTCATGTTGATTTTTACTGTTGCCCGTGAGTGGTCAAAGGTTTTAGTTATTACAACCAGATTTTTTTCTGTTGTGTTCCCTCGGTGATGCTGAACTCAGTTAACCAGCTGTCCTTGGGGGATGCATGGGTGGAAGTGGATCTGGCTGGAGGTTACTGCAATTTGGGAGTGGGGTTCTTGCAATGATTTTAAATCATGTTCCATTGTATTTATATTCCCGCCGTGCTTGTGTTGTTGTTGCCACATGATCACTATAAATAGGTGTGAGGAAACAACCAGTAACATTTTTAGCACCCGATCGATCACTTGGCACACTCAGATGCCGTGTACACCATGAATTGTAATAACTGGACCTCAGTTATAGCTCACATTGAAGGTTCACCGGGGACAATTAGAGGAATAACTGCAATTATGGCTGTAGCAAGATGGCTTCTTTGTAGTCTATCATCTACAGCAATTTAAAAATGTGGATCATTAAAATCAATATGTATTGCAACCAGACCTTAGGAGCTTGATTCTCCCTCACACAGATGTGTCAGTCGTGTCAAAGCTGGGAGCCAAAGTCACCGGACACAGCATTTGCTCAGGGAAGTTTGGACTTACTCTTTCCTCTAAGAAACCTTTTCCTAGCTCACTTCTTCCCTGTGTTTATCACTGAACAGGAATGCAAGTATTTAATATAATCATAGAACCATTTAGGTTGGAAAAGACCTCTAAGATCATCAAGTCCAATCATTACCCTGACACTGCCATGCCCACCATTAACCCACATCCCAAAGCACCACATCTACATGGAGTTTGAACACTTCCAGGGATAGTGATTCCAGCATTTCCCTGGAGAGCTTGTTCTGCTGCTTGACCACCCTTTCAGTGAAGAAATTCTTCTTACTGTCCAACCTGTACCTCCCCTGGTGCCTGAGGATGTTTCTTCACCATGGGGAAACTGAGGCCACCTGATCACTGTACATTTAGGTGACTTCTTCAGTGCCACAGAAACTAGGAACATAGAGGAAAGAAGGAGAAATCCCCTGCCCTGATGGAGATTGGGCCAGAGGCACTGAGTACAGACAGGGCCCTTCTTGAGTTATGAAAAGTCTCTAAGAGATAGCAACTTACAGAGTCCTTAGAAAAAAAAATTCTCCCTGAAAAAAACCCCAGGTTTTTCAGCCAAAGTCAAGAATAAGATTCCCAAGTGCAGGGCAGTGTCAGTGTTGAGTGTGGACTATAAAAATATGGAGTACTGAGCCTGGGTATTTTGCTAGAAGCATTCCAAAGGTGTAAAACACCACATTAACAAGCCAGCTTTGTGGAGTGATACCCAGGGTGGGCCTGAATGAGTCCCCCAGGTTTCTTTCAGAGTAAGAAGCTCTCCTGGAGTGTGATTCATTGAACTGTCAGAAACACCTTCCCTGGGATGAAGCAAATGTCTCTGCAGGGATTCGAAGGGGACCAGAGCCCCAGCTCAGATGCATTAACCCACATTTTGGGTGTCTGTGTTTGCACACATGGTAGTTGTTCCAGGAAGAGTTCCATGTTGGAAAAGCTTAGTAAAAAATTCACATTCTGTCTTTGCAACATGCTGAAGAGACATGAGTAGACATGAACATGGCAAGGAGCAGCTGGAGTTGGGAGTGAAATCCTGGTCCTCAGAGGGCAAGGCAGTGATGGGATGGGATGAGCAGGGGCTGAGGTGCAGGAGGGAAGGGGCTGAAGGGACAGAGGATAGCTGTGATTTGCAACCTCTTCACCTGATAACACAAGAGAGGAACTTCATAGAATCATGGAAAATCGGGACAACATTTGCCGTCTTCCAGTCAGCTTGCACCTCTCTGGGTTCCCAAGACTGCTCAAAAATCATTGAGAGAAGTTTTGTGAAGACATCAGCAGCTCTTTGAGGATTCTCCCACAAATTTCACCAGGCCCCATGGATTTGTAGAGATCGAGCTGGAGCAGCAGATTCTGCACAATTCAGGATCAACTGGGAGCTGATCATTGTCACAGTCCTGATCCTCCAGCTCTGGGCACTGAGACCCCCTCAGTCCATCATCGTGTTGAAAACAGAGGCAAAGAATGCATCAAACACCTCTGCCTTGTCCCTGTTTGTGAGGGGACATCGTCACCCCCATCCTGGCATCCACTGATGTTATTTCTACACTGCCTTTTGCCATTAATACATTTGAAAAATCTTGGCAGCATTCCTGCTGGTGCCACACGAAGGGACATTCCTTGGTGCATCAGCCCTCTGCAAAGGCAGAGCAGCAGGGCACAGCCCTGCAGTCGTGCAGCAAGGGAGGTTTCCTGTCTTCACCTCGTGTTTCTGAAGGGTTGGGACACCCAAGAGCCTCGTCTGTACCACGGTGCTGCAGCCCAGCATCAACCCCATCTGGCTGAGGGAGGATTTTAAAGGGAAACATTGACACTGCTGTTCGCTAAAATGCCAGTAACGAAATTCTTCCATGGATCAGGAGTTTCCTTCCCACTTTCTCCTACATTTAACATCTGCCAAATTTTACTTTCAATCGACTGTCCGTCCTGCCTCTGCAGATTCTGCTTCTGGGACGGAGGCAGCTCTTGGAGCCATCAGTCTCACTTGGGCCACGAGATGAGGAGATCCAAAGGGGGCACCAGTAATGACCCACCCCATTCAGGGGGCTGGATACAAGGATTGACCCACTCCCAACCCTCAGGGCTTCAAGCTGAGCAAAGTGGCTTTTCCCAGTGTGTGTGAGTGCAAATTGCAAGGCTGGGTGAATTACAGAGGAGTCTGTAGGAGCTCAGCCACCTCTCCCTTTCTCAGGGAAGCAGAACGAGCCCTGGATCTGGGAGCATAAAGGAAAACATGTCTGAATCATGCACTGACATCACCGGGAGCGCTGCAGCTCTCCGACTCACATCAGAGCTGGATTGATATGGTTACAGGAGAGCGCGTGGCTTTTAGTATTCTGGGAGAGCTGCTGCTGTGGCAGAGAAAATTATTCATGGATCAAAAAAAAGAAAGGCATTAGCTGTACAAAGTGTCAGGACTCTCTGTGTTCCACCGTGAGGCTGAAACGAGATGCCAGCTGTGGTACACGAGAAACAGCTGGAAGAAACACCAGCAAAAATGCACAGATTAGTCTTGAAAGACCCTTGCAATTGAAGCCAAGGTGTCACTTACTAATTTATGGGGAAGTGCAGCGGGTGCAGAGCCCTGAGCTGACTCACAGGCGGGTGATCTGGAACAAGAGGGATCACAACAGAGGAGTGGAACAGTCGGATGCTTTCTGTCACTGGAAATAAAGGTTGAGGTGAACAGATGATCTGCCAGCCACAAAGCCGTAATTAAGAGATGCCAAAACAGCTTTTTGTCCTACAGGGGGGAAAAAAAGGAAATGCAAAGATCACAGAGGAGATGGTGGTTCCTGCCGTGCACATAGGGGAATAGAGGAGGGAATAATCTTCCCCATGAGGAGTCACATTCCGATTCCAGCAAGCAAATGTTGTACAGAAGCATTAAGTCCTGTCGTGGAGGCATATCACGGAGAAAGGAGCGGATACAGATTTAATACAAAATTACCTTAATGCCTGAAATCTCTTAGTAGGATCAGTGGCGGAGTGTTAAGTTTGACAGGGTGAGTATTGCCAGTGGAGCCGTGGGTGGTCAGCAACAATCCACTGTGTCCTCTGGTGGAAGTAAAACTGTGTGTAAAATACTCCTAGGTGTCTGCAGGAGGTACCACGAATGCATTTCAGGGTTAGGAACATCCAAGTACAGTGCTGTAGGAGAAGTACGTGTGGACCTTACTTTCCTTGAAACTGGGTCTGAAATCCTTCAAACGATCCCAAGCCACAAAAACGCCTCGGCCAGAAACAACTTTACAAAAACACTGTTTCCTTAAACTTCTGCGGTTTTGAAGTTGTTCGCTCAGCTGAGCCGTCGGTAATTAGCGTTTAAACACTCTGTGAATATTCATTAGCTTTGCCAACCCTCCTGGCAGAGGGAAACCACTCCTGGCATCCAGGAGGGGTGGGGGGTCAAGGTCCTGGGCAGGGATGTCTCCGGAGGGAGCTGGGAGCTGCTGGGGATGCTCTGCCGGCTCTCCCTGAGCTCACCTGGGGACACGGGAGCCGCAGAGCAGCTCCTGGGCACCGCAGCCATCGGCCAGCTCTCCTGCTGGGATAAACTGCTTGGCCTTTGGTCTTTCCGTTCATCCACGTGCTAATGAGATTACCCCACACCACACAGGGACAGCGATGTTATCCCCTGAGCAAGCCAGCAGGGTTTGTTGTGTCCGTCAGAAAGTCCTGGCCAGTGTTCGCTCCAGAAAAAAATCCCTGGTTTTTCTGGAAATAGAGCAACGGCTGCTGTTGTTTCCCACCTGGCAGCTCCGATCTGAGAGGGTGGAAGGCAGTGCACAGGAGGGAATGTTTGAATCTGGGGGGTTTTCCTGGACCTCACACACTCCTGGGAGCCCTCCACAGCTCTGGGTGAGCCTGAACCTCCGATACCTTCGGGCTCATGTCACCAACCCTGTTTGCAAGGGAGGGAATATTCCCCCACATCGGCAGGGGGGGAATATTTTAATTTCTAAACTTACCTCGTGTGTTATGTGGTGCCGCAGCCACCGAGTCCCACGATGTCATTTTTACAGTCCCTGGTCAGAGCGGGATCTCGCTTTGAAATGAAAACGTTCAGGCTTAAAATAGAAACCCACACGGAATTGTACAGCCTCGTGAGAATGGCTTTTTAGGGCTGCTGCTAAAAATGCCCCATTAAAAGACTCTGAGGTGCTGCAGAGCCATCAGGCTGCCACACGCAGGGATTTTATGGCGGCTGCATTTTATTTCCTAATTTTGGCGGGCCAAAGGCTGGAGACCAGAGAGCAAATATTCAGAGTATCTGCAGTTATCCCTGTATTTCTGTCTCCTGAGCAGCGGGAGCAGGGCACAGCACAGCTGCTGGGATGCCAGCTCAGGCTCGGGGCCACCCCACGGGTGTCACCCCAGGATTTGGCCTGGGCAGCTGGGAAAGCTGCGGTGCCAAAGCCGTGACGTGGCCACACGTGCCAGGCTTTGAAATCCTGCCAGTCCACATGTTCAAGGCAAGCAGGAGGGAAAGGAGAGCCACCCAGTATTATTAATGACTTTTGAAGCTTTGCCTAATTACATTGTCTCTCTTAAGACAACGACACAAATATTTATGAGTGGGACTTTTTATTCTCATTGTAATCAGTGACATAAATAGGTAACACCTTTATAAAGAGTTAATAAAAATGTGTCAACACAAGCTCCAGCACAAACTATTGAGCAGTGTGCAGTAAAACATTCCAGTGTTTATTGTATTGATTGAATATTCATGAGATGCCAATTTAAATTACAGTTCACAACTGTTGCTGTGTCTAATGAATAATTTAAACAAGTGTGGCCAAAGAGATTTCAACGCTGCATTAGCAAACTGCAAGGGATTAAGCAACAGAGAATTTATAATTAGCTTTGTATATCCTATAATAAATTCATTGGAAAGATGGTTTTAATTATCCCACATGTTAATTCAGAATTCAGTGCATTAATTTTCGATTGAAAAGTAACCCTTTCTTCCCAGTTAATATATTTGGTTCTTCTTCATCTTCTGCATCTCAAGAGGAGAGAATTGTAAGCATGGAATGGCTTAATTTTTGCAAATCTCATCCATCGTGACACAGCATTTGTACCTGCCCATCTCGGGTCTGGAGCAATTCCTTTTTTCCTTTTCCAGCTGGGAAGCTGAGACCAATGAGAACAAATCCCTTCCTACTGGAAGCTGGATCCAAGAATCCTGCTGGAGCTTCTCCCACATCTATGTGCTGCTGTGCATCCTCTTTGATACACTCGTGGCTACTTGGGCAATATTGTCTGTTCCTGGCAAACAAGTCTGTGAAAGTGATAAAAGTTTTTGGCAGTCGTCTCCCATAAGCAGCTTTAGGGTTTTGTTTCAGAAAGGAGAATGTGTGTAGATAACAAGTGTAAACCCCAGAGTTCGAGCTGAGATTGCTGCATTCTTCAGAGCAGAACAGGGATGGTTTTGTCTGTATTTGGCAAGTTTATAAAGAGCTTTTTCTGGGGGAGATCGGCCCTTTTGCCCATAGGGACAGGGGCTGCAGATTCCCTGCTATTTGTCCATATCTAGGGCGAGGAGGGCACCAGCCCTGTGCCTGTGAGGGGCTGGGGGCTGCACTGACAACGTGGCCTTGACCTCGGGGAACAAGGGCACAGCAAGGTCCTCAACAGCAGAGAGGCCTGAGCTCCTCATCAGTTGGTGCTCAGCCCTTAGAAAGTGGGAACATTTTTTGTGCTTTCCCCTCCACCTGCTCCCCCTAAGCCATCCCTTCACCTTGCTGGTCGCCCCTAAAGCCTGTTCATATGTACAAACATGGTTGTAGCTCTTGCAGAACCTCAACACTTGTGCTGAAACTCCCAGGCCAGAAAAAAGCTGGGAAGTATTCCAAGGAACAGAAATCCTTACACCTCCGTGAAGCCGCCCATGCTCAAAGCTTGTCTGGGAAGCTCCGAAGATGTCTTGCGGTGCACGTCGGGGAGGAAAGCTCTTCCTTTCCAGGTGGTTTTGTTTAATTCCAGGGCAGCAGGTTAATGAGATCGCTGGGATATGTGACTTGATCTGGAATGTAAACATGAGCCTGGCACGTGTCCTCGGTGTCTGATCAGATGGAAATGCAAATGCGGCGCCGAGCGTGGTGCGCCATCCAAAATGTTTTGGTGACACAACGTGCAAGACAAAATAACGATCAGTTTTTTAATTGAAATGTTTTCTGTTGCGTTTGAGTCCTGCCATATCCATCTCATCAACAGCCTGGCACCGAGGGGGATGTGCCTGAGCCGGAGGTGGAAGCTCCTTCGGGAGCGTGGAACACCCAGGGCTGTCCCAGGAGCCACCGGCTGCCTTCAGACTTCCCCAAAGACCTTAATTGCTGCTTTAGTGCCTCTGTCTTCTGGGTGACTGGAGTTACTTAAGTTGATGAATGGAGAGCATGGCTGGAATGCAGTAATGTTGTTGTTGGCACTTATTGATTAAACCTCAAGACTCAATTGATCAAGCTCCCCAGTGCCGGCGTGTAATCCCAGGGGAAAAAATCAAGCCTTTAATGGGGTTATGCTTTACTCTTGGTTTACCACTTGGGGTTATATGTTTTGGGAGGGAAGGAAGTGTTTGTGATGGCCTGGATCCCTGCTGTTGCCAGGATTAAATGGAGACTGGCAGGAGGAACACTTGTTATTGTGGCAACCCAGTCCTGGGCAGACCCAAGCCTCATTTAATATGGCATATCTCACCTCCAGGAACTGAGTGTCTGGGTGTTAGAAGGAAATAAATTAATCTCTGCAGTGTTTGTTATCCATCATGAGGAAGCCCAAGAGGACAGAGATGCTGCTGGACTGAATATTCTTCCCCTGGTCCCCCTTAATACACTACATTTAATCTAATAAACTGCATTGCACAGCGCAGGCAGCGCAGCAGCTCAGGTTAATGCTGCTGCTGGAACCTAAAAGAGCACTTCCTACATCTGCATGGCTTCAATTCTGCATTTATGTAGGTTTTGGCCTGTCTATAACTCGGAAGAGCAGCTGCAGTTATATTGGCTGGCTAAGAAATGAGAAGGATTTGCCATTGTTGGGAGTCAGGACAGAAGTCACAGCACCTGGCTTTTGTGGCGGGAGTTGGCACTCGAGTTTCCCTTCCCTCTTCCCTCCTGCAATTAATTTTGTACACACAGATTCAGTTGGGCTTTTTCACACCTATTTTAAGAGCGTTCAGCATTTGCTATAATTAAAGGCAGGAATAATAACAGACTGTGCCTTCTGGTAACAGTTTGTGTGACGCAGCAAGGTCGTGGTACATCCTGCAGCTCTCGGAGGTTCCCCTCTGCAGAGCAGGAGCATCACTGTGCTGGTGGAGAACTGGTGTGCTGGAGGCTCAGTTTTGTCTCCAATTGCTCCAGCAGAGCCAGGCTTTGAAAATCCTGTATTTTCCCAGCACATATTCAGCCACAGAACCATCCTCCTTCCCCGGATGCTTGTATTCCTGGTAATAGGAGACTCTTATGAAACACTTATGACAAACTAACACAATAATCCCAGCAATATCTGGCTGCAGAGGGAAACCGAGTGGGGGCAAGAAGGGGGCAGCTCATTGCAGATGTGGAGAAGTGCTGTGGTTTGTGTGCAGATGTGGGATCAGCACTGGGGACCCAACTCTTTCTAATGCTGCAGCGTTCCTTACGGTGCTTGAAAAGTGGGCTGTTAGACTTTGCAATCAAAAAAAAAACCCTATTAAAATTCATTCACAGAGTTTAATCCCACTGGGATGAGTTTTCTATCTAGTCTTCCCAGTTTCCTGTTGTGTTCTAAAATTGCTTCTTTTTGCCTTCCTCTCCTTCTTCTTTTTTTTTAATGCTCCATGCAATAAAACGTGGAGGTCTCTCATTACCTGCGAGTCTATTGCTTTATGTGAATGCAATATCTAAAATGTGTGAGAAGAGCCAGGAGAGACATAAAGCAAAGGGAAGCTGGGAGTGCAGAAAGGCTTCAATCAGCTGCACGAGCACAGGGAGGGGGCAATAAATGCGGGGGGAGGTGAGGGGGCTGATGCTGGGATGGGGGAGTGTTTGTGCAGCCGTGGGTGAGCGGGGTGAGCGAGTCCCATGGGAGCTGGAGGTGCACTTGCCAATGTTAGTTTTTATCCCCCTGAGAAGCAAAACACCTGGATTTACACAATCCAGCATCTTCTCCATCCCAAGTGAAGCTTCTTGCCCCCCTGCACAGTTCCATGGTTATCACCCAGTGGTGCCCAGGGGTGTCTCGGGGTGCTCTCCCTGGGGAGCAGGATGGGGAAGGGCTCAGTGTGATCCTACCTTGGCAAGGACACACAGCACAGCACGCTTTGGCCCTGCCCATGCTGCTTCCACAAAAATTAAATTAAATTATTGGCCTCCAATCCACCTGGAGCAGAACTTTGGTCCATCCCAGCCATTCGAAGTCTTGTAAAAAGGAGGCTGAGCTGTAACACAGGATGTTAAACATCTAATAACATCAAGGATGTGGTAACCCACCAGGAAAAGCAAACTCCCCAAGGAATCCCTGTCGAGCTGAAGCTGGATAAAACTTTCTGTCTCTGGTGTTTTCCAGCTTTCCCTTTTTTTTTCTTTTTTTTTTTTTTTTTTAATTCTTAAGGTTATTTACATGACACCAGATCTCTGCTTCTCAGGAATTTATTTGTGTCTCAAATCCCGTCCTTGACCTGTGGGATGGCTTTGCTGGGCAGGTGATGGTCCCATGGAGTGCTCAGCTTAGCAGGATCCTAAATTCCCACTCATGAACAAAGGGGCACCTCAGACTTGGCAGGGATCACCTCTAGCCCCACACAACATGTGGTGTCTCACCCTAGCCTCGGGAAGCAGCAAGTTCTATTTATAGAGGTATTTATTGTAGAATATTTTAACACTGGCCTCTGACTCTGTGTTTCACCGGTATCTTTGGGGTTAAAAAGTGAAAGACAAAAATTAAAGATCTGATGTATAAAGAGGTCTGACACTGAAAGATATTTTCCCCTTGCTTGGGATGGCTTTGCCTCACCATTACACTCAAATAATGCTACAAAAATACTCCATGAGACACTTTGTGTGCTCCTCCATCCACCTCGAGTGTGGAGACAGAAATCCAGAGCAGGAAATTGTTCTGGATGGGCTCCAGGGCTGGTGCAGACCCTTCTCAGCTCCCAGCACCACCTTGGCCCCTCAGACCCCCCCCTTCACCCATGAAGGTTTTATCATCTGCCCCTTTTGCTTCCTTTCCCCTCCATAGCTGGTTCTCCCTGACTTTCCAACACACATGGAGGGGGTGTGACAATTTTATTACATTTTATACCCTCCCATGGGCTATAAAAGAGAGGGGCTCAGGGTCTGCTGCTGTTTAATTACCTCCCAGTGCCCATTCCTGGGAATTCTGGCCCCAGCTTTTGGTGATGGTGTTATGGTGTTATGCCTGGATGAGCGTCAATTCCCTTCCTCTACAAATGGGTTTTGCAAAATCGCTAAATAATGCATTCAGAAAACAGGCTGGAAATTAATGGGATAGATTATTTGCAAACATGTTCACTGAATTATCAGGCTTGTTCTTTATCCGTAAAATAATGTACTTAAAAAAAAATGGAGTTTATTGAAGATGTTATTTACAGACAGTTCTCCAGCTGAGAACTGCGGGAGCACCGATGGAGCACATGCACAGCCCAGCTGCTTTTCCAGTGCCAGGGGCATCCCTCCTCCTCCAGACACATCACTGAATCCTGGAAAGGTTGGGCTTAGAAGGGACCTTAAAAACTATCTACTTCCAGCCCCATGCTATGGGAACGGGCACCTTCCAATAGAACAGGGATTTTTCCACTAGAACCAGAATTTTGCTTGCATTTTGCTGAGCTGTTGGGCTCATCCCTGACCCTGGGAGAGTGAGTTTGGCAAAGGACACATGCTATCCCTTTCCCAGTCCCCATGGGAACAGTCACAGCAGTTCCTTTCCTTCAGGCATTTCCCCCTAAGACTTAATGGTGAAGAGGCAAAACACCTGGAAGAAAAGTCAGTGGAAGGCTCTGAGCACCCTGGTGTGGTGGAAGGTGTCCCTGGAAGGTCCCCTTGGGGTCTGCACAGTGCAGCTGGGGTGGGGTTGCTGGAATGCAGGGGCTCAGCTGTATGGAACAGCCTCAAACTGCACCAGGGAAGGTTCAGGTTGGATATTTAGGAAAAGTTCCTCACTAAAAGAAGAAACCAGGGCAGTGTTGGAGTCACCATGCCTGGAAGTGCTCAAAAAACATGTAGGTGTGACACCTGGGGACATGGTTTAGTGGTGGACCAGGCAGTGCTGGGTGAAGGGTTGCACTCAGTGGTCTCAGAGAGCTTTTCCAGCCTCAGTGATCCATCCTCTGCAGTCCAGGTTCCCGTCTCAGCTGTTTGGTTTCTCCATCATCACACAGCTGGTGGGATTTGGGGCTCAGGGTGGGCCAAGCCCTTACAATACTTTGGTCATCTCCTGAGGAAGGAGCACCCCAGCTGAGGCTGCAGCTCTGCAGCAGGGCTGGGAGGGAGGACGGCTCTGGAGTCACTGACACCTCGAGGTGCTTGGAAACCACAGCCTCCTGCCATCTGTGTAATCACTCCACCAGCACAGGAGAGAGGGAAGCACACACTGAAGCACAGCTCCTGCCTCCCTGCCTCTCCCAGGGGGTGGGAGTAGCTGGGATCTGGAGTGTCCACCCTCGTGGACATCTCTGCTGTGCCACAAGAATGCTCTTGTTGGCAGATGACCACAGTGGGGTTTGAATCACAGGAAAATAACACCATTCAGTTCACGCCATGCTGAGCTGGTTCCTCCTGGCCGTGCCCTCCTAGCCCCATATATATGACAATATATGACAATATTAATGAGAAATATTCCCCATTTGCCAAACAGAGTCTCTATCCTGTTTAACACCACTGTTCTTACCCAGAAGTTACAGTTCTTTATCTTCTGATGAAGTGTTAATTGTGTTTGGAGGATCCCTGCCCCTGTAATAGCAGGATATGGTAGCACAAGATCACGGGCTGCCAAAGCTCAGTGTGTCAGGCAGGTGCTTCCCAACACCAGCCCTCATCATTCCCCCGCTGCCTGCTGCAGGGAACTTCTCTTTGGGGGGAAAAAACCATGCAGAGGTGATCAAGGCTGGAAAACACAAGGAGCAATTCACATGGTAACAGATGGAGATCAAAAAATCCCCACAGATGAGGAGACAGAGTCATCTACAAGCACAGAATGGTTTGGGTGGGAAGGGACCTTGTAAACCATCTTGTTTCAACCCCCCTGCCATGGGCAGAGACACCTTCCACTGTCCCAGGCTGCTCCAAGCCACATCCAGCCTGGCCTTGGACACTTCCAGGGATCCAGGGGCAGCCACAGCTTCTCTGGGCACCCTGTGCCAGGGCCCCCCCACCCTCACAGGGAATAATTTCTTCCCAATATCCCATCCCTCCCTGCCCTCTATCAGGTTAAAGCCATTGTCCCTTGTCCTGTCCCTCCATCCCTTGTCCCCAGTCCCTCTCCAGCTCTCCTGGAGCCTCTTTAGGCCCTGGAAGGGGCTCTGAGCTCTCCCTGGATCCCTTTTTTCTCCAGGTGAGCACCCCCAGCTCTCCCAGCCTGGCTCCAGCCCTCGGAGCATCTTTGCAGTCTCCTCTGAACTCACTCCAGGCTGCACATCCTTCCTACTTTGGGGTCCCCAGAGCTGGGGGCAGCTCTGCAGATGGGGTCTCACCAGAGCCGAGGGACAGGATTGCCCCTCTCCTGTGGGATGAGCCCAGGATACAGCTGGGTTTCTGGCTGCCAGTGCACATGGACAGGTCATGTTCAGCTTCTCACCCACCCAAGTCCTCCTCAGAGCTGCTCTCTGTCCATTCCCACATAAACACAACTGGGAGAAGCCCTGGGAGCCTTGTCTGGGACACTGTGTGGCTTTAGGGTGAAGCTTTATGTTTGAAAGCGTTGCATTTGGAACTGCCAACATTAATTGGGAAGATTGGGGTTTTATTTAAAGCACCTAAACCAGAAAAGTTTCCTTTCTCGTATTTGTCTGCTTAGGTTCCCTCTAAGCCATCAGGCTGAGCTTGTCTGTACATGGCTTCAGATAACTGACTGAGGAGCTCTGCTAATGCTGGTATTTAATAATTCTTGGAATATTGGGGAAGCTCTGGGGGACTAGAAAAGAGCTAATGTGCAAATATTTAAAAAGGGAAACAGAACAGCCCAGGTAATTACAGACCTGTCAGTCTGTCATCAATCCTCAGCAAAATAATGGAGCGGCAGATCCAGGCCTCAATTAATAAAGAATTAAGGGAAGGTAATATAATTAATGCCAATCAACATGGGCTGATGGAAAACAAATCTTGTCAAACTAACTTGATATCTTTTTTGATGAGATTACAGGTTTGGGTGATAGAGGTAACAGTGTTAACATAACATGCTTAGACATCTGCAAGACATTTGACTTGGAAGCACAAAGTCTGTGGAGAAAGTCGAACAATGCAAACCCAATGTTGCACAGGTTTGGTGGGCTGGATTGTCACTCTGTCTTCCTGGGGTTTTTTTTATGTTTCTGCCAAAGGAAGCATGAAATAATTGCCAGTGGAGCTGGCAGATGATGATGCAGTGAGCAGGAAGGTGGCGGAAGACAGAGATGCAGAGCTTTTGACACGGCCTGGTAAACTGATCCCCAAAAAAGAATATGTGTTTGGAAAAACAGTATTGCCCCCCTTGCAGGAGCAGAAAAGGTCTTTCGAGGTGAGGACTCCTCTCTGATGCCTTAAGTTTTAGCTTTTATATGTTTCAAATCCTGCATTCCCAGTGTGTAACTCTGCAGTGTCCTGCAGCCTGGGAGCTGCTGCTCTCTCATGCTGAGACAGACAGAACAAAGCCTCTCCAGGCTGCTCTCCAAGGACACCCAGCCCGGCCTAGGCCCAAAATGTGTAACCCAGCATCTTGAGAAGGGGGGCAAGCTGAGGGGAAATTCCATCATTAGCTAAAGTTTAATTGGTGCAATTGGGTTGAGATGCAAATGGAGCAAAGCTATAAAAGTGTGAAGAACTCGTGACTCGGGGTCCATCTTGGGTGCAGCCTTTGGCCTGCCCAGGGTGTGCCTCTGAAGGCCTTTCAAATAAATATCCACCTTTATTCCCTTCCTCCTGTCCAGTCTCTGTTTCTAGGTTGGCCTCTTTAGGCATCATCTCCTTATAGATGGAGGCTCTGGAAAAGGGGCGTGAGATGCTTTGGGTGGGCACTGCTGAGGGAGAAGTCCAAAAAGCATCCAGAGCAAGGAGCAGGGTGGGGAACATGCAGAGAGGGCAGAGCTCTGTGTCTTTGGCCAGAGCAGGAGGGGGTTGATGGTGCTCTGATGCTGTGGGGAAGGACAGACTGGGGAGAGCCTGCAGCTGGGCTGTGAGCTCCAGGGCTCACACAGGCTGGCCGTGGAGGCTGCACTCCAGCCTTGCTCCAGGGATCACCCAAGGGTGATGTGACAAATGAATCCACCCCCCTGGGCAGCTCCTGAGCCCCACTGACAGGGAGGGGTTCCCCACCTCCTCGCAGCCCTCCTCTCTCCATCCCCTCCCCGTGTGATGCCCCAGGGGCTCACTGAGATGCTTTAGGTCCCCTGTGCCACAGCCACCACAATAAAAGCAGGAAGGCTCATGAAACTGAGGGCTGGGGAAAGCTGTGCCTTCAAACCTGCCCCAGGGCATGTCTGTGCCTCAGAAATGCTTTTTTTAAACCGTGAATGTGGATTCTTCCTCTTTGCTGCCTGGCTCTGAGTTCAGAGATGCTCCTTCAGATCCTGTTTGCAAACTTGAGTCTGTAAAACCTTTTTTTTCCACTGTGTTCAATGAAGAGAAACTGTAATTTTAATATAGATCAAAAAAATTTCCGTGTGTCCAAGCCCCCAAAGCTGGCACCAGCAGTTCCCATGGGCTCCTGTGCTGCTGCTGCTGGGCCAGCAAAGCCTCCCCATGGCACCCTGGTGGGGGTACAGATCCCCAGGAGCTGGCAGAGGGGTGCTTGGTCTCTCTGGGAACTGGATGCATCCGGGAGGGAGGTGAGAACCACAGCTGGGAATGTCGGTGCACGGAGAAATCCTCTGCCATGTGATAAATGCTCCCCCGCCCCCCAAAATAAATTACTTCCTTTTTAAATCCTTTCCAACTGTTCCCCTCATGTTCGTAATAGGATGATCGGTGGAACCAAAGATGTGGCTGTTACT
The DNA here is from genome assembly GCA_013397055.1 of Pachycephala philippinensis. Lineage (NCBI taxonomy): Eukaryota > Metazoa > Chordata > Aves > Passeriformes > Pachycephala > Pachycephala philippinensis. The sequence goes on from VWZT01014850.1 coordinate 276,276, forward strand.
TTAAAGGATAAATTAGTTTGACTCTTAACTCAATAATTAAAACTGTTATGGCTATGAGCCTGCAGGGATAATGTACTATTATTATAGTCATTTGTTTCAATTAAATGCTTACTGATTTTACAATAGCAGCTGGGCACCTGTGTGAGATAGCTATTACTCTGAACAAGACATCTCAAATTCCAGCAGAAATTTGTCACTGCACTAAAGCATTTTACATAGACCATGAAAGTTTATTAGGAGCAGTTACAAATCGGGAAGAGGAGGGGTGGTAATTGGGGATATATTTTCTTATCAGCTCCTCTCTCTCCTGCTCTCTCTCTTTTTAAAGTAAATCATCTTTAAGCATTTCAGCTATGGTGATGCGTTTACATTGAAACTTCAATACAGAAAAAGCCTGCTGGGAAAACTTTGCTTCAAAGCTGTTCAGCAGATAATTCCTCTCCCTGGCTGATTGTGATTGTAATGGCTTGTTCTTGGGAACAAACCCAAGGAGAGGGAAGCTGTGCTGTGGATGAGCCTGGTGGCTGCCCCAGGAGAAGCTGCTTGCCTTGCCTGGGGAGGAAGAGCCTGGATGAGGAAGGCTCTGACAGCTCAGCTCACCCCATCCATGTTAACTGACCCTGGGAAGGGTGGGAGTCATCGAATCATGGAATGATTTGAGTTGGAAGGGACCTTAAAGACATCTCATTCCAAGCCCCTGCCGTGGTTTCTCCAAGCCCTGTCCAGCCTGGCCTTGGACACTTTCAGGCATGGGGCAGCCAGAGCTTCTCTGGGCACCCTGTGCCAGGGCCTCACCACCCTCATAATAAAAAATTTCTTCCCTATATCTACTCTAAATCAACTCTCTTTNTCTCCTCTCCAGGTGAGCACCCCCAGCTCTCCCAGCCTGGCTCCAGAGCAAAGGGGCTCCAGCCCTGGAGCATCTCTGTGGCTCCTGGACTCTCTCCAGCAGCTCCACATCCTTCTGCTGTTGGGTCCCCAGGGCTGGGGCAGCTCTGCAGGGGGGTCTCACCTGAGCAGGGCACAGGGGCAGAATCCCCCCTCACCTCTGCCCACGCTGTGGGGTGAGCCCAGGACACAGTTGGATTTCTGGGCTGCCAGTGCCCATTCCCAGGTCATGTCCAGCCTCTCATCCCTGAGCACCCCCAAGTCCTTCCTGTGCAGTGGGGTCAGACTGTTGTGTGGCAAACTCCAGCCAAATTTCTCCTTTTCCTGCTCCTTGGGCAACATCACAAGGGGTTCAGCATGGATCCCAGCCAGCTCTGCAGCCCAGCCAGGCAGGCAGCAGGGCTCAAGCTGATGCCTAAAGAGGCCAGCCTAGAAACAGAGACTAGACAGGAGTAAGGGAATAAAGGTGGACATTTATTTGAAAGGCCGTCAGAGGCACACCCTGGGCAGGCCAAAGGCTGCACCCAAGATGGACCCCGAGTCACGAGTTCTTCACACTTTTATAGCTTTGCTCCATTTGCCCCTCAACCCAATTTCACCAATTAAGCTTTAGCTAATGATGGAATTTCCCCTCAGCTTGCCCCCCTTCTCAAGATGCTGGGTTACACATTTTGGGCCTAGGCCGGGCTGGGTGTCCTTGGAGAGCAGCCTGGAGAGGCTTTGTTCTGTCTGTCTCAGCATGAGAGAGCAGCAGCTCCCAGGCTGCAGGGCACTGCAGAGTTACACACTGGGAATGCAGGATTGGAAACATATAAAAGCTAAAATGTAAGGCATAAGGGGCAGCTTGGAGCATCACTGCTCCAAGGGCAGAGCACACCATGGGAGAATAACACAGAACCTCTGCATTTGTACTTCTGCCACCAGAGCACGGTGTGTGTTCAGATCAAGGAAGGGGAGAGGAGGAGGAGGAGAAAAATCCCATGGAAAGCAACAGCAGAAGGTGGTTTTAGGGGTGGGACCTGCCTCGAGGCTTCTGTTGGGAGTTGGGATTTAGCAGGAGGCCATTTCATGACACAACCATCCCTGCCAGACCCTGGGACCTGAGCCCCAGGTGTGCTGGCTGGTGCCCTACACCACACTGCTGGAAAGAGCTGCTTTTTACATGGAAATTTTGGGGAACAGTTAAGCTGAAGCCAGGTTTGACAAATTTGAGACGTTATCTGTGTTAGCAGAGCACCCCAGTCCCCGACTGGGCTCTCCCCATGGCATTTGTCAGTCCCTGAATTCCCCTTCTCCCCAGAAACAGGGAGCATGGACCATGTGCTGTTGTCAGCCTGTTTTTCTCTCCTTCTTCGGATTAGCTGGAGCGTTTATGGGCCTGATATACATATTCATTAAAAGAATTGAAATATTGTGGAAAAAAAGAAGCTGTCTTTGAGTTAGCACAGCCTTTGGGAATCTGCTAAGTAAGATGCACTTAATTACTTTAGCTATGACTACATCACATTGCACTCTGGGTTTCCTCTGAGATGCAAAACATCTTTTCAGCACAGGCTGCAAACCCATCCTGAGCCTTTTGCAGCACCTCGTGGTGAGCTCGTTGTGCTGAATTCCCGGGATGGAGACGGGATCTGACCTGGCTCTCACAGCCCCTGCTCCTGGGGAAGGAGCTGATCACGTTTGGAGGGTGGTTATTTAATTCCGTGTTTCCATAGGGCTCCGTGGGGCTGCTTTGGGGAGGGGAAAGGCGTGGGGCAGCCCCACTGAGCAATCCCAGTGCTGGGATTGCATCCCTCAGGACCAGGCTGTTTCCTTTCACGTAGGGAACGTTGCATTCATTTACCTCCATTCACTTTGGTTTGCCGTGATCAGAATTTCATTCACCATTTACTTGCCTAACAGGCCATTTGCTGCAGGGAAGCATCTCAAAATCCTACTCCTGGGTCTCTCTTTTCTTGGGGGGGTATCACCTGCTTCGGGTGCCCCTGAAATCAGTGTCTGCAGGATCCCGCAGTGGGAAGCAGGAATAACCCTTTCCCTGGCTCGAGTCAGGGCCATCCTCACCCTTAATCCTATTTAAGGAGCTCCAGTGCTGCACACAAACCACTCACCTTCGTTTTCACCCCAAAGGTTTTACATCTGGAAAACACAAGTGGCTTTGCCACCACTCCTGGGGACACCAGGAGCCATCACCAGGAGTGATGGGGAGGTGGCAGCCTGGCGTGTTGCTTCCGACATTGCATTTAAAACTAACAAAAGGGAAGTGGAGAGAAATGCAGCGAGTGCCAATGGTGGGGGCAGTTCCTGCCTGTCCAGACCCTGGTCAGCAGGGTGCGTGTGAGGAGCTGTGCATGTCCTGCTGAGCCTCCTGGGGAGGGGGAGAAGAGGTGGAGGTGTGGGAGAGGGAGAGAAGAACCAACAATATTCAACTAAAACCACCTTTTTATCACACTTTGGGTTGGGAGGGACCTTTAAAGCCCATCCAGTGCCACCCCCTGCCATAGGTAGGGACATCTTCCACTGTCCCAGGCTGCTCCAAGCCCTGTCCAACCTGGCCTTGGGCACTGCCAGGGATCCAGGGGCAGCCACAGCTTCTCTGGGCACCCTGTGCCTGTGTTTTACCACCTTCACTGTAAAAAACTTCTACTTTATATCTAACCTAAATCAACCCTCTTTTAGTTTAAAACCATTCCCCCTTGTCCTGTCACCACAGACCCTGGTTAAAAGTCTGCTCTTATGGGGTCCCTTTACTGAAGTAAAGAAATTGGGAGGAGGCATCTCTCTAAGATGTCCTTGGGGGGGATGTCCCAGCACAAATTCTGTGGCTCTGCCTCTCAGGAGGGGTCTGTGATGGGGTTGTTGTGAGCAAGGGGCTTCTGGAGGGGTTTTCTGAGCCAGGCTCAGGTTCCTGTTTTTTTCTACAAATTTTCGGAGGCATTTACAGCACATGGCCCATATCCATAATTGCACTCCTGGACTTGTTCTGCTCTGATGCATAAATAACATGCACTGTAAAGAAAAAGTGTATGATTACATATTTAATGGATAAACGGAGCCGTTGTGGTCTATTGGCCACATAATAAAAGTTTCCAAAAAAAATTGTTTTAATACAGTATTTCCTCAGGAGACTGCTGTGGCTGAAACGTGAGCAAGCTATTTTAAATTTTGGAATTTTTGAAGCCATGTCTTATAGCCTTCCCCATTTCTCCAACACCCATCTTCTAAACTTTCCCTTCATTTAAATTTAAAATAAGGACAATAAATTATTCTTTTCCTTAGCAGCTGGCAGATCTTCTCCAACATGAAAGGTCTGGATTAAACCGACAAAACCCAAGACAAATGTACATTTTTTGGCTGGAATTTGGGAATGGCTGGCTGCTCAGCAGATGGCTGCTGTGTCCCCACCTTGCATGGTCCCTGTCACTGCCTGTCTCACCCAGGCCACTCCCATGACTCCTGCAAATTCAGCTGTAAATGCAAAAATCGCCTCTCTGGTGCCTCCTGTGCTGCCCAAGCCTGGTGTCCATCCCCATGGCTGCATCATCCTCGATGTCTTTCTGACCAGGAGAGGCCAGAGCTCTGCAGTAAGGCACATTATAAGGTTTCAGGAGCACATAATAAGGTGTTAAGGGCACAAAAAGCTCACCACAGCAGAGCTCTGTGCCCCTAACCAAAGCATGGTTAAGCTCTGGGCCCCTGTGCCTCAAAGCAAAGCCAGCGCTGCTGCCTCCCTGACACCACCCAAGCCAAGGGCAGCAATTCAGTGTGGCCCCTAAGTCAGCCTCAGACAGACTCGTGCTGCTGAAATGCAGGAATATATTTAATTCCTGTGAGTTAAATCCCGTCACTTCACAATTAATCCAGAAAAAGGGCAGATCCAGGGAAATCTGTTCCCCTGACACTGCTCCTCTACTGATGGAAAGTCCAAAGGAGAGCAGAACATTCTGTCAGGTGTGGTGTAAAGCTCCTGATTCCTGACCTGCAGCAGTAAATCTGGGTTTGCATTTGGATTTATGTCCTCTGAAGCCTATGGAGCCCTCACAGGTCTTCCCTGGGTTTCCTTCTGTGTGTGTGCTGCTGATGGATCTGGCAAAGCTGCCCTGCTCACGAGAGATTGCACCTCAGCGGGCTGATTGGGAGCTCGGCTCTTTAAACTTATGTTAGCATTAATCAGATTAATGTAAAAGGGAAAAAGCCTGGAAAATGTTTCAGATAGGGTTTGCCTCCCTCACACTCCGTGGCTGGATGAGGCTGTGCAGGAGCCAAGCTCTACCAGATCAGCAAGGACGGATCCTGGGGGAAATGGGGCTTGCAGGGAAAATGGTACAAACTGGAAATGGGGTTTTGGCACAGAAAAAACTAGGGTTTGTCCTCATCTCATCTCATCTCATCTCATCTCATCTCATCTCATCTCATCTCATCTCATCTCATCTCATCTCATCTCATCTCATCTCATCTCATCTCATCTCATCTCATCTCATCCCTTATTTGCTTCTTGGTGTAGAGGGGATGGACCTGCTGGAGCGAGTCCAGAGGAGGCCATGGAGATGCTCCAAAAGCTGGAGCAGCTCTGCTCTGCAGCCAGGCTGGGAGAGCTGGGGGGGTTCTTCTGGAGAAGAGAAGGCTCTGGGGAAACATTAGAGCTCCTTCCAGGGCCTAAAGGGGCTCCAGGAGAGCTGGAGAGGGACTGGGGACAAGGGCCTGGAGTGACAGGAAAAGAGGGAATGGTTTTAAGTTATAGGAGGGTAGGTTTATATGGGATACTAGGAAGAAATTCTTCCCTGTGAGGGTGCTGAGGCCCTGGCACAGGGTGCCCAGAGAAGCTGTGGCTGCCCCATCCCTGGAAGTGTCCAAGGCCAGGTTGGATGGGGCTTGGAGGACTATGGCTGATTTGGCCATAAATTGCTCATTTATGAAGCTTTTTTCAGACCCCTGGCAGGTGCCAGCCACCAGTGGTCCCCGAGGCAGGGAGAGGCACCTTCTGGGCACACAGCCCCACACACAAAGCTGATTTAGCACCTCATGGGCACAGCAATGGCTGCACAGTGCCCAGCTCTTGCCTTGTTTGCAAGGGAGCGCCAGGAAGACTTTCCCAGCTGTGTAGAACAACTTAAACAATAAATCAGTCTCAAAGTGATTGGACAGTATGGCAAATAAACAAATAAATTAATGAATTTTGTAGTCACGAGCGACCTCCTCCTCTCTCAGATCCAGGAGATGGTGCACTCGGACGCCGCGTCCTACGAGTCCAACCGCCAAGTGCCGCTGCTCAACCGGCCCGGGATGCTGGGCGGCCCCATGGGCGCCCTCAGCCAGTCCCAGCTCATCTCCCAGATGGGGATCCGCAGCGGGGTCACCCACGGCTCCCCCTCGCCCCCGGGAAGCAAGTCTGCCACCCCATCTCCCTCCAGCTCCACTCAGGAAGAGGAGACCGAGTCCCATTACAAGGTACGTGCGCTCACGCCGGGTTTAGCGGGCAATGGCAGATTTCATTGTCCTAAAGAGCACAGATTTCTGGTCTTGTTTTTATATTTATAGTTGGAGACTTTCCCAAGGATGAGGGCACTGTTCCCAGCCTCGGGTGAGGCCCAGCACAGCAGTCTGGCACTCACACATCACGTTTGGAGATCAGAGTTGTTCTTCTGCCTCCACGTTTTACCAGGTCCATCAGGCCACAGGATTTCCTGGGATGATGATTAGGAGGAGCAGAGCAGGTTCAGGGCTAAGGGTCTGCAAGTGCTTGGAGCTAAAGTAGATTTCTGGTGGTGAGTAGAGGAGACTGAAACAGGAAAGGAACTCATGGTGGGATTTAACTGAGCTCATCGGACACAGCTTACTTAGGAAAATAAAGAGGAATTAAAAGAGGAAGAGTCTTCTGCCTTTCAGTCACCCGGGGGGTGTTTGAAGTAGTCAGAAACGTCACAGCCAACACAACTGCTGCTGAGTGTGACACCAACAAACCCAAGGAGTTCCTGGGGGGTTGGGCACATCTTCGTTGTTGTCCATCTCTCTCCAAATGCAGCAGCAAAGCCAAACAACATGTGCCGTGTTCCAGGAGTCTGTGGCTGTTATTTACTGAGAGCAAACTGCAGCAATCGCAGTGCCTCTGTGCCTGCAGGTGAATTGCTGGACTCCCTGGGGACTTTGATTAAAGCCTTCCATGGAAAACCTTCTCCTGGAAGGTGCTGACCCAAGGCACTGGTATTGTAACCTTGTCCCACCAAAGTGGATTGTTGTGACAGGGTTTGAATATATAACCAGAGCAGCAAACAGTGCACAGGCTGGAAAACTAGGAAAATGCTAGGACTGAGCAAAAACCTTTCCCTCTTCTGGTCAATCCAGGAAAATGGATTCCCATCAGTCCTGTAGTTTTTCATCCATTGGTGGATTTCACTTCAGATTGGGGCATTTCAAAGCCGAGTGCTTGTGTGGATGGAGAAAGAGCTTCAGTGGATAAAACTGTAAAATAATGGTTACACAAGGTTAAAAACAAATGGAATTTTTCAAACTCTGTGATTCCATGTTTGGGGGACACTGTGGGATGGGTTGTGCTGCTGGATCCCATGGGCTGCCATCTCCCAAAGCCTGTGTCACAAAGCTCCAGGCAATGACCTGGGAGCTGAAATCTTTCATGTCAGGAGAAAATGAGTTTCAGTTTAGTGACACACCAGGTTCTGTCCCTCTGCCTCCACCAGCATCACCCAGCTGTCCTGTCGGCCACCCAGGAGTCCCTGAGGAGGACACAGCTTTGGGGTTGGATCTTCTGTTTGCTTGAGCCAGTGGTGCCCATGGGGTAGGAAGAGTTTGGAGATGTCCAGATGATGACAACTTGCAGAGATTAGAATTTTTCCTGATCCTTAAGGCAATCCCTCTCATTCTTCTGCTGTGTAAACCCCCCAGACAGGTGGGAGTGATGTGTTTGATGGAGGAGGAGATGCTGAGTGTAAGGAAAGCAGCAGACCCACGTTCTGGCCTGCAGGTTTCTGTTTGCTTTCTCTGTCTGCACAGCTGCTGCCTTCACCCATCAGTCATTTTTCACGTGGCCATTAAGGGTTTTCTGCAACAAGGCATCAAAGCGACATCGAACAAGCAGAAATTAATCTTGTGAGCAAGAAGGTCACACGTTAAAGAAATGAGTCTGATGCCAGCAGGTCCTTCAGGTCCAGCTGGTCCTCTGAGCCAGGGAGATTATGAATTTCAGAGGTCTCTGAGCCTCACAGGTGCATTTACCTGCTTCACAGCTTGGGTGCACATGCATCGAAGGGAGAGGTGGTTACAGCCCAGTTTGCAGCTGGATTAGTGGTCACTCTCCATGGTTATTAAAATCATGGTGTCCATGAGGTTTCAATTCATCCTGGGTTCAACAGCAAGTTTCTGTGCTCACATCATTGCCCAGTCCACATCTGCCATCAAACTGACCTCCTGCTGCCTCTCCAGAGCAGGTCCAACACCTGTGGCCACCATGGGCAGGTGGCCATGCTCTCCATCCCCCTGCCCGAGCCTCCCTGGTCCCTCTGACCGTGGGGTGACCCTTGGGGGTGCAGATGCTCTGGGGCAGTGAGGCACTGGCTCACTGGGGGTTGACTTTATCCATTAACATTTGGGTTGGTCAAGCCTCTTCTGAGGTGCAGGCCTAGGCTGTTGTCTCATCCCAGGTGCCTGTCACACCTGGAGAACCCCATGAATACCAAATCCTGATGTGCTGTGCTCCCTGCAGGGGACTGGTGGCTCCAGGCAGCCTTGCAGCATTCGTTTTCCTTAAACCCCACGTGCTCTTTGGTGCTGCCTGAGCTGTAAATCCAGCTGGGCTTGTGCTGCTGCTGTTCCAGCTCCTTGGCTTGGTCAGTGGCTGTGTGGGAGCAGGTCCCCCACGGCACTCCACTGAATCAAACAGGATCACAGTTAGTTAAAATACCATCTCACTTCCTAATGGGCTTAAGCCCTGTCATGCATTTTTTTTCCTCCTAATAAGCTGGCCTTTCACCTCCAGGCCTCCCATTCAAGCCCAATTGGGCAATTTTAAATTAAATGCAATTTTTTTGGTCTCTCTGCTCGTTCACTAATGGTCACTGTCTGTTTGACAAATGTCACTGCACTGATACTGAAATTAATGACCAGTCAAGAGCTGCAGAGCGGAGAACAGGAACGCTGCTGCCCTTTCCTCCCCGTGCCTGGCCTGGGCCAGCTGAAGAGAAGCCTCTTAAATCCTGGCACTGCCAGGCACGTGCTCAAATTGACAAACCCATCAGGAGAAGAGGCTGTTTGTCCCCAGCTCAGCTGGAGGCACAGTTTTTATAAGATCTTAGTGTTTAGACCTGTGTCTTTCCAAGCAATTCAACAACCTGTGTAGCTGATGGCAGTGCTGTGAGCTCGGGGTTTGCAGGTGGAGGGGCTGGTGTCCTGTTTGCCCTCAAGGATGCAGAGATCCAGCCAGTAGTTTTATTCTCTGTCAGCTGGTGCATTTCAGTTTTCCTGCACTATAAAATAAGGGTAATGATGCTTCCCTGTAGTGAGAGCTTTCACTGGCCACAGTTAATGTGTTGAGAGTTTGATGGACATCCAGGTGTTTTCCAGGGGTCTTTTCCTTTGCACATCCTCCCATGGAGGCTTCTGCAGTCCCCTGTACTCATAGAATCATGGAATATCATGAATTGGACCCACAGGGATCATCCAGCCCAGCTCCTGGTCCTGCCCAGACACCCCAACAACCCCACCCTGGGCATCCCTGGCAGCACTGCCCAAACGCTCCTGGAGCTCTGGCAGCCTCGGGGCCGTGCCCATTCCCTGGGGAGCCTGGGCAGTGCCCAGCACCCTCTGGGGGAAGAACCTTTTCTTAATACACTGCATAGGGCATCTCAAGGGAGACAGGATCTTCTTTCCCTGCTGCCTTCAGTGGAAGCATCCTTGTTTCCAGCCTTGCTGTTTTACTTCCCAGCCCAGTGGCAGCATCTTGTGCTGAGCAGCCACAAAGCCCAGCTCCTGTTCCCTGTGTCCTCCTCCCCTGAGTTCCAACACCCACTGGGCACTGAGTGTGGACACAGCCATTCCTGGTCACCCTGCTGCACCCAGATCAGTCATGAGAGTGAGCAGCACGTGCAAAGCATTTCATTCACACAATTAAAACTGTTCAATTCCTGGATATTTTTCTGGATAGGGGAACATACATGTTGGCAGGATGGAGCAAACTTTGGATGGCCCTGGTGTGATGGTTAATGTGGCACTGGTGCTGCTTGGTCAGTGCTCACAGCCCTCCTGGGATGGGGAGGTGAGGGAAGTCAGGAGCAGCTTGCAAAGGGGGCTCACTGGGATGGAAACCAGAAACCACGTGGAAGCCAGGTTTGGAAAATTCATGGACTGCTACAGCAATCTAGCTGGGAAGAAAGGTGTTTGAAGAGGTCCCAGAAGTGGATCAAGGAGTGAGTGAGCTGGGGAAGAGGGTGGGGAAGGAGAGTGACCAACAGTGAGTGTCTGGAAAGCCCCAGATTTGGAGCAGGGACAAAGGGGCGAACCCGAGCTATGAGCTGCTCTGCCAGGAGGCACCAAAGCAGGCTCAGGCACCCACCAGCAGTTTGTGCAATGATCCAAGAGGCTCCTGGGGGACAAAGAGAGCCCCAGGGCTGCTGCTCCCCTCTCCACCCTGGGACCTCTCCACTTCCCATTCCCTCTCTCACCTCCTTGGCTCAGTAGCTGTAGTGCTCACACACTTGTATCAAACCACTCCTGGCTGACTGCTAAGGTTCCTCTCTTGGTTTTACAGGCTACTGGAGAGAAAAGACCCTCAACAGACCTGGGCAAAAAGCCCAAAAGCCAAAAGAAGAAGAAAAAGAAGGACCCCAATGAGCCCCAGAAGCCCGTTTCAGCCTACGCCCTGTTTTTCAGAGACACACAAGCAGCCATCAAAGGGCAAAACCCCAACGCCACCTTTGGGGACGTGTCAAAAATCGTGGCATCAATGTGGGACAGTTTGGGAGAAGAACAAAAGCAAGTGAGTTACTGAGTTATTCATTTTTGTGTCTCAGCTGTTGAAATGTGTATTTGCACAGTGCAGAGTGTCTCCCCAGGCATGGCCAGGGCACGGCCAGGGGCTCCCACAGGCTGAAGTGCAGGACCAGAGGCTGTTTTCTGGAGCGGTGCTGAAGTGCCCACTGTGCAAAATTGCTGTTGTTGCGTGGGGAAGAGCAAATTTTTATGACAACTAATTATTCTTGATAAGCTCATACTCTGCAGAGCCATCAGTGGCCTTTCCCTGAGATGGGGTTTTACAGCTTGAGATGGGAGATAGGTTTGGATTTGCTTATTTACTTACAAGGAGTGACAGCCAACCGGCTGAACGCTATTAACTCCCTGGATTGCTGGCTTCAAACCCAGCATTCAGGCTTTAAAAGCTTCAGAAGGAGATGTCTGAAGTGGCCTCACAGAGGAAACCTTCCTGCCCCAAAGCTGTCAGCCACTTTCCGTCTGCTTCTCATGGAGGTCCTGCTTTCCCTGCTGGTTGCTGCTGAGCCGGTTACAAAAGCCTGTAATTGCTTGTTGCCTATTGAGAGAGCCCCAGGGAACACTTCCCAGAGCAAGGATGGCTTTTTATCAGGCAGAGTGAGATCTGACAGTGTGGGATGTGTCCTGGACCCAAACAGGCTTTAGCTGGGAGCCCTTCTCCTGGAGCCTGGCCACAGCTCCTCCAGCTGGGTGTCCATGGCCAGCACTGGAAGCAGCTTCATCTGGAGAGAGAGCAGCAGGGAGGGAAAAAATCATTTAACTGGAAGTCATGCTAGGAAATACTTGATTGCCTTGATTTCTACCCTGAGCCAGGAATAAGAGCAGAGGATCTTCAGGGATCTTCAAAGCCCTTTTGCTGCTCCCTTTTCTCCTGTTAGGGTGGATCTCTGTAGGATCCTGCAGGCAGAATTTCCTCATCTGAAGAGAGGAGGAAGCTCAGGGGCGTGACCCCAGGGAGGAAGGTCAGGAGGGTGACCCCAGCCCTGGGAAGATGCGGGACAGGGGCTGGGTTTGTGCTGTTGGTTCAGGGTGTGGGAGGTTCAGGAGTGTGGAAAAGCTTTCTGTCACCCCTTTCTCCTGCCTGCATCCCCCCCAGCACCTCAGTCTGCCCCTCCTTTACTCCTCCTGGTTACAAACATTGCTCCAGTGTGGGCACTGAGCTGGCTCAGAGAGTGGAAGCGCTGCTGCGACCCTGACTCAGCGCAGTGCAAACGCTCAGCTCTTAATTAACAGCAGGGATTAAACCAGCCCGTTTATCTTCCCTGCTAACTCTCCCTCCTCCTTCTCCTTTATGAGCTCGCAGCAGCCTCGCCGTCTCTTTACACACGCTTTCTAAGTGGCTCCATTTCTCCCTCTGTAATTGATTTAATTAAGTCATTTGTTCCTTGTCTGAATGCTTAAATATTAACTTCCTGGCTTTGTCTCCAGCTGGATACTTCTCTCCCACAACAGCTACCTCCCTGCCCGGGACTCTGGCTGCAGGGACACAATTTCTCTTTGGCTCTGGGACCCTGGGGCTGGTTTGTGTGATGTGGCACGTTCACTGTGGAAGTGTCTGGCTGGAGGAGAGTTTATTTAGCCCCTGTTTGCTTTCCTCTGCCAGCATCCCTGGTGAAGCTTTTTTTTAGATTCATGAGGCGAGGCAATGGAAAGGGAAAAAGGAAAAGAAAATTTTAGAATGCCTTTAATATGTAAAAACAAGTGCCTGGGCTGTCCTGTGGGTGTTTCCTGCCCAGGGCTGCAGGACATGGTGCACCCATTCCCAGTGAAGGCCAGCAGGCATTCCAAGTGCTCTCCTGGCACATCTGGAGAGGGGATGGTAACAGGGCAGCACAGCCAGGCATCGCTGGCCAAAATCCTGCTGCTACCTGGGAGTCCAGCCTGCCACATGGCTGCACCAGACTGGGGGTCAGCCCATCAGCAGGCAGGGCTGTGCTCTGGGAAGGGGTGGAAAAGCTGGAGAAGAGAAGTGTTTCATCAAAGACACTGCTCTTGGCTTTGTTGGCAACAGTGGCTTCATGTCCTCACTGCAGAAAGCAGTGCAGAGGGCAACCTGGGGAAAAGCCAACACAGACATGGCACAGCAGGCAAGCAGGAGCCAAATCTGGATGTTTTGGCTCAATTATGGCCAAAGTTGTAGTTACAGAACACTTCCCTTCTTCCTGGCTTAAGAAAGGGTGGATTTGGGGCTGTAGGTTCTGCTCTGGAGCTGGTCCTGCACTTGGAGGTGCAGACCCCAGCCCCAGCACACAGTTACTGAGCAGTCCTTTACATCACTGGAGTTTCTGCTTCAGAAGAGGTTTGCAAACCTTATTCTGTGCCCTCCAGAGGGCTCAGGGTGGGCTCAGTCCTGGGTGTGCTTTGGTTCCCACCTCGTGGGAGAGCAGCAGGCAGGGAGCAACCAGGGAGGGGTCCAAGGGAAGCTGGTCCATATGATGCCTAAAGAGGCCAACCTAGAAACAGAGACTGGACAGGAGTAAGGGAATAAAGGTGGATATTTATTTGAAAGGCCTTCAGAGGCACACCCTGGGCAGGCCAAAGGCTGCACCCAAGATGGACCCCGAGTCACGAGTTCTTCACACTTTTATAGCTTTGCTCCATTTGCATTTCAACCCAATTTCACCAATTCAACTTTAGCTAATGATGGAATTTCCCCTCAGCTTGCCCCCCTTCTCAAGATGNAACCCAGGGCATTTCGTGATGCCCCCACACGTGAGCAGCCCCTGACAGGTTCCTGCTGTGCCTGCCCCGTGTCCATCCATCCCTCCCAGCTCCATCCTGCACACAGAGGGGCACAGAGGTGGGGTGCCCCCTGTGCCAGTGCCACAGGGCTGAGGGAAGCCCAGTGCTGGTGGCTTGTAGCCGTGCCAGCCGGTGCCTGGGGCTGGGAAGGGTGTTCCTGTGCCCCGTCCTGAGCCCCAGCCCCTCTCCACAGACACCTCCTGGAGCATTTCTGCTGGCAGCAGTGCTGTGCCACCCCTTTGCCAGGTAGCCCTGGCCAGCACACAGAGGGTTAATCCTCTGCCATTTGTGCTGCTAATGATTACATGCACTGTAATATCAAAGCTGTAGCTATTTATTTGCCATTGAGCAGGTGCTGCTGCTCCCACAAAGCAAATTTGCTTTCTCCTCCTGATGAAACAAGGAAAATAAAGGTTGCTCACGTCCCATTTCAGATATGGTTTTTTTTTCCCCCGTGCACCAGCTGAAAGACAAACACAGAGAGGGAACCAGAATGCATATTATGCAAGAAACCATATAATCTAGCAGCATCTTTGATTTTGGCTGCTGCTGTCACAGACATGCATTTCACAGAGAGGCTTTTTTCTCCCCCCTTTCTTTTGTTCTTACTGGTTTATCATTTGTGGCTTTGTCATTTTGTTCCTTCTTCTTCTTCTCTTCTCAGCCTCTTCACAATGAATCTTCATTTTCCCTCTGACACACTTGTATCTAAATTTCCTTATTTCCTGCCTTTTTTTATTTATATCTGTTGCCTGGTGATTTGATCATGCTGTGGAATACAGGATTAGCAATCTCCGTGTCCTTGGGTACTGCTCAAGGACACCTGTTCGGCAAAGAACTGTTTTCTTCCCCATTTTAACCCCTTCCAGTGTGGCTGTAGAACAGGAATAAATAACAATACCTCGAATATCCCCAGCGCTGCGTTAGCAGGACGTTGTAATCTTCATTCTTCAACAGCTGGCGTGGCCCTTCCTAAGGAGCTTACATGGGAATCTGAAGAATGTGACTCGGGGAATAAAAAAAAAAAAATTAATACATCCTCTTTGAACTTTGCAAATAGTTTAGCAGCTGTTCCTGTAGAGATAGCTTCGAGTTTGCTGCAGAGTGAAATGCTAATTCAGCCATTAGCATCCAACGGGGTACCTGTCAGAGGAACCTGCCTGCAGCTCCAGGTCCCAGCTCCAGAATCCCATGATCAGTGGGAGATTTTTCCATTAGCAGATCTCAAGCAGCGTTCCCCAGCAAGGTTTCAAAGGGCTGCCTGGTTTGACAGAAATTAGAAGAATTTCATCACTAGATTGGAGCAAGCTCTGCCAATTTCCTAGAAGGATTTTCCCCCGGCACAGAGTGCCAGCAGCCCCGTCCCAGGCTGTGCCACCACAGCCCCCTGCTCTGCTTCCACAGGGCCACCATGGGCCAGCTCTGCTCAAGAGCAGGTGACACCAGCCCTGGTGGCTGTCCTCCCTCCCCTCAGGGGGATTTTCTGGGGGTGACAGGCCTGGAGACTCCCCGGAGAAGTCACTGGTGGGATTCACTCTCCTCTGCCCATTTCTGTTCTTCCCTCTCTGAGCACCTCCCTGTTCCCTGCTGTGTTTTGGTGAAGAGGAGATTGGATTGGAGCCAGGCAAGGATGGAGAGCACAGAGATCAATGCCAAGGTAGAAGTTGCAGAAGTCTCTGGAACCAGCTTCTTTTAGTCAGCAAATCCAGCCACAAAGTCAAAGCACTGGGCCGGGGTTTGCACAGACCCTGGGAATGGAGAGCAGAGGAATCAAGGAGCTCCTGAGCAATCTGCTGAGTGAACTAACGCAGGACTTCCCATCTGAAATGTGCAAAGATTGGGCAAAACCAGCATTTCCAGTTGAGTTTTTGAGTCCTGGCGCTCCCTGGGGACACAAAGGTACCAGAGATGAGTTCTTGCTCGTGCTTCACCAGGAGCAGTTCAGTAATGCTGAGTGACTCCGTGGCCAAGTGCAAGTGGGATTCTCAACCACACAAATGCACAGCCTGGAGAACAACACAGCTCCAGGGATAAAGCCACTCCAGGGGTAAATTACCCAGCAGAAGGATTGCCTGCTCAGCAATAGATCACCCATTTAATCAGATCCATCTGCTCATTGAACCTGGCACATCAGCTGCTGGCAGGACACTGCAGGTGTCTGCAGGGGGACAGAGGCATCGTGGGCCAGCTGTAGAGTTGTTTTGTGGAAGAGCCACCAGAGAGGAGAGATCCCATGGGAACAGCCATGCTACAAAGTGCCCAATTCCAGCTTTGGAGTGAGCTGTCAGTGCCAGAGCCACCACAGGATGAAGTTTCCTCCTGCAGCCCCAAAACCCTGGCAGTGAGGGGCTGGAAGGGTCCCAGCAGTTGCCCTGGCCTGGAAGGAGGTTTCAGCATCTTCTGGGCACCAGAGAGGGATCAAAGCACCAATCTCAAACAAGGCTTCAAGAGAGGTTTGGTGGAGAGCAGGATAACGATGGGGAGGATGTGAAAGGTCAAATCTGCTCTTAACAGCTCCACGAGTGTTACTTTTCTTCTTAGAGAACAGGATCAGAGGTTTGGAAGGTGAATGGTGGGTGGTTTTCGTTGGAGGCTAGGGTTTGGATCTATTACCCTCCTGTTCACTTTGGAATCTTTAGTGGATTGTCCTGGGAACACGCTTGTGCCCTCACATGGAGCGAGGGATGACTTACACCCCATGGAGTCAAGGCACTGGAGAGCAGGAATCTCTCAGGATGCTTTAACCAATTCCTGCTTCATGACAGGCTCCTCCTTTCATTCTCCAAAGGAATTGCTTCACAGCACTGTCTCCACCAGGATAAAGCAGGAACTCTCCTGAAACTGTGCAAATACTTCCCATAGCCAGGGTATCCCCAGGGATGTTGACCTCAAGATTTACAATCCAGACCACAGGTTTTACGCTGAAAGTGTAGCTTGGGTTAGTTGGTTTTAATTGTGGTAATGCCTAAAGAGGCCAACCCAGAAACAGAGACTAGACAGGAGTAAGGGAATAAAGGTGGGTATTTATTTGAAAGGCCTTCAGAGGCACACCCTGGGCAGGCCAAAGGCTGCACCCAAGATGGACCCCGAGTCACGAGTTCTTCACACTTTTATAGCTTTGGTCCATTTGCATCTCAACCCAATCTCACCAATTAAACTTTAGCTAATGATGGAATTTCCCCTCAGCTTGCCCCCCTTCTCAAGATGCTGGGTTACACATTTTGGGCCTAGGCCGGGCTGGGTGTCCTTGGAGAGCAGCCTGGAGAGGCTTTGTTCTGTCTGTCTCAGCATGAGAGAGCAGCAGCTCCCAGGCTGCAGGACACTGCAGAGTTACACACTGGGAATGCAGGATTTGAAAAATATAAAAGTTAAAACATCAGTGGCAGGGACAGAACAAGCCTTGCCCAAGGAGGGGATACAGAGGGGGGTGCAAGGAGGCGAGGAGGAGCTGGGAAGGAATAGGGATAACGTGTCCATGTTTCCTATTTGCCTTTCCAATGGCTGTGGGAAGGATGTGTGGAGAGAAGGGTGAATGTGGCAGGGAGCACGTGCTCTGAGTCATCTTGTGAATAAGCCATAAGTTATGGTGATCTCAAGACATACCTTGCGGGAAAGTGTATAATGGTTACAAGAAAAACCCTTCAGACAAGCAGAATAAAACCCAAATTTACACATTCAGGAGAAGAAAAAAACCCAGTCATGGAATCATAGAAAGGAGGGCAAGGAGGGACTTAAGAGGTCAACCAGACCATACTGCTGCCTGAAGTCAGGATCATCTCTGCTTAAGCCATTCCTGATGGATGTGTTCCTAATCTGTTCTTAAACCCTCAGTGGTGGAGATTACACATCTCCCCAGGCAATGTCTTCCCGTGCTTAATTATCCTTACTGCTCCCAAGGCTTCCCAGTGCTTACCCAACATTTCCCTTGGTACAATTTAAGCCCATTTTGCCTCTTTTCCTACATGCAGAGGATCACTCCGTGCCTCCTTTGCTGCACTGTGGTGGCTCCTCCTGGTCTTCCCTCCCAGCTTTCCTCCTGGAGACCTTTCCTGCACTTCATCTCTCCTCTCCTGATGTTCTACCTCTTTTTTGAAGCAAAACGCCTCAAACTCCACCTGGGATTGCAGCAGAGACCTTCCCACTCGGGGTCAGTGCGCCCCTTGATTTTTTGGGGGAGAGTTTGAGTTCTTCTCATCATTGCCCAGGCTTGGGAAGCAGCGTTCCTGCCGGAGCAGGAGGGCTGGGATGCAGAGGTTACGGATAACAGCTCCGGCTGTCACTCAGTGCTGCGCGACACGGAGCCGCTCGTGGGCGTCAGCGGGGTTTGCAATAATTGTCTTCTCTAATTAACTGGTTATCAAACAAGAACATTTCATTACGGTACAATTACTGGCTGCTTTGCTGAGACACAGAGGTGTCAGGATTACGATCCCAACATATGCTTCTTACAGCTCTGATTTTTTGTTTTCATAATCACTAACCATTTTTGCTTCCTCCCCCCCCCTCCCCAACCCACCCACTCACTTAATGACTAATGAATCCTCCTGCTAATGAATAAGGAAAATAAATCAGTGGGCATGGCAGGTTAGGAAGAAAAACATGCAAAATGTTTTGAGGATCCTTAAATCTGATAAATTACTTCAAAATTAAAATCCCTGGGAGAAAATGGGATTTAATTAGAAAGTAACGTGGTTTTGTCAATGTTTAAATTAAAATTTTAAAGGTTATAAATGCTGCGCTAGAGCTGCCTTTACACAGAGGATTTGTGAGGAGTTTTGTTCAGATCCCACAGCAGCGTGGTGATTCCCTGGGGACGGACAGCTCAGCGTCCTTCAAAAGTCCTGTGTGGGTGCAGAATACCCCCATGGGCAGGGCAGGACTGCAGAATTCCCAAGAGGAGACCCTTAGGGATGGCTCTTTATAATGAGGGTGATGGCACAGGGTGCCCAGAGAAGCTGTGGCTGCCCCTGGATCCCTGGAAGTGTCCAAGGCCAGGTTGGATGGGGCTTGGAGCAACCTGGGACAGTGGAAGGTGTCCCTGCCCATGGCAGGGGGTGGTGATGCCTAAAGAGGCCAACCTAGAAACAGAGACTGGACAGGAGGAAGGGAATAAAGGTGGATATTTATTTGAAAGCCCTTCAGAGGCACACCCTGGGCAGGCCAAAGGCTGCACCCAAGATGGACCCCGAGTCACGAGTTCTTCACACTTTTATAGCTTTGCTCCATTTGCATCTCAACCCAATGTCACCAATTAAACTTTAGCTAATGATGGAATTTCCCCTCAGCTTGCCCCCCTTCTCAAGATGCTGGGTTACACATTTTGGGCCTAGGCCGGGCTGGGTGTCCTTGGAGAGCAGCCTGGAGAGGCTTTGTTCTGTCTGTCTCAGCATGAGAGAGCAGCAGCTCCCAGGCTGCAGGACACTGCAGAGTTACACACTGGGAATGCAGGATTTGAAACATATAAAAGTTAAAACCTACAGCATCAGTGGGGTGGATCAAAATGGTCCCTTCAACCCAAACCATTCTGGGATTCTGTCATTAAAACCCAGATAATCCACCAGGAATCTTCCAGAGCTTCCAGTTCACCAGAGGAACATCAGAGAGCACAATCCCCAAGCTCACCCCATCACCCTCTTGGGTGCCCTGCTCATGGCCAGGCTTGAGCTGGGGCTGGCCCAAGGAGCCCAGAGGCTCCTGCCTGGAGCAATCCCCTCTCCCTTCAGCAGAATGAGCCCCTTGGCTGCCCCTTCCCAGTCCTGCTGCACCAGACCCCACCCAGCAGCACATCCCAACACAGGGGAGATCCACGTGCTCTAAAAGGGACATGGACAGATGAAGAGTGGCATAGAAAAAGGGTTTAGCAGGAAAAGCGAGTGATGGGGATGAAGACAGGCACAGACTTCATTGGTTATTCATTTATTTGCATTCAGCTTTAGGAAGTCTCATTTACCTGCTCTCTCGCTGTCCAGAAATTGCAGGTTTTTCTCCAGGCAAGGCTTGGTAATAATTAAATTTGTCTCTGCATAGCTCCTGAATACTTTGTTTTCCCACCATCCTGGGAAAAAAAAAAAAAGGTAAAACCACTCTTGTATTTTGCTGTTTTAAAGGAAAAATAATTAAATATGTTCTCCGTAGATCAGCATCCAGCTGTGGCCACTCTTAAACACTGCCCTGAGATGCAGGAATTCTTATTTCATTGCTGGGAGGGCATCAGGTACCACGTTTAAGAGCATCCATGAGCTCTACTGCTGAACACAATAAATTCTGTGTTGCTGTATGGGCACAAACCTGCTCCAGTGGAAGGTGTCTCTGCCCATGGCAGGGGGATGGAACTGGATGAGCTTTAAGGTCCCTTCCAACCCAAACCATTCTTTGATTCTGTAATAAAAGATGTGGAGATTGTAGAGAAAGGTAATAGCTTTTATTAAGGGAACTGATACAGTTTGAAGAAATAGTTACTTTTCACAGGCAAACTCTTCTTCAGGCTGACATTTTGAAAAGTAATTTTGTTCTGAATGGAGCAAATATAATATTTCCTGAATACCATAAAGCCAAAGACAAACTTAGGGAAATGCTCCATTTCAGAAAATTGCCATCTGAGACCTCCAGTGTGTCGAGTCAAAACGTTTCATTACAGGACTCGCTGTGATTTAGCAATGAAAATAGGGCTTTCAATCCATTTTTAATAGAATTTATCTGTACTGATTTTAAACTCACATTCAGTTCAACTGCTGGAAGGTTACTCTCCCTTCGGAGGTCAGTGTTGGGAGGGAGTCTGGGGTGCTGCTGCCATGGCCGTGGAA
This sequence comes from Pachycephala philippinensis, assembly GCA_013397055.1. Taxonomy (NCBI): domain Eukaryota; kingdom Metazoa; phylum Chordata; class Aves; order Passeriformes; genus Pachycephala; species Pachycephala philippinensis. Next base: position 296,705 of record VWZT01014850.1, read on the forward strand.
ATTTTCAGGGGAAGTGAGCTAAATCATAGAACTGTGGAATTGTTTTGGTTGGAAAAGACCTTTAGGATCATCCTGTCCAACTGTTCACCCAGCACTGCCAAGGCCACCGTGTCCCCAGGTGCCACACCCGCAGGTCTTTTAAACACCTCCAGGAATGACGACTCCACCACTTCCCTGGGCAACCCATTCCAGGGCTGGGAAACCCTTCCCATGAAGAAATTTTTCCCAATATCCAGCCTAAATCATCCTGGAGAGAGGATGTGCCCATGAGGCTTCAGCGTTTCAATTGCTGAAAGCTGTTGTCGGTTTTAAAGCTGAATTAAATACATGCAAATCTGCTCTAATTGAAATCAACTTTCAATGCAACACTTGAGGAAGGCCTTGAGTTTCCAGTGGAGAAGAGGGTTGGTGGGTATTTTTCCTGGGAGTTTCTGCCTTTGATGCCTTACATTTTAACTTTTATATTTTTCAAATTCTGTATTCCCAGTGTGTAACTCTGCAGTGTCCTGCAGCCTGGGAGCTGCTGCTCTCTCATGCTGAGACAGACAGAACAAAGCCTCTCCAGGCTGCTCTCCAAGGACACCCAGCCCGGCCTAGGCCCAAAATGTGTAACCCAGCATCTTGAGAAGGGGGGCAAGCTGAGGGGAAATTCCATCATTAGCTAAAGTTTAATTGGTGAAATTGGGTTGAGATGCAAATGGACCAAAGCTATAAAAGTGTGAAGAACTCGTGACTCGGGGTCCATCTTGGGTGCAGCCTTTGGCCTGCCCAGGGTGTGCCTCTGAAGGCCTTTCAAATAAATATCCACCTTTATTCCCTTCCTCCTGTTCAGTCTCTGTTTCTAGGTTGCCCTCTTTAGGCATCACCTTTATCCTGAAATTTACATTCCATTTTAAAATACTCCTCTCTCTTCCTCAGTTTATCTGTGTAACCCCTCAGGGACTCACTGCTGGGGACAGGCTGGATCACACCATTATTTTCTCGAAGGTCTTCATCTCCATGTGGAGGACCAAGTTCCAGGCAGGAAGGGGACCAGCACTGACATGATCAAGAGACATCTCTCATTATGGGGAGAGATGGAAGAATAAATCCCAATTCACTCTTCCAAATCTTTTTTTTTTTTCTTAAGGAATCAAACTCTCCTCCTTCCCTGCAAGCCCTGCAAGATGAGGCAAAAATCTCAGCTTTTGTAAGATGAGAAAGCAATTCCCAACTGTCCAGGCTGCAGAGAAGAGCTGGAGTTTTGAGCTCTAAAGAATTAATATTGGGAAAGCCAAGAAAACAAATGGGTAGTTTAGGAATTCTGAACGTCTCACCTGTTTTTAAGCTAGTCATCATCACAGAATCATAGAATGGATTGAGTTGGAAGGGACTTTAAAGACAGTTGTGTCATTTGAATATTTTGGCTTTTGTCTTGCTCTTCCAAGAGCGTGGACCACTCTTTACTCTGCTTCCTGTTGGGAATGGATTTCACTGTGTTCACCTCATAAAATTAGACTGTGCCTCTTATTAAATACCTGTCTAAACACACAGACCACTCTGACCAGAGATGCCTCCAAAAATCCCAGCACGCTCCAACCCAGGGGCTTCATTTTCTTGGTTTGGGATAAATTCCTCTGCAGCAGAACTGAGTTTTTCATGCACACGGCCCCAGTGAAGGGGGGTCCCGCTGAGCAGGTGGGGTGCAGCCAAGCCCAGCAGAGCCCCCTGTTCCCTCTATTAATGATTATCCATTCCTTGGTCCTTTCAGGCGTACAAGAGGAAAACAGAAGCTGCCAAGAAGGAGTACCTGAAAGCCCTGGCCGCGTACCGGGCCAGCCTCGTCTCCAAGGTACACCACGCTCATGGATGGGTTACAGCTCACAGGAGCCTCCAGGGAGGAGCAAATTTATCAGAAATGCTGTGTAATTGTGCTATCAGAACTGATACCAGCATTAGCACCTTCCCGAGGGGCTGAAAGAGGGGGTTTGCAACAGGGTTAGGGCAGGAGCTGGGCTCTCATCTGCCTTTAGTGCCCTGTCCAGGGTAATGAGACCCCACTTTGGATGGGTTCAGCAGCAGGGGAGGTTTCATCAGTGTCCCTGTGTGGGGTGAAGGGGTCCCTGCCACCTGTCCCCACTGTTCCTTGCCTGCTTTCGGGGTGTGAGTGCTGCAAAGGGGTCAGGAGGACAAGGTGACATCAGGGACTGGCACAGGGGCAGGGGACACCCAGTACCAGGCTCACTGGTACCAGCACCCTGCTGCACCCTGCTCCATGCACTCAGGCTGTCCCACCTGCTCAGCACCCCGGGTGCTGCTTCTCCTGTGCATGCTCAGCCTAGGGCAGAATTTTAGGGAGTTTTAAGGAGTTTTTAGGGAGTTTTATGGAGTAAGACCCATAACTGTGATTGATGAGATGTGAGCACATGGGTACTGAACACACCACACCCATTCCAGTGCCTAACAGTGAAATTTCAGGGCATTTCGGGCTCATACAGGGACTCCCAGTGCTGCAAAACCATGCTGGGGAGCAATGATGGGCCCAGTCTCCCAGACTGGATGCCCATCCCAAGGGACCTCACAGCTTGCCCTCCTCCTCACCTCCAGAGAGGGGACACAGGCGTTTGCTGCCTCTGAATTTGGGGTGGCTCCTGTGGAGCTCAAAATCTTCCTGGCTCAGGGGTAATGCTGCCCTTGGGTAGTGGGTGGTCTCCCTTCAAATCTTCTCCTTGGTACTACACCACATCCTCAGAGCTTAATCATCACATTCAGCTGCCTTGGGAAATGGTGTGATGTCCCAAATCGTCGTCTGCAGGATCCAGTGGTGGTGGTGAGCTGGAAAGGCTCGGAGCCCCTGTGCAGACCGGTAGCTGCCAACTTCTCAACAGAACAGCAGCAAGAACAGAAAAAGGGGATGGGAAGGACTTGTTGGGGATTTAAAACTCTTGTTGGTCCCTCTGGAAGCCTCTGAGGGTCTTGCCTTGAACAGCAGTCGTGGAAGGCGTGGAAGTCATGGAGGCGTGTGCTCTGTGGCTTCGTTCTCTTCCCAATTTCTCCAGCTACTCTTCTGCAAGACTTTGTTTTGAGCAAACAGCACAGTGTGGTCCTGGCTGCTGGGTGACAAAGGATCAGGAATATCACTACAGAGCCCATCACAGGACAAAACCCCCATTGTCCAACCCAGAAAACTTCCCTTGGCCTTCTCTTCTCCTTGTGCACATGAGGCCAGCACTGTCCCGTGCATTACAGACCCACCAGGGCTGCAGGAATGCACAGGCTGGAGAAAGCAGAGGGTTTGTAGACCCATTTGTACTCTGTTGGAAGCAGCAGGGATTTGCCACGCACCCACAGCAGTGAGCTGCTGGTGGGCAGTTTGCCTTTGCCCTGGTTCATTCCCCGTGCTGCTCCAAAGGCACGGTTGAGTTCCTGGGCTTTAGTTTTCCAGATATGGCTGCTACACCCAGCCTGTGGCCACCCAGCTGCTGCAGGGCTGGGAGTTCACGTGCTGGCAGGTGGGAGAGGAGCAGGATCCACGGGGAGCTCATCAGGACAGACGGATATCTCGGGATGCATTCCTCACCACCTCCCGTTCTGTTTCCCCACAGAGCTCTGCCGACCAGGGCGAGACGAAAAGCGCCCAGAGCAACCCCCCTTCCAAGATGATCCCCTCCAAGCAGCCCATGTACCCGATGCCTCCCCAGGCCTCCTCGCCCTACCCCGGCCTGGGCTCCTTCCTGTCCCCGTCGGAGCTGCAGAGCTACCGTGGGCACCCCCACGCCGGGCTGTCCCGGAGCCTGCCCGCCAAGCCC
>VWZT01014850.1:308314-342044 GCA_013397055.1 Pachycephala philippinensis
AAAAATAAATAAAAAGAGCCCAAAAAACCGAAAAAAAAAAAGAAATTAAACTAAGGACACCGTTTTTCTGCTTGCCATCAGCTTAGCTACAGACTATTTTCCTAGTGAACTGCTTTTAGACGCAGCATAAACCCAGGTCTGGTGTCCTGCAGCATTAGGCCAGCTCAGTAGGAGGATGCACTCTTTTGACTTGCTAACAGCACTAAACTTTGTGCAAGAAAATGTGAAGTTTGTGTGAATATTGTACATGCAAAGGCCTTGGATGGTCTGGCAAAAAAAAAAAAAATTACAAAAATAAATAAAAACTATTGCTAGGTAGGTGGGGGAGAGAGCAGAAGGCAAACTACGAGAGGACAAATGTGAAAGAGATCATGAAAATATAATTTGTTGGATAGTTGTAAGTAGTTTACTAAGTGTTTTAGAGCTGTGCTAAAGACATCTTTAAGATTTTTTTTGTGAAAGAAATTAGTAGTTTACTTTATAGTAAAAGCATTTTATATTAATTGTAGCACATTTTTTAGTTATACATAGAAGGGAGATGTGTATAAAAAACCAACAAAAAAAGCCTGCCAAACTTGTTTCTATTATTTGTACAGCAAGAAATGGACAATTTATATCCATGTTGTATGGCATTATTATTTTTTTTCCGGCCATATGTCCATCTATTTAAAAAATTGCTGACAATGATTTTTGTCTATTTATGAAAAAATTAGAGAGCATAATTACAGTTTCTCATAAGGTGCATTTTTGGGGTTTTTTTTATTTTTTATTTCGTTTGAGGGCGCTGCTTTGGCAGCACCTGGCACATTCGGTTCACAATGCTTATCTTACCTTTCTTTGTAATAAAACGTATGAAAAGTAGAGCTGAAGCAGTCTCTCCTTATTCTGGGGGACACCCTGGAAGTGGCCCTGCCTTGTCCTCCTCAGCTTTCCGTCCCTCCCTCCTCACCCAGGGCATTCTCACCTCCACAATATCAGAGCCAGATTTCTCCTAAATATGCAATGAATAAAATAAGGGGGGGAAATGGAACTTTATGAAAACCTTCCTTGAGTTATCAAAGCAAGGAGATGGGATTTACTCCAGGCAGAGCTTCTGAAATGTTAATTCTTGGTGTGTGGTAGGTAAGTGGCCTTGAGACTCTGAAATCGCAGGGAGGAGGTTTCCAGCTCTGGGAGAAGGTCTGGAAGGGACTATCACTGGGAGATTTGGTGACTTGTGGTTTGTCCTCTTGATGCCTAAAGAGGCCAACCTAGAAACAGAGACTGGACAGGAGTAAGGGAATAAAGGTGGATATTTATTTGAAAGGCCTTCAGAGGCACACCCTGGGCAGGCCAAAGGCTGCACCCAAGATGGACCCCGAGTCACGAGTTCTTCACACTTTTATAGCTTTGGGCCATTTGCATCTCAACCCAATTGCACCAATTCAACTTTAGCTAATGATGGAAGTTCCCCTCAGCTTGCCCCCCTTCTCAAGATGCTGGGTTACACATTTTGGGCCTAGGCCGGGCTGGGTGTCCTTGGAGAGCAGCCTGGAGAGGCTTTGTTCTGTCTGTCTCAGCATGAGAGAGCAGCAGCTCCCAGGCTGCAGGGCACTGCAGAGTTACACACTGGGAATGCAGGATTGGAAACATATAAAAGTTAAAACCTAAGGCATCACTCTCTGAAGGAAGGTGTCACCCATGATGTCCATTCCCCAGCCCCAGCTGGGTCACCTTTGGGTCCCTGTGACAGGGGATTTGGAGCCCTTAGGAGGCCTCCCCTGAGAAGGTTTGTGGGACAGCAGAGCAGGGAGCCACTGAAAGGTGACCTTGCCAATTTAGGAGGAACTGTGCAAAGCAATAACCACATTTTCAACAACTTTCTGGCCACCTCCCGACATTTCTGCAGGGCTGCCCTGCTGCCTCTGCCTCTCTCAGAGGGCTGCTGGCTGCCCTGGGGCACCACGGGGGGCACAGTGACCCATCTCCAGCCTTGGGGATGTGGAGCCATCTGGGGAATGAAGGGCAGTTGGCTATTAGAGAGCCCGGAGCATTAATGAGAAATTGTGAGGCTTTCCAAACCACTTTAATCCCTACTAATCTCTAAATTTGCATGATGGCAGCTGTGCTTAAGTGGTGTTCCAGCTGTTGGCTAATTGTCATGGATCTGGAATTGCTCCAGGGTAGCGACTGGGAGCTGAGCCTCCTGTCCACCATCATGGCTGGCTCACAGAATCACAGAATGTTTTGGGTTGTAAGGGAGCTTGGAGCTCATCCCATCCCACCCCTGCCATGGGCAGGGACACCTTCCACTGTCCCAGGCTGCTCCAAGCCCCGTCCAGCCTGGCCTTGGACACTTCCAGGGATCCAGGGGCAGCCACAGCTTCTCTGGGCACCCTGTGCCAGGGCCTCCCCACCCTCCCAGGGAACAATTCCTTCCCAATATCCAACCTAAATTTCTTCTCTTTTGGTTTAAATCCACTCCCCCTGTCCTGTCACTATCTGCCTTTGCTGTTCTCCATCTTTATCAGCCTGTTCATGTGCTGAAAGGATGCATCCAGTCCCACAAAGGGGTTCAGCCCCAGCCCTGAGGGTCAGGAGCTGGGGCCCAGGGCCAGGCAGGGATGTTATGGCTGGGGGAGCTTACCCCTGCTCTGAACCTTTGGTCTGTTATTAACAGCAGTGGAAAATTCAGTAGCCGGGTCTCAAGAAGCCTCAGGGCAGGGTCAGCTCTTCCTAAACCCTGTCTGTGTGCCTAACCTCTCTTTAAAAACCTTTAAATTCCAGGCAGATAACCTAAATCTCTCTCCCTACAAAGGAAATCCCTTGCTTTTTGAACATAGGGAAGAATTTATTGCTTTCCTTGTTGCGGTAATTTTTCCCATATTTGAAGAAGGATATTGGCTCCCCTCCACCTCCCCTCCACCTGCCCCAGCAGCTGCAAAGGCAGAGGTGGTGTTCCAGAGCAGGATGAGCTGTGGAGCTCCCAGTTTGAGTCAAAGAGCACCAGATGGATCCTCCAAAGGCTCTGGAACAGCTCTGGGGCCAGGGGCTGGCAGGGCAGGGGGCAGGACCCAGGCAGGCATTCCCAGACTTGGGGCTAATGATGGAGAGGGATGTTACGAGGCAGGAGCAGGGAGAGCCCTGGCTAATTGACTTTGGTTTATGAACACATAATTAGCAGTGCTGCAGGGTGTAACAGGGGGTTTCACAAACCTCAGCAGCAGCATCTCAGTGGTGTTAACCCTTTGAGCACAGCCCCAGGTGGGTGCCTCTGGACAGCCATGCCTGGCTCCCACGGAAATGGGGAGGGTCCACCAGCATCCCACTGGCCCATCAGGACACAGCCTCCCATCCCACACAGCCAGGGTGTGTGGGAAGGGGCTGTGGATTCTCCTGTGACCCTATCCTGAGCTGTGCCCACAGCACAGGGCCACCAACGCCCTGGCAGTGCTGGGAGGACACTTTGTCTCTGTTACATCTGTGTTATCATCATTGAGATGATGGAAGGGAAGGGAAAACAGCCCTGACAAGCAATATTGAGAGCTTTACGCAAGAAGGATCAAAGGAAAGGACTTCATTTGACAAATCCCAGGTCCCTGACAACTGCAGCACGTGCTGGGAGCAGGGGCCTTGTGCCAGCCTTGGTGAAGTCCTGGTCCCCACCAAGAGCAGGCTTGAACCTTGGCAAGTTCAAGTGTCCCTGTTCCCAAAGGTCCTGGAGTCCAGATGCAGAGCGAGTCCATGGTGGAGGAAATGAGTTGTAGCCTGGGACCTGGCTCTGGGCACAGACCCCAAGCACAGCACCAGAACTCTCAGGCTGGGCAGAGGTTGGATGTCAGACCCAGCACGGGCTGCACAGCACCTCCAGCTCCTCTTCCCAGGGTGGTGGCCACCATAACATCCACCCTGCCACCCCTGGCATGGCCCAGCCCGCGGGTGCAAGCATGGGATCATGGAATCACAGAATGGTTTGAGTTGGAAGGGACCTTAGAGCACATCTCCTTTCCCCTCCTGCCATGGGCAGGGACACCTTCCACTGTCCCAGGCTGCTCCAAGCCATGTCCCGCCTGGCCTTGGGCACTGCCAGGGATCCAGGGGCAGCCACAGCTTCTCTGGGCACCCTGTGCCAGGGCCTCACCACCCTCACAGGGGAGAATTCCTTCCTCACATATAACCTAAATTAATTTCCCCTCTTTCAGTTTGATTCCATCCCCCTTGTCCTGTCCCTGCAGTTCCTGAGGCAGAGTCCCTCTCCCGTTCCCCTGCAGCCCACTCACACACTGGGAAGGAGCTGGGAGGGCTCCACCCACCCTTTTCTTCTCCAGTATGAACAGCCCACACTTTCTCAGCCTGTCTCCCCAGGAGAGGTGCTCCAGTGCCCTCAGCAACTCTGAGGCCTCCTCTGGACCTGCTCCAACAGTTTCTCACCCTCCTTATGCTGCAGGCACCAGAGCTGTACCCAGTCCCCCAGGTTGGCTCCTCGCTGCATGGCACAAGGGTTGGGATGTGAACCTCCTCAACAGGACCAGCTGTGCTTCACCTGCCCTCCGCCCACCACTGGCCCCAGGGGGTGGAAAGGCTCTGCCCACCAAGCAAACATGACCTGAGGCACCTTTGCCATCCTTCTGCGGGCTGCAGAGCCCAAAAAAGAGCCCAAGTCTCACAAGGATGAAGCACAGTCAGTTTGCTTCCATCCCATGTGCTCCACCCTGCATCGGGAGGTCTGTGAGCCCAAGCCCCAAAAACTCAGCATCCCCTTGGCAGCTCGTCACACAGTGCTTCCTCCAAAATACTGAGAGTGCAAAATGATCAGTTTGAACGATGATTTTTGAAGAGGAAGGACAGAAATAACAATTCCTCTGGATGAAATACTGTGCTGGCCAGAAGGGTAATTTAGAGTCAGAGTTGAGATCAGATGTTTTATCACTGCCTCCTCAACTCTTCTTGACTTTCAACTGCAATTTGATAAATCAGCATAATACCTGGCACAGTAATTGCTGGAGATTTTATTCCTAGTGGGGTTACTTTATTACACTGCAAGCACATTAGAGAGCTTTCGGTTGCTCTGCCATTATTATCATGGGGACAGAGGTCAAATAAAGCAGGACTTTAGTAGGTGGTTTTTCGCAGATGATACTGGTGAGCTCGTTTCAGGTGTTTGTGCAGCTGAGTGCCTTCAGCAGTGCTCAGCCTGTCCCTCTCTGCACCTCCACGGCTCCCTGCTTTGCTCTCCTCCCTGGGTTTATGCTCCCATCGTGGCTCCAAGGCAGCAAAATCTGGGAACACACCGAAAGCCTCACCCAGAGACAGCAGAAAGGAGCAGGAGATGCTGCAGTGCTGTTCCTCCTTGTAGCTTTTAAGGTGAGCCAGGTGGGGCACCTGCAGCTGCCTGAAGTCACTGCTCAGTCACGGAGGCAAAACGCAATTCCTCAGCCTGCCATCCCATTAAAATTTTATGATGAATGAAGCTTCTTGCACTGCGAGTCTGTGGGAGAGAGTAACACTTTTACTGCTCTTCAATATGTAATTAATGCACATTTCATTGCTTCCCAGATGAATTTTTGGTCACGGGAGGTAGCTGTGACTATAAAATGACACTTACTTTAGATGGGATGCAGACCAAAGGTCAGTGTCTTGTGCAAAGCCGAGAGAGCCGTGCGTGCCCGGGGCCGTCCCTCTCCCACGGAGCTGCTGCTTGGGAAGGGAAGGCAGATGGAAAATGTGGATCCATCTGTCCTAGAGGGTCTTCTGGAGTTTGATGTGACTTCATCCTCCTCTTACATCCCCCTGTCCCATGGCTGAGCATCCCTGTCCACGGTGCCATTGGGACACCCTTCAGCCGAGCAGCTGTTCCAAAAGCAGGTTCCTTCAGCTCCTCAGCCCTTCCTGTGGCTCCTGACAAAGGGGGAAATTAAAAACGCCACCTATTAGCAATAAACAAGCTGAAAATCCTGCTGTTCTCTGAGAAATTCCCAGGAAAACGGAGCAATTCCCCTCTGGATTCCCTCCTGATCACCCACAGGCTGGTAGTAGCTCACTGTAGGCACGTCTGGGGGGTGTGGGCCCTCCATCCCTGATTTAATCCTGCACTTCAGCCCCACAGGGAACAGCAGGACCCTTGGATGCACCCTACACCTGATGGGAGCAAAAGGGAGCAAGGAAGACTGGCTGGAGAGAGCCACCTGGGCTGTCAGAGCCTCCTGGGCTTTCAGAGCCACCCCGACAGCAGCCAACCTCATCCAGCATCCCTCTGGGCTCCGTGCAGTGGGAATGTGGGAGCTGGATGTCAGGAGTCAGAGTACCTCTCTCCATCCCCTTGGGCACATGGAACATGTAGTCATTCCTGTTTCCTGAACAGGAGCTTGTAACTCCCACAATCAAAAGGAGGCCTGGAAGAAGTCCCAGGGATTTGGGATTTCTCCAAGAGACAGACCGGCTTGGGGGAAGTTAGCAGAGAAACAGGATAAAGGCATTTCAGAACATATTGAACCCTTTTTTTTCCTCTTTCTGGAGTGCACAGACTGTCAGAACAGGAGATACCATCTCCAGAAGCACTACACTGCAAGGAGGTTTATTGGCTTGGAGCACAGTTTATACTAAATTTTTTCTCAAGCAATTTACACAAAATATTTCTGTAGTTACGCAGGGGAGTTTTTATAATTAGAGCTTTATTTGAGTGCTTTAATTGTGGCTGGTCTTTTGAGCAGTCCTACCCTTTAGGGAGCTCATCCTGTCTCCCACTCACCTCAGTGAATGTGGGATATAGGGGGAAAAAGGCCACAGGCACTCCCCCAGTTTTCCTACCAACACTCTGGGAACGGCCCACGGGGAGGCTCTTCCAGCTTCTAAAATTATCCGAGGAAAAAGGTGGGACAGGATGGATCTGAAGGCCTTTTCCACCCTCAAATCTCATCTCCTGGGAGTTCCTTGGATCACCTCTCTCACTGAGCCTTGTGAGGGACCATGGCTTGGCTGCCATCTCTGGGCAGAGCCAGCCTGCAGAGCGAGGATGGATTAATTAAGCAAGTCACACTAATTGCCCCGACAACGGGCAAAATGAGTTTCAGCCCATGGGTTGTCCCCCTCTTTGCTGTCACCCAGGTGGGCACGTCCCAGCTTCCCAGTGCCCACAGGGACTGTCCTCTTCCCTGGAAATCAGAGGGAAACACAAGCCAGCCACAAAAACCCCCTAAATTTTTAAAGGTTGTTTCTGCCGAAACACCACGGGCACTCAGGGCCTTTCTCAGTACTCAGTAATTCCACTGGAAACATTCCCAAAGTCTACACCAGCTTTGGGCTCCAAATATCGAGAGATAAAAAACACCTAAATATCTTATTTTGAATAATTGAAAAGCAATCTAAAGTCATGTTGCAAAACAAATGCACAGTCCCCATTTTACAGATTAGAAAAATCTGATTTCTTGACACTACCCCCCCTCAGCAATTCAAACTCTCAATCAAAAGTTTCGTGTTTTTATGTTGTTTTTTTTTCCTTTGACCCCTTCATAACACTGAATGCATTAAAGCAAGAAATGCCCAAGAATTTATTTCTTTTCTTTCCTCTGCACTGAAATGTCTCAACACTTCACTTTTTCCCTTTCAAGCTGCCATTTTTACACAGTTTCAGGCATTATTTAGAGCTATAGAGTTGAAAAGACTCAAAAACCTGAAGCGAGTATGTCTCCTCTTCCCTATAAACATTTGCCATCCATCCCTTTGTATTCTCATTTTTGGCACAGAGGAAGAGAGCAACGAGAGAGAGCGAAGGCAGGAACTGGAGACATGAATAATTTCTTCTTTCTCAGAACCCAAAATGAAAGGAATACAGAATGAGACATAAACTCTAAATTTTTTTTCTTTCATCTAGGAATTTCCCATGAAAAGATAATAATGCACCTCCACTGCATCCTTCTTTTCAACTCCTCCAACACACAAATCCCTGGCAGAAAGGCAGGGGAATGTTGAGCCTCCCAGGGGAGTGACCAGAACCTTTTTGGGGGTCTGTGGATCTGGGTTTGCACAGACATCAGCACCCCGGAGATCTGGGCTCTGCAGGATGCCCCAGGTAGGGCAGCCAGGCAAATAATCAGTCCAGCTCTTTGAGGGTGGAGGGAGCACAAAATGGGTCATTTCTTCCCTGCTTGGATGTTCTCCTTGGGGATACTTTGCTGCATAGAGCGAATTATTTCCTTCTGGAGGTGGAAATAGCCAGATTCTGCTGGATGTCAGAGCTGAAAGATGTGCTCCTGAAGGGTTTAGAACAGCCATGGAATGGTTTGGGTTTGAAGGGACCTCAGAGCTCAGCTCATTCCAGCCCCTGTGAAGGGCAGGGATGCCTTCCACCATCCCAGGCTGCTCCAAGCCCTGTCCAAGCTGGCCTTGGGCACTGCCAGGGATGGGGCAGCCATCCTGTGTCAGTGAACATCCTCTGAGCAAAGAATTTCCTCCTAACTCCTAACCTAAATCTCCCCTCCTTTAGTTTAAAACTCTTCTCCCTTCTCCTGTCACTGCCTGCTGGCATAAAGCTGCTCTCCCTCTTTTCCATAAGCCCTCTTCAAGGCTGCAAGAAGGTGTCCCCAGAGTCTTCTCTACTCCACGCTGAGCAGCTCCAGCTCTCTCATCCAGCCTTTGTAGGACCATCAATAAAATCAAGTGAGGGTTTTATCAAAGTGCCCCAGAAGGAACAGCTGATCCTTAGTGCTGTTGGAGGGCTTAGGTCAAGCCAGCTTTATGTTGTAGCATGATAAGATGCTTTTAAACTCAGTTTTTTAAACCACCAGGCAGGTTTATTCACCTGCTCATGGAGTGGGTCAACCCATGATCAACCCACACTCAACCCACTGGTGTTTGAGGGTGTCTGGACTTGGTTTCACGGCAGTTCTGGGTCCTGGAACTGAGCACTGCCCAGCACCAGCTCATCCCAGCACACAGGGCAGGGCCTGGCATTGGCTGCTGTTTGGCCTCGATGCTGGTGGAGCACCCAGAGCTGAGCTCTGCAGCTCCCCTGTGCATTTCTGCACAACACTTGAGGAAAACCAGTGAGTTTGGGGAACAGGAGGGGTTTGTCCTGGCAGCCTGGCAGCAGGGCTGACAGCTCCCCTCAATTCTGCATCCCCAGGAGGGGGCTGGCGTGGTGATGGTGCCACATGAGGGTTAAAAAGAGCTCAAAGACATTCCTGGACAGCAGCCCCAGAACCCAGGCTGAGAGGGGTGGAGGGATTCCCGCATCCATGCTCAGCACTGCTGGTGGGTGCTTGGGGAGTGGACTGCAGCATACAGCCAGACCCACAGCCAGGCTCTCCCAAAATAGCATCCCCCAGCACTGCTCCTGGAGGCACAGCCCGTGGCCCTGACCCCACAGCGCTGCAGAGAACTCCAGTGGCACTCCAAGCTCCTTGGGAGCCCTGCCTTGTCTTATCAGGCCCTAAGTATTTGCCCTAAGATAACCTCCAAGAACCAAATCCCATTAAGTGCTGCCTGTCTGGGAACTGGCTTGACCTCGCCAGGTGCAAGGGAAGAGTTTGGCTGTGAAAAACCAACGTGAGCGAAGGTTTTCCTCGAAGCTGGGTGATCCAGAGCTCAGCTGGCAGTTCCTGGAGAGCCACGGGAGCCTTCTGTTCCCGCAGCTTTCCCCATTCCTCCTAATTACGATGTTTTAGGCATGAAATCTGCTCTGGGGTTTGAAGCAGCAGTGAGAATCATCTCCTGCCAGCACGACTCTGAATGCACAGTGGTCTCAGCAGGGCAGGGCTGGGCTGGGGACGTGGGGCAGGGCTGGCACAGGAGCTTTGGGGCACCAGATGTTTTATCCCCACGTCTCTTCCCTGCCCATGGGGGGCAGAGGTACATTTCACAGCCCCAGCAGTGCGTGTGGAGAGATCTCAGAGCACCTGGTGAGACCACAGCAGGGTTTGTTGTGTATTTATAGAACCGTATCACAGAATCACAGAAGGGTTTGGGTTGGAAGGGACATTAAAGATCATCCAGTGCCACCCCTGCCATGGGCAGGGACACCTTCCACTGTCCCAGGCTGCTCCAAGCCCTGTCCAGCCTGGCCTTGGACACTGCCAGGGATCCAGGGGCAGCCACAGCTTCTCTGGGCACCCTGTGCCAGGGCCTCCCACCCTCACAGGGAAGGATTCCTTCCTCACATATAATCTAAATTTCTTCTCTTTCAGTTTAAAGCCATTCCCCCGTGTCCTATCACTATCTGCCTTTGCAATTAGTTGTTCTCCAACTTTTTTATAAGACTCTTTAAGTACATAAGGCCACATTGAGGCCTGGCCTTATGGACATGGCTGCTTTCAACCCTCCAGGGACTCTGCTGGGGGGACTGCTCCAGAAGGAAATGCGTCTAACCCTTCCATGGAATGGAAATAAACAAAAAAAGAAAAAAAGAAATCTTTTCGTGTCCAATTAAGAATTTATCCATGATTTTTAAGCTACCTTCCACTATCCCAGGGTGCTCCAAGCCCTGTCCAGCAGAGGAGTGACCATCCCTGTCTGGTGGCTGTCCAGGAGTCAGTAACTTGTGTTCTGAGGCTGGGAGAGCAGAGCACGAGCAGCTGTGCTGAACCACATCTGTGCAAACACGGCTGCAACAGCCACAGGACCAAGCCTGGGACATGCATTTAGCTCTTTTATGTTGGCCTCGTCCCTGTGAAAACCCTGAGGAGTTTGTCAGGCTCCTGTTAATGCTCTTGCTTCCACACAAGGTGGAGAGGGACCAGAGGAACACAGAGAGAAAATGCTTTGGCAGAAGGAGACGTGTGAAAACTGCAAATGTCCCATCCCTGGAAGTGTCCAAGGCCAGGCTGGACAGGGCTTGGAGCAACCTGGGGTAGTGGAAGGTTCCCTGCCCGTGACAGGGGAGGAATGAGATGAGCTTTAATGTTCCTTTCAACCCAAACCATTCCAGAGCTGGATCAGAGGTGACCCAACAACAGCTGGAGGTGAGACGAGACTTTCAGAAACTTGAAAAAAACCTCTTTGCTAAAATAAGTGCTGGTGAGAACCCAGCGAGGAGCTCCCAGAAGCAGAGAAGACCCACGCCACAGGTGCCACAGCGAGGGACACGATGTCCAAAAAAGGCTCAGGGGCTGGGGCCAGCGCTGCCCTTTGGGGGTGAGCAGCCCAGCCCCGGTTATGCAAGAGGCAGGACGGAGGTTTGCGGCGGGGTTTGCAGGGGGAGGGGGTGCCCGAGGCGCAGGGTCCACCTCCCCCCGCAGACCTTTGCACTCACAGCTCCGCTGCTCGGCTCACGGTCTTGCGGTTTGGAACAATACAGGAAGGATGTAGGTGTTTGCAAGAAGAGAGGCAGGGAGGAGGGGGAAGGGAGGGAGGAAGGCTGCACAGCCACGGCCCCGCCGCATCGCGTGCTCAGAGCGGCTCACCCACACACGCTATTAGAGGTGGTGACATTAATTCGGGGCAGAACGGAGCAGGAAAGGGTCAGGTTCCCACCAGAGCTGAGCTGGGAGGGGCAGAGATGCTCTCTTGAGTACCCTCGGCCACGGGTGATGGGTGTCCTCATGGCAACGCTGGTGCCTCTGCTGGTGGGGATGAGCTGGGAATGCAGCAGATGGAATTGAGGATGACTCTGTGGCTCTAATTAAATAGCTGGGAGCAGGCTGAGGTGCAGGTACACAACCCAAGGGCTGTAGGAGGTCCAGCAGTGTGCAGTGGGCAAGAGGCTGACAGGAGCCCAGCTCCTGCAGGTCAGCCCCCATGGACTTGCCATGGAATATTTGAGGACCAAAGGGATGGATCTGGCGCAGGCAGCCCACACAGGTCCCAGGGAACTGTGTCTGCCCCACGCTGGGCTCTCTGGAAGGAGGGGAAGGAAGTGAAGAGCAGACAGAAATGAGCACTGCATCTCAGCTGGTAACAGAACATCACAGGAGCAGCAGCAAATGGGTCTGAGCCAGGAGCATTCTGGTCAAACCCTGTATTTCCCATCCATGGTGGAGTTCTGACATTCCTCCCAAAGCAGAATTCTCCTGCTTTCTGCTGGGATGGAGTTAATTTTTTACAGAAAGAGTGATAAAATACTGGAATGGTCTACCTGGGGAGGTGGTGGAATCACCATCCCTGGACGTGTTTAAAAAGAGATTGGATGTGGCACTCAGTGCCATGGTTTAGTTGAGGTGTCAGGGCATGGGTTGGACTCGGTGATCTTGAAGGTCTCTTCCAACCTGGTGATTCTGTGATTCTGTGATTCTGTAATTTTCTTCTCAGTAGCTGGTCAGTGCTGTGCTTTGGGTTCAGGATGAAATAATGCTGATAGCACACTGATGTTTTAGTTGTTGCTACGGAGTGCTTACCCTAAATCAAGGACTATGCCAGCCAGCAGGAGATACCATGAGGGAGCACGGACAGGACAGCTGATCCCAAGGGGCCAGAGGGATATTCCATACCACAGACCATCAGCCCAGTACAGAAACTGGGGAGGGATGGCCAGGAGGGGCTATCACTGCTGGGGAATGGGCTGGGCATCGGTCAGTGGGTGGCGAGTGACTGGACTGGGCACCACTTGTCTTTCTTGGGGTTTATTCTTCTCTCTGTTTTTGTTATTTCCCTTTTAATTGCTGTTGTTACATTATTATTTAACTTTATTTCAACTATTAAACTCTTTTTATCTCAACCCCTGGGTGTTTTATTTTTCTGGTTCCCCTCCCCATCCCATGGGCGTGGGGGAACAAGCGAGCAGCTGTGTGGTGCTGAGTTTCCAGCTGGGGTTAAACCACAACAAGAATAAAGCCAAATATTTGGGGTTGTATATTTCGCATACAACATTTCCCCTTAACAAGAAACCACAGCAGACCGGAGTTATTTTGAAAACTTCACTTTGGAAAAGTACTGAATTGCTTTGTGGAAAGATACCCTCGTTTTAAAAGCATTTTATGGCATTGGCATTATGTTACCATTGTGTGTCTAAAGTTGGGCTTGCAGCGAGACAGCAACAAAGGAGCAAATGAGAATTTTTTTTTTCCAGGGAAGCCCTTCTGGGCTTCACAGGCCACTGTGGCTGATCTCCAGAGTGCCAGGCAGTCCTGGTGCCCCCTGCCTGGGAAAGCTGAGCCCAATGAGGTTTTCTGCACGGGATCTGTCCCAGTCCTACAGCAGGATCACGGCACCAGCCATGGGATACCCGCAGTGCCTGGGGCCAACACACAGCTCTGAAACCAGGGGCAGCTCAGCTCTGCCTCAGCACCCCGGGATGCTGCTGCGGGCCCCTGACACCGGGAAGGGAGCTGGCAGCACTCCAGAGTGGGATCTGAAAGGTGCACTGCTGCCTCAGTGACAGGAAAGCTGTTCTCTCAGGCGGCGTTATCTCATCTATTTTGCAAATACAAATGTGATAGAAATCTGCAAAATAAGAAATATGCATTAACTTCTGAAAAGTTTTGACTACATATCATTATCTGTAATTTCACTGCTTTGATTTGCATATTCATAAAAGAAACACGCAGCTCGAATGTGTCAAAGGCTTTCAGATGAGCACGAACAAAACCAGCAGCCTTGCAGGCTCGGTGCTGAAGTAATTGCCAAGACACCTTCGCTTTCCCTGGTGCCAGGGTGATTTTGTGGCCCTGGGCTGCCAAAGCCCTTCCTTGGTCCTACCTGGGTGAGCTCAGCCCCAGGATGTGAGGAAGAGCTTTGGCTGGTCCTGGTGCTGGTACCCACAGCAAAGGGAACTCTGCTGGAGAACACACAGGGCACAGGCACCAGAAAAATGGCTCAGAGCATTTCCAGCCTGGATGCTGTTTGCCCAGAGAAGCTGTGGCTGCCCCTGGACCCCTGGCAGTGCCCAAGGCCAGCTTGGACGGGGCTTGGAGCAGCCTGGGACAGTGGAAGGTGTCCCTGCCCATGGTGAAGGTTGGAACAAGATGAGCTTTAAGGTCCCTTCCAACCCAAACCATTCCAGGATTCTGTGCTGTTATTCCGGCTGTGAGGTGATGGGAGATGCCAGCTGGGGCAGCTGAACCCAACAAATTTGGGTGCTCGGGCCGGCCGTGCCTCTCCCCACCTCTATCCACAGGCACTTCAGGGGTGTCGTGTGTCCCTGATTTTTCAGCCATGTGACAAAACCAAGCCAACCTGGAGCTGCTGTCCCTGCAGGCAGCGGGGAGGTGCCAGCACCTGTAGCACAGCTGATAACGAGGTGATAAAAAGTGCGGGTGACTGGGCTTTTAACTTCTTTCCATGCTTTTAAGCTGCTGAGTCGGTGAAGCCACTGCAAACTGCCGCTGCACCCAGCCAGGCTTTGTGCTCTGTTCTTGATATCACAGTGATGAGATTCCACTGCTTTTGGGGCAATTGTGGTTCTTACCTAAATCTTTCAATCTTTACAACCCCTGTACCACACTCTTCCCTTCCTTTTCCTGATCCCCTCCATTTACAGAAGGAAGAACTCAGGGAGGTGGGGTCCCTGGGGAGATGCAGCACCCAGGGTCCCACCCAACCACTCGTACCCAGCTCCAGCAGCACCCACTGGTTCAGAGATTGTCAAGACGCTGGAGCAGTGCCAGTTGCTGTCGAAGGACAGCAGGTGTGGCAGCGGGAAAAGGGGAAAATGTTATTTTTCAATTTCCCTCTGACATTTTTTCAGGCGGGGAGCAGTGGGGTTTTTTAACAACGGAGAGCAAAGCAGAGCTGACAGGCTCAAATATACCCTGGCCTTCGATGTTGGTTTGGGTGGAGAGTGTGAATTTTTTGCTTGCAAAAATAAAATGTTCTGGTTTTGAAAGCTTAACCCTTCCCCCCTCCCAACCACCAGAGTTAACCCTCAGCTTGGGGCTGAAACGCTCTGGCACCAAAGCATCTCCTGTCCTAAGGGCATCCCAGGTCTGGGGGGAGTCCAGATTCTGGCATCACTTCAGGGAAGTCCTCCTGTCATCACACTGCAGCCTCCCTGGCACGGGGACAGGATCCTGTCACAGCTGGGGATGCCAGCCAGCAGCCCCAGGAGCAGCTGGGACCCCAAAACCAGCACCTGGGGGCAAAAAGGTTCCCGGAGGCTGCAGAGCTGAGCCCTGCAAGGGGAAAGGGCTGAGCTGGAGCTGCCCCACTGCAGCTGCAAAGGCTGAGCCCATCCCTGAGCTCGGGCTGCTGCTCCCTCTGCCTCACAGGGCTCGGCACCTTCTTTCTCCATGCAGCTGCAAAGTCCCTCCTCTGGCCAGTGGCCACTCACCTGCTCATGTGAGGCAAAAAAAAAGCTTTGGTTTTAAAGAGAAGGCTGAAAATGGAAACGCTGCACGCTCGGAAAGCAAAACCAAGCAGCCAGAACTCAAGATGTGTGACTGTAAATACAGGCTTTTCTGGTCATTCACACAAAGGGGGTCACAAATGAGGATTTCTGAACATTCATCAACTCCAGGGTACCAAGCTCTGCCTAAAACTGATGGTTCCAGGGCCTGGAGGGTCATTGAGCAGTGAGAAACCGGGCCTAGGGATGTGCTCAATGCAGTGGGGCTGACCTGGGTACAGCTGGGCTTCCCTCAGCTACAAAAAGAAAATTGAGGGGCTGGAGCGTGTCCAGGGCAGGGAACGGGGCTGGGGAAGGGGCTGGAGCCCCAGGAGCGGCTGAGGGAGCTGGGAAAGGGGCTCAGCCTGGAGAAAAGGAGGCTCAGGGGGGCCCTTGTGGCTCTGCACAACTCCCTGACAGGAGGGGGCAGCCGGGGGGGTCGGGCTCTGCTCCCAGGGAACAGGGACAGGAGGAGAGGGAACAGCCTCAGGTTGTACCAAGGGAGGTTTAGACTGGATAATGGGAAAATTGCTTCATTGAAAGGGTGATCAGGAACTGGAACAGCTGCCCAGGAGAGGGGTGGAGTCCCCATCCCTGGAGGTGTTCAGAAGATGTNCCCCAGGTTCTCTTATTCAGTCCTAAATTTCCCTGAGAAGAGTCCTTCACTCATTCCTTCCTCTTCACGTGTCCCTGGTGATCCCTCCTCCGTGGGACCCCACAGGGACAGGGACAGTGGCTTCCTTGCCACCCCTGGTAGTCCAAGAGCACAAATCTGACCAGGTGCCACATCCAGGTCCTTCAAGTCTGATCTCTGCATCTCTTTTGGCCACTAACCTGTTTCCCTTACAAATAATCACACGTGACATTTTGCAAGAAACTGCAAAGAAAAGGATTCAAAACCTTTTGTTAAAATGAACCATCTCTTTCAAATGAAAGAGTGGCGTTTTCATTGAACTTTTCAGCAGCAGAGGGAGGAAAAAAAGGCACATTCAAGAGCTTTTGAAACCAAGGAAGTTCATATTAAAGCAGCAAACAGACCAGGGACTGGAAAGTGGCATCAGCTGAACACCAACCTGCCCTCCATGGTAAGGTAAGGATTTGATGTGTAGCTACATCCACCCCTGCAAGCCAAGGGCTTGGACAGCCAGTGCTCCTCACTCCTGCCTGAAACCAGCAGCCCTGGGTGCACTTTTCAACTATTTTTGCTGGTCTTTGTGTTCTCTGAAGCTGCTTGAGCCTCCACTACTTCCACCCAGGGCTGCAGTTCACGCAGCAGAAGGAACTGGTCCAGCTGGCAGTGGGAACAATGCAAATTGTCATTTTAAAAATAATTTCCAATTTATTCCCTTCCCCGTGCAGCTCAGATGGGAGCTAAATTGATTTCTTTACACTGCCTTCATTTAATGTACACAGCTCTCTCGCTCTCTCTGCATCACTGGAAGGAACCTATGAAAATCAGTTAAATAAACACATCTGTGCTCAGAGCCCTGGAAACAGGGAGAGGGCGGCTCCCTGGGGAAACCAGAGGGGTTTGCAGAGTCCAGGAACAGAGCTCCCAGCTATGGAGGGGCCCGAAGATATCCCACCCAGAGGAAGTGAAAATCCTGATCCTAATCCCCCCCAGGAATGGGATTCATTCTGGTGAGACCCCACCTGCAGGGCTGCCTCCAGCTCGGGGGTCCCCAACATGAGAAGGACATGGAAATGTGGGAGCAAGGCCAGAGGAGGCCAGGAAGTTGATTAGACAAAAGGCTGAGACATTTGGGGTTGTTCAGCCTGGAAAAGAGAAGGTTTTGGGGTAACCTAATTGTGGCTTTCCAGTTCCTGAAGGGAGCCCGCAAGAAAGAGGGAGAGAAACCCTTGAGAAGGGCCTGCAGTGACAGTACAAGAGGGAATGGCTTCCCACTGACTGAGAGTGGGTTTAGATTGGATGTTAGGAAGAAATTCCTTACTCAGAGGGTGGGAGGCCCTGGCACGGGGTGCCCAGAGAAGCTGTGGCTGCCCTTGGATCCCTGGAAGTGTCCAAGGCCAGGTTGGACAGGGCTTATGAGTGTCCTCAGAGCTCTGACAGTCCTCTTGGAAGAGGATAATGCCTGGAACTGCTCCCATTGCCCTGGGGAATCAAAGCTTTCAACCAAAAGGTTTCAACCAAAGGTTTATGGACTTTTCTGCTTGAAGAAACACAAGGACACTGTCCCCTGGGTGCCAACCTCATGCCACAGTGCAAAGCACTGTAAGAGCTCTGTGCCCCAGGATCAGGCATCTCCTGGGTTAATGGTTGGACTGGATGATCTCAGAGGGCTTTTCCCACCTGGGTGACCCCATGACTGTAGGATGCAGTGGGGCTGCAGTAGGCACGATGGGCTACAGGGGCACACCTACAGCTAAAATCTGCCCTCCCTGTCCCACTGTCCTGTTGGACTTCTGTCCTGCTCACCAGCACAGGATCACCTCCCTCAATACTGATGCCTAAAGAGGCCAACCTAGAAACAGAGACTGGACAGGAGTGAGGGAATAAAGGTGGATATTTATTTGAAAGGCCTTCAGAGGCACACCCTGGGCAGGCCAAAGGCTGCACCCAAGATGGACCCCGAGTCATGAGTTCTTCACACTTTTATAGCTTTGGGCCATTTGCATCTCAACTCAATTTCACCAATTCAACTTTAGCTAATGATGGAATTTCCCCTCAGCTTGCCCCCCTTCTCAAGATGCTGGGTTACACATTTTGGGCCTAGGCCGGGCTGGGTGTCCTTGGAGAGCAGCCTGGAGAGGCTTTGTTCTGTCTGTCTCAGCATGAGAGAGCAGCAGCTCCCAGGCTGCAGGACACTGCAGAGTTACACACTGGGAATGCAGAATTTGAAAAATATAAAAGCCAAAACGTAAGGCATCAATACCAGCTGCTGTTGTTCCCTTTCCCATGTTCTATCTCGACCTTTCCACCTCCTTTGGCCCATCCTCTAAACACCCCATGAGTCCTGGACAACTCCCAGGTTCTCTTATTCAGTCCCAAATTTCCATGAGAAGAGCCCTTCACTCACTCCTTCCTCTTCATGTGTCCCTGGTGAGCAGGTCCTCCACGGGATCCCACGGTGACAGAGACAAGCATCTCCTGAGGGTGAAGGGAAGGAAGAAGAGAAGGAGAAGGATGATCTGGGTGTTATGGGGACAGCATGGCTTGAAAGAAGGTGCCCCAGCTCCAGCTCCTGGGATGGAGCTGTCCAGAGACCGTGCGGCCTCCAGGGGAGCTGGAACAGCAGAAACACCGCTCTGAAGTGGAAATCACCCCTGGATTTGCCCCCTTGGATCTCCAGGAGTTGTACAGGCAATGATAGATGTTTAAAGGGAGTTGGGAAGAACACAAAACTTCCTTTTTGAGGCCTGTTTTCTGCACTGACTCTAAGTGTGTGTTGGATGAAGACCACGCTCACGGAGGTATGGACCTAATGGATCTCAAGGAGCCACCATCTCTTTGCTGATGGCTCATAAAGCTCAGCTATTCAACCATCAGGAACACATGAACAGAGGCTTCATAAAGGCATATTTCCAATATACAAAAAAATTAATGAATTTGTCCGGTTCCCTGCCTGCAAGATACATTAATTTCGATAGACAGCACTCAAGGCTTTAAGAGCCAGTGCTGCAGAGGGTGGACAGAATGAAAGCAAAGGAGAGTAAACAGAGGAGAGATTTCTAAGTGCCCATGACATTTGTTCAAATACTTTATTTCAATCAGCTTAAAAGGGAAACATAAAGCTGAGCTTGCTCCTAGGAAAGGGAATGAAATTGAAAACCAAGTAATGCACTGAGAGCAATTCAAAGGGAGCCGAGAGGCACCATCTGCTGCAGAGAGGGCACAAGCAGCCCCGACAAGGGCTGGGTTTTGCTCTTCTCATGATATTTTTGTCTCCAAACACCATCTTGCATTGTCTTGTCTGGAGAAGAGAAGCCACTCCAAAAACCCAGTGTCTGAACAACACTTGGGAGATTTTTCACCTGCACAGACTAAGTGATTTCACATTTATTTTGCCAGATCCTTGGGGTGAGGGTCCAGGCCAGACCCTACCCTTCAGGAGACCATCCAGGGTTCAAAGCTTATGTTCAATTCAGTCTAGAAATACCAAGAACCATTAGCAGGAAAAAGGAAAAAAGCAAGAACCGAAATATCATCCCAGAAAAGGTGTGAAATTCCACTTCAGCGCTAAAAATTCCTCTTTCCAGTTCCCCAGCCTCTTCCATGAGCACACGGAGAGGAGGAGCAGGGTGCGATGGCTGATCTGGCTGTGCTTCCCTGGGCAGAACCGTCTGGTTCCACTGGGAAGCAAGGCTTGCTGAAAGCTGCTCTGATTCCAGTCACAGTCCCACCACATCCCACCTCCAATTCCCATCACAGCTCCACCATGTCAAGGCAGGCACTGGGCTCTGCCTCCAGGGCATCAAACCACAGCTCCAAGGGGGATAACGAGGTGGAAAAGTGGATTTTGGGGCAAAGTGGTACTTGTGGCTTGGTTTCCAAGGAAAGTTGTGATTTTTTTTGTTGTTGTTGTTTGAAAAATAGAAACGCATCAAGCTGATGAAGAGGGAAGGCTGTTTGTGACCACCTTCTGCAGTAGCCTGTGGGGTAGAAAGTGTATTTGTTCAGCAATGTAATTTACTTTTAGTTACAGAAGAAAAAGGTGAGGCTATTGATTTATCATTATTTTCTATTTGTTTGCTCCTTTTTTACATCCATTTAGCTCACTGGGTTTCTTTTATCTGAAAGCTGCCTGTGACAGGACCCAATACATTCAGCATTTCTATAAATATGTAAATATAAGATCTGTATGTGTAAACACACCCGCATAAATCAAATGGTAATGATGTGTGTATCTATATTTGTGTACATATAAAAGCTAAATTATCTCCAATTTATCCAATGCCCTTTCTATCTCCTGTGCTTTAAGTTCCTACGTACATACAGTCTTCATATTAATATGAAAACAGCACCTATGAGGAATACAGATAAAAGACTAAAGAGTGTTCCTGGTGGATAAGTCACTCCTAATTCCTTAATTTCTTTCTGCTTGTTCCCCAGAGCAAGCAGTGGAAGATACATAAATAAGTCTGCACATATTTATCTAACCTCCTTGTCTAGCCAGTTTTCATGGGGTTCGTATCCAAGATACCTGCACTGATGCCAAGAGGAGTCTGTGGTTCTCCCAGGAGCTGCTGCCTTGGTCCTGATCCAGAGCAAAGATTGGAAGCAGGAGCAGGGAAATAAGGATGCACAAGACAAGGTGAAGACTGAGAGGGGTTAAAACACAGAGCAAACCTTGGAGTTATAAGCAGGAAAATAAGGTTACCTCGGACAAGGTAAAGGCTAAGAGGAATTAAAACATCCCAGGGAGATCTTGAGCTGACTTTTCCTCCAGCTGGGTTTTCCCTGAGCTGAATTTTCCTTGGGCACGGGAGGATGGGAGGCTCACACCTCCCAGCTGTGCCAAGAGCTGGGGGTACGTGGGTGTCCCACCCAACCCAACCCAGCTGCAGCACCAACCCTGGCACCTTCCCCTCTCCCCTCCCCACAGTGAATGCTGAACCTTCTGGGGCTGCGAGGAAGGGAAAGCAGAGGGGAAAATCCTCCCTCCTTGTTAAAAATCCCGGGATGGCCCAGCAGCACCCTGAGATCCAGACTGCCTCCCAAAGGGTGCTGCGGAGCTGATGCCTCAGGCTTTAACTTTTATATTTTTCCAATCCTGCATTCCCAGTGTGTAACTCTGCAGTGTCCTGCAGCCTGGGAGCTGCTGCTCTCTCATGCTGAGACAGACAGAACAAAGCCTCTCCAGGCTGCTCTCCAAGGACACCCAGCCCGGCCTAGGCCCAAAATGTGTAACCCAGCATCTTGAGAAGGGGGGCAAGCTGAGGGGAAATTCCATCATTAGCTAAAGTTTAATTGGTGAAATTGGGTTGAGATGCAAATGGCCCAAAGCTATAAAAGTGTGAAGAACTCGTGACTCGGGGTCCATCTTGGGTGCAGCCTTTGGCCTGCCCAGGGTGTGCCTCTGAAGGCCTTTCAAATAAATATCCACCTTTATTCCCTCACTCCTGTCCAGTCTCTGTTTCTAGGTTGGCCTCTGTAGGCATCAGAGCCACCGCGGCCTCTGCTGCCCCCTCCACCCTCTGCCCATCTCCCAGGAAGTTTTTACTGGAGCAAGGAGAAAAGCTCTTCCCATAAAGGGCAGCCCAAGGTCTGGAGTGTTTTGTGAGTGCCAGCAAACACTCAAAGGGCCAAATGCTCCTTCTGGAAATGGGCACAAGAACCCAGGAAACCAGAGAGACCAATTTAGATGATTCCTGAGCATCTTGAGCCCAAAATCTGCAGCTCATTCTGGCTTGTTTCAGGATTTAGCAGTGCTCCAGCCAGCCGAAGCTCTGGATTTATTACAGAATCATCCCAGAATGGTTTGGGTTGGAAAAAACCTTAAAGCTCATCCCATCCCACCCCTGCCATGGGCCGGGACACCTTCCACTATCCCAGGCTGCTCCAAGCCCCATCCAGCCTGGCCTTGGGCACTGCCAGGGATCCAGGGGCAGCCACAGCTGCTCTGGGCACCCTGTGCCAGGGCCTCCCCACCCTCACAGGGAAGGATTCCTTCCCAATATCCCATCCAGCCCTGGCCTCTGGCAGTGGGAAGCCATTCCCTGTGTCCTGTCATTCCATGCTATCCAAAGTCCTTCTCCAGCTCTCCTGGAGCTCCCTTAGGCACTGGAAGGGGCTCTGAGGTCTCCCTGGAGCCTTTTCTTCTCCAGGCTTTCCCAGCCACCAGCTGCTGTTGACGTCCCAGACCGGGCAGCAGCCGGGACCACTGGCAGCGACACGTCGGCACCCTCAATTTCTCCTCGGTTGGTCGCAGGATACGAGACTTGGGCTCGGTTGCAGCAGTTTCCCGCGAGCAGGAGGCCGGCTCCCGGCGGGATGCGGAGGGATGGAGCTGCCGCACGCCACGAGCTCCCCCTGCAGCGCCCTGGGCACAGCGCCCCGCAAAGACATCAACTAACCTGAATCACCCCTTTGGAGCCAAAAAACATCCCCCTCGCCATCGACATGGTGCCAAGCCGGAGCACGGGTGACCCCCGGAGTGCAAGGAGATGCTCGCAGGGTCTCCAGTCCCTCCTCTCCCTCTTTATCCCATTTCCCGTGCCCGTTTTCCCGCTGAACCTGAAGGAGAGCAGCAGCCAGGAACTGCCGGGGGGTCCCTTCGGTGAGGGTGACAGGGGACAGACCAAGCCCCCGCACCCCCTGCTGCCACCAGCCTCCCGCAGCCAGCTCCCACCTTCCTGCTCTGGCCAAGGTTCAGGAATATTTTTATAAACGGCACATATTTTGCACTCTCTGTCGATAGGGAAAAAAACAAAAACAACACTGATACTTTGGGATGCCTGAATCAGATGTTTCCTAAATTTGCAGAGCCCTGGGATCATTTTGGCCAGAGAGCCACACTCTGGCCCGTTGCTGGTGGCTTTGGATGCAATTTTGGATTTGCTCTCTAATGGAGAAGGGAGGTATTTATATATTTATAGCGCTGCTGGGCCATGCTGGGCATTAACACCACCCTGGAGCCAAAATCTCAATGCCTGCTTTAGGCTAAAATAACATGGATATCAGTGCCACCCCATGAGGGAAAAGGGGAGGCTGAGGAGGTTGGAAATCATGTCCAGTGGCACTCAGAGAAAATCCCCCCTTGGCTGCAGGATGTGGGGGCTCAAGCCCAGGTTATAGGGCTGGGATTCCTCAGCTCCCTGATCCTGAAGTTCTGGTGGGAATATGCTCAAAGCGTGAGCACGGGAGATGCTGGGCATGCCACTGGCTGTACAGGCATTGCCAGGGAGCTCTGCAGGCAGCTTGTGCTGCTCTTCCTTCCCCCTAAACATAAAGGTTGTGGGAATTACCTGCTGAGATAGCGTCCCTGGGATGGGGATGTGCTGCGGGGTGGTGGAGCCAAGCTGCAGTGCCCAAGTCCTGTGTTATCTCTGGCTCTCGAGAGATCCAGGATATTTCCTCCAAGACATCCGTGGGATGACTTCTCCCTGCTGCAAGGATGCCCACGGAGGGTTTTCTCTGAATATTTCAGTCCCAGGTCTGTGCTGTGCCCTGGAGAGGGAGCCCTGCAGGGGCACAGAGTGCCAGCAGCATCCAGGGATGCCATCTCCCTTCCCTCAGCACTCAGGAGGATCCAAAAATCTTTCCAGGTGTTTTGCCAGGAGAGGTTTCCTGGGACAGTGCTGTCCTGGGTGGGTGTGAGCGTGGAAGGGCCGCCACAGGCAGTGAGCAGCAGGAGGAGGGAGAAATAACCATTCACAGATGCATGGCATCGTGGAATATCCTGAGGTGGAAGGGACCCACAAGGATTATGGAAGTCCAACTCCTGGCCCTGCACAAAACAACTCCAAGAATCCCACCCCGTGACCCATTAAGGCATCCCAGCAGCAGAGAGGTCACAGCCTGTATTTTTGGGTCAATTTTTTCCCTTTCACTCTCCATTCCTAGGTCATGTTCCCTCTCCACACTGCAGACAGCACCCACAAGAAGGGTTCAGACCGGGGTGCCCCAAGGGGGTGTTTTTACCCCACACCTCAGTGCTGTCAGCAGGCAGGACCCTGAGATGAGCCAGACTGAACCCCAAGACCCAAAGAGAGCCATGAAACAGCCCCAAAGCCCTGAGTAGCACCAGCACTCACAGGCTCCTGTGGCTGCCAGGACATCTCTCCCTCTCCTGTGCTTCAGATCTGCTCCTCCATGGAAACCCTGCAGCCACCAGGACACAAGGTGTCCCTTGTCTGGAGGTGCCAGGCCACGGGGACATGGAGGTCCAGCTGGGTGCTGCACAGCTGTGACGCCTAAAGAGGCCAACCTAGAAACAGAGACCAGACAGGAGTGAGGGAATAAAGGTGGATATTTATTTGAAAGGCCTTCAGAGGCACACCCTGGGCAGGCCAAAGGCTGCACCCAAGATGGACCCCGAGTCACGAGTTCTTCACACTTTTATAGCTTTGGGCCATTTGCATCTCAACCCAATTTCACCAATTCAACTTTAGCTAATGATGGAATTTCCCCTCAGCTTGCTCCCCTTCTCAAGATGCTGGGTTACACATTTTGGGCCTAGGCCGGGCTGGGTGTCCTTGGAGAGCAGCCTGGAGAGGCTTTGTTCTGTCTGTCTCAGCATGAGAGAGCAGCAGCTCCCAGGCTGCAGGGCACTGCAGAGTTACACACTGGGAATGCAGGATTTGAAAAATATAAAAGCCAAAACGTAAGGCATCACCTGGAGCAGGGCGGTTTTCCCAGTATCCCAGCCCTGCCTCCCACCCCAGGCAGGCTCAGCCACCTGGACTGAGGAGGTCACCCCTTCCTCTTTCTGGGTACAAAACCCTGGGTATCCTATAGGGAAAAATGCAGCTTTTTTCTTCTCTCCCTTTTCCTGAAGTTTTCTGCAAACACATCCCTTTTTCACCACCGGGGAAATGCTGACTTGCCAGCACTCTTTTTCAGCCCGTTTACAAAATTCAAACCCAGGAAAAGTTCAGCCAATATGTTTGTTCTCCACGATTTTCTTTTGCCAAAAGCTCAAAGCCTTCCCCAAAAGCTGCTGTGGCTCATGTGTCCCTGCAGTCCGGGGGGATGTGATGCCATGAGGATTCCCCTACTAACACTGGAGCTTTGGCTGCTGCCACCAGACCCCAGAAGGGCTCCCGGGACTCCCCTGCAGCCCACCCTGCCCTGCACCAGCACAGCCCCTCCATCTCCAGCCTTTCCCAATGGATCTGCAGCGCTCCAGGTGCACACCAGGGATCAGCTCATCCACAGTGCTCTCCCAGTCACAGCACGGGAACGTGGAGGAGGTGGAGGCAGCCGAGTCCTGGATCAGAGAATATCCTGAGCTGGAAGTGTTGCCTTTCCCTGGTCTTAAAATCAGAGCCAAACATGGTTAAAAGGGAGAAGGGGTTTACCTCAGTATTTATTTCAAGGACCCTTCAGGTGCTCTCTCCACCCGGGTGGAATATGCTGAGAAAACACCGAAAATGCCCACACACGATCCAGTTAAGGCTTTGCCAATTAGCAAATTATCAGAGACTCCCCAATGAGAGGCTCGAATGAGCCCCCCATTCCGAAGAGTCCCCCCTGGATGGGCCTATCTCAGTTTACAGAATGTGTTCTGGAGAGGACCTTGGTGTCTGGGGCTTTCTGACCCCCAGATGCAGGACCTTCAGGATGTTTGGTCTCTTGGCTTAATGGAACATCGGGTCTCAGCTAAGTTATCAAACTTAAGAAATTACAAGTATGTAGGCTAAAAGCACTAAGGGTACATAAAAGTTCTATAAAAGGGTATATAACAGGGGTATAAAAGAAAAAGCAAAAAATCATCACGGCATCAGAAGGACCCACAAGGGTCAGCAAAGACCAACTCCTGGATGTGGCCATGGGATGCCCCCCCATCCTCCTGCCGGGGCTGCATCCCTGTCCCTAGCTGGAAGAACTGCCAGGATCACTGTCTGGGCTCCTCTGGCTCGTTCCTCACTTTGCTGCACAATATTTCATCACCCACCTCAGTGAAATGTATATTTCCCTTTTAAGAGCTCTCCTAGAATAATATATTTTTTTATTATCGTGACAGTGAGGGCTCCTGTTGCCATGGCTACGTGCCCTTTGCTGGAGCAGGAGCTTTCTGGGTATTGGAAATTCCGCAATTTTTCCTGATCTACATGGTTTGATTTTATTTTATTTTAATTTGATATTTATTCCCATTATCATCTGCTGAAACAACAGGTCATTTATATTGCATATGGATGTGTCACCAGTACAGCAAAGCCTTCAGAAACAATTTTCTGCTTTCAGAAGGATTTTTTGGGGGGAGGAAAAAATCTCCTGTGCAGCATTGATAATATATAATAAAACAAAAACACGGGAACTCTGAATAGGTCTCATCTGTATCTCACCACATCATACATTAAATCCCATTTCTGGACTCCTGAATGAGTGTTATAAAACCAAGTCCAATTTTCTGTGCTTTTCACCCCATTGCTGTAAAACAAACCTTTATCTTCTCGTTGTCAGTTGAGCCCCACTCTGGTCCTGAGCCTCTTGAAACCTCAGCTATTTGAGAACACATGGAGGGAAATTAAATGCATGTATTAAATTGAGATACAGATAGATAGATAGATAGATAGACAGATAGATAGATAGACAGATAGACAGATAGATAGATAGATAGACAAAACAATTCCGTTTTTTACTCCAGCATTTCCTTACAGACAAGTGCTAGAACACTTACATTTGGAAAGGGATCACACATGGCCAAGGATGTTACAGGAACTTTCCCAAAGATTTTAATTCCTTGGGATATTCCGTGGTGCAGGATTGTGCTCCTCTGCTGTCAGCACACACTGGCAGGGAGCAGGGATGTGCCCGTTATATAGAAAGGGAAACTGAGGCACAAAGCCAACCCATCCCTGCTCCCAAAGCAGACGAGCAGCAGAGCTGGGGTGAAAACATCTGAATTTCTGTTGAATTTTCCTCCAGTGATTTTAATAACAGCATCCAAACCACTGCCTCCTTATTTCCTGCTGAGGAGGATGACCCAGGTGTCACCTGTGGGTTCTTTTCCCTGTTTCATCAGGACCACGGATGCTGCATGAGACCCATTTGCTTCCCTCCCTCTGCACTCTTGGCTTTTAATGTTATTTTAACTAAAAATAGTAGAAACGAGTGAAAGCAGACTAACGCCACATAGAAACTCCTGAGAGAGCAAATACTCCAGAAACGTGAAGATTTGCCTACAAAAAGGCAAAAGGTTTCTTACTGAAGTCTTAAAAGGAAGCAGATGAAGTGAGGTACTGAGTGGATTTAGCTGGAGCACACAGGAGAGCCCTGGGGGAGGACATCAAGCTCCTGGAGAGTGTGTGATGGCAGGGAAATGGCAGCTGGGAAAGGGAAACAGGGCCCAGCCCAAGGAGAAATGGGGATGTCCTCACCTGGTGATGGGAAACCAGGTAAAAGGTGTTTATAGCCCCACCTGAGCCTTGTGGAGAGGCAAAGGGATGTGCCAGTGCTGCTCCAAGGGGCTGAGGAGCAGCTCCAGCTGGACTAAGAGCTCCCACCTGGGCACAGCATCTTCCTGCCCACACCAACCTGCTCTGTGCCCCCCAAGCACACGGCTGAAACCTTCCCCCACCAACTGCCCCATTATGTATTTATAAAATAAAAAACTTTAGCAAAACAACAGCCTCCTCTACTTTTTCACCCTCAACCAAAAAAAAACTGTATCCCGTAAAAAGCTTCAACAGGGGAGAGTCTCCCTGAGAATGTCACAGGATAAAACATCTCCCCCAGTTTGCTTTACCTCTAATTCCAACAGGAGAAGAGGGTTATCCATGACTCATTTCTCCTGCCATCCATGAGATCCCACATCATGTCCTGCTCCCATGGAGATGTCACATGAGCCACCTGGAAGGGACCCGGGACCCAGCACCCAGCACCCCGGAGGCAGAAAAGGAGAAACAAGTGTTTTCCATGAGGAATGAAAGGTAGAAGAACATGGGAGAAAGCAGCAGCCCAGTAGGCACAAGGGAAATGATCAATTACCAGGTCCTTGGCACATCCCTGCCTCCCATCCCTGGCTTCCAGCAGCACCCATGGCATGGGATGGGGTGTTTGGGTGCCCCAAGCACCAGCCCACATTTAAGAGCTGACCACATTGAAAGTGCAATTTTTAGGTGCAAATTGATAAAGGTGAGAAGTGAGCCTTTAAAAAAAAAATACTCCTTTTCATAGAATCGTGGAATATCCCGAGTTGGAAGGGACCCGCAAGCCTTACACGTACAACTCCTGGCCCTGCACAGGACAACACAAATGCTGATCCCAGGTCTCATGTCAAATCCTAATGGGATGTCCCTGCACAGAACCTTGGTCTTTCAGGAAAGCAGCACATGGAGCAACACTGGGAAACTACAGCAAGAGCGTTTTGGATAGCTCAGGTTCTGTAATTAAAACAAATGTATTCATTTATTCAAACGTTGTATTAGCAAAGGAAGAAAAGAGTCCTGATTCAGAGTGTTTTGGACTGTTTAAGGCTGTTTCTGGGATGAGGCTGTTCCTGGGCAGGGGAGGGGGAGCTGTGCTGTCCCAGTTTGCAGCCTGGCTGCTTTGGCTGCTGTGTGGAGGAGGCAGGAGGAGCAGTGATCATCACGAGCAGCAGCGTGGGAAACCTTGTCCAGACACTTTCTTAATGGATTTAACTTCATAAAGCGGCTCCAGTGGGAAGTTATCCCGTGGGAGAAGACACTGCATGAGGACAAGGGGGATGGGTGTAGGACCTGGGGGATCCCAGGGGTGTTTTGGCTCCCAGAACACCCCAATGTCCCACAGGCTTTTATCTTCACCAGGCAAACACCACTAATCAGGGCTTGGTTCCCCTGGAGAAAGGTCTGGAAAAGCCCATCCCTGCCCAGGGATGTGCACAAGGATGGCACAGCCAAAGTGCCACCATGGGGCACACGGGGGGCTGTGGAGCCAGGGATTTTCCACAGGATGTGGAACTGAGGGATGTGCCAGGGGGTGTGCCAGGGGATGCACTGAGGGATGTGCCAGGGGATGTGCCACAGGACGCACCAAGTGCTCACTTCCCAGGCAAGGAATCAGCCGAGGCTGAACGAGAGAAAACATCCCCATTACAGCCTCAGATCCCTAGCATTTAACACTGTTAAAGGCAGGGCTCCCTCCTGGGGAAGATCTCTCCTGTTTACTGCCAAACCCAGTTTCCTCGTGCCCTGATGGGGCGATATCAGTGGGATCACACAAACTCCAGGTGAATATTGACTTTCCAATGACACTGTTCCAGCCCAAACACCCCCCGCTGCACCGGGCAGCTGGAGGGGGCCGGCACGCTGGCGGTCCGGCAGAGGAATTATTTGATTCCCCTGCCCTGCAGCATGCTGTCTGCCAGGAAATTTTCATTTGGTCTCTCCAACTCGAGAACCAATTGTAAATGTCAGTGCTAAACGCTGAGATTTAAGTGTTGGGTTGTCTTGTTTGATTACGGCACTGAAAGGTCACAGCTGACTAATGGAAAGTACAAGCGGTGTCGGGAGGGAAACTGTGTTCTGCCGGGGGTGAGCAAACACCTGGGGACAACCTAATCACTCTTCCCGCTGCATCTCTCTCTTCCCTCTCCAGCTCCTTCAGTCAGGGCTGTTTTGCAGGTCTCACAACCTGGAAAAGCCGTTTCTGGGGGAAATTCCCGCTGGTGACGTTGCTGCCGGGGATGCCGACAGTGCTGGGTTTCCGTGTGGAGGAAAAACAGAGCTCACCTCGCCACAGCCTGGCTGGATTTGCTCCCAAAGGGGAAGGGATTGCACCAGAACCAGGCTGCTGTCACCCCCACTGGCATCACCCACCTCTCTCCACTCACGGCTCGGGCATTGGTGCCAAAGTCTCTGTGCCTCCACTTCCATTCCCCGTTTTGGCCCTACTCTGGCAACCAGCATCCCAAGAGCTCCACACAGAGAGCAGAACAGGGATATCTTCCCTCCTCCTTTCCCATTCCCCACCACTCACACACCTTTAAATTCCCCTTGCCCTGAACTGTTCCACTCGTGGTGACCAAATAAAACTCCAGCTGCCTCAAAGTGACCGAGCTGAGGAAATCTGCTTTTAACCTGAGCCCATTCCCATCATCCCAACTCTGTAAGCAGAGTTCATTACATTTATTTTAAGCTGCTTTTAAAAATATTAGTCCTTCTGCCTGGCAGAACACAACCCTTAGGAGCTTCTGCTCCTCTCCAGGGAATAGTGTGGTGGTCCCAAGCAGGAATGTTCATCACTGCCTACAGATGCCATCCTGTATCCTGGGATCCTGCATCCTGGGATCCAGCCCCTGCTGCCAACCCCAAAATCTTCCCTGGCCAGAGAATTTCAGTGATTCCAGATGTCTGAATGTTTCTGTACATTTACATCAATGAGCACTGGAAATTTTAGGAAAACTAGGAGTTTTAGGGAATAATTGCAATGTTTTTTCCCCAAGACTCTGGGGTCTGTGATGAGCACAGGCCTTGATTCTGTGGTACCAGCCTGGAAAATACCCTGCGTGCTCACAGCACCCCTCCAGACATCTTCCCAGGAATCAAGATACTGCTGGGCTTAGGGAGAGATCTCCAGCTACCTGAACCTCCTTTTTCTCCAGGCTGAGCCCCCCCAGCTCCCTCAGCCCCTCCTGGTGCTCCAGACCTTCATTATAAGAAGCAATTTTCTTATTCACAGGCCCCTTTGCAGGAGCATCCCTGGGGAAAGGATCCTCTTAAGGGACGGGTGGTGCCAGAAGGGTGAAGAGGCTGAGAAACCACCATGAAATGTAGAAGGGGAAAAAATCTGCATACCATCACCAAATGCAAAGAAATACAAGAAAATAAATATCCAACTCCAAACTGAGCTATTTCCTTCCCAGCTCAGGCATGGAGCAGGATGGGGCCCAAGCAGCACTGGGAAAGTCAAAGCAGTTTGTGGTCCATAAGATTAATAGGAAATCTGCTCTGGATTGGGAGCGATTCCCTCTTTTATTGCAATGAGCCCCAAAGAGTAATGGCTGCAGGGCAAGAAGAGGAAGGTAAATTGCAGTAATAATGTGTTTCCTTGTGCTGACATGCTTTTGATCATAGAAAAATACACCATCTGTTTCTAAATTACTTGTATTGATTTAACAGTTAGGAATGGGGGCGGGGGGGATGTCTTTTTTTTCTTTTGCAAATCCATTGTGCGAGGTCTCCTGGAAATCTGACAGTTATGTGCAATAAAAAGTAAGGGCTTGTTCATCATAAAAGACTCCTGCTGCCAGCCACGGGGTTGTGCTGGGAGGAATGGGACATCCCCTTCCTCTCCATCACCCTGGCCTGCCAGGAGCTGAGTGCTGATGCACCCCATAGGAACTACTTCTTACACCAAATAAATTCTTCCTGTGCTGCTTCTTCCCTGTGAGGGTGGGGAGGCCCTGGCACAGGGTGCCCAGAGAAGCTGTGGCTGCCCCTGGATCCCTGGCAGTGTCCAAGGCCAGGCTGGATGGGGCTTGGAGCAGCCTGGGACAGTGGAAGGTGTCCCTCCCATGGCAGGGGGTGGCACTGGATGAGCTTTAAGGTCCCTTCCAACCCAGACCTGTGGTTCTATGGTTGCTCCCTGCCCAGACCACACACACCTCACTGCCCTTGTTGCTCTCAACTTCTACGGATTTCCTTCCTTTTTTTGCAACTTCTCCCCCTGCACCCCAAAGGCTGCCACAGCATCAGAGTCCCTGCCCTGGGGTGCAGTTCAGCACATGGCAAAACCACGCGTGTCACCCCAACAGCTCCCTCCACACTCCCCCCTGCACAGGGCAGCAGCATGCCTGACATCATTAACCACCACAGAATCAGAGAAGGTCTGGGTTGGAGGGACCTTAAAGCCCAGCTCATCCCACCCCTGCCATGGGCAGGGACACCTTCCACTAT
The DNA here is from genome assembly GCA_013397055.1 of Pachycephala philippinensis. Taxonomy (NCBI): domain Eukaryota; kingdom Metazoa; phylum Chordata; class Aves; order Passeriformes; genus Pachycephala; species Pachycephala philippinensis. The sequence continues at coordinate 340,047 of VWZT01014850.1, forward strand.
CCCAGGTTGCTCCAAGCTCCATCCAGCCTGGCCTCGAGCACTGCCAGGGATGGGGCAGCCACAGCTTCTCTGATATTATTTTACTGCTAATCAGTTGCTGTTCCTCTGCCTGCAGCCTGAGTGTTTTATTCCCTGGCTAAAGGCTTTCCTGGGAGACTCTAGGTTCCCGCATGGGCAGGGTCAGTCCAAAAGGAGAAGGTTAACCCAGAACTTGGCACTGTAGTGATGTAAACAGAGCCCTTTCCTGTTGTCCCAACAACTTTCCAAGCCTCTGCTGCTGCTCAGTCAGGCAGCTGCTTTTACTGGAAAAATATAAAAAGCAAAACACAACTTTTTTGAGTTTGGAAAGAATGCCCACCTTCCACTGAGCATCCTGAAGTGCGGGGAATCCAAACCCATCTGTGATCACCAAAGCTGGTGCTGGCATCAGCATGTCCCTCTCTGCCACTCTCAGCACAGTGTTGGGCACCTTAAAAGACTTTCTGTCCCCACCTGAACCCCCCTGCAGTGGTCCCAGCACCACCAGCTCACACCAGCCTCCAAGCAAATCCCTTCCTTCCCCTGGTGGAAAACACCCCAAGGCTCAGCCCAGGCACCACCCACAAACTGATTTTCTGCTCTTCCACGTGAAACCAGGAGACAGATCTTGGCTCCTACTGGTTGTGATCTACAAAGTTTATTTAACCCCCCAAAAAAGGCATTTTCATGCAGAATCTTCTGGTTCATGAAAGAAGTCATTCGGCAGCAGCCACCTGACCACCCTCCCCCCCAAACCGAGAAATAAAGTGACCCCAGAGTGCACAAAAACAAACGAACCGTCCAACTCCAACACAGAAAAGTGGTTCCTACCATTCCATACAATATGGAAAAACTTGGCAAATACAGCTGATCCTGCAGTTCCTGTCCCTTAAGCACTTTAGAGCTGGCTTTGGCCTCCAGCCCTTGGGTTGCCTGTCTGGCAAACAGACACAGGTCCTTGTGCTGCAGGACCTGGGGACTCTCCCAGGGGTCCAAGCCAGGTGGGGAAGAGCTGCCGCATCAGCGTTTTGAAGTGGGCAATATAAATATAAAACATGGATACAAACAGGTTCTTTGTACAGAAAATATCATCTCTCAAGGCACTGGGGTGATGGCCACATGTCCACCTGTGGGCTCCCAACGGGCTTCTCCAGCCGCCAAGGAGGGAGGGGAAGAAGGCACCGGAGAAGTCCCAGTGATGCCATCCAAGAGGGGTTTCACCCCACCGCGGCCCCCAAACACCTCAGGAGGGGTTTTTCCCAGCTGGATGGTGCTTTTCCTTGGTGGGGGTGGCGTGATGCCGTGGGGGCTGCAGTCTCCTTGGGATGGCTCGGGGCTGGGTTCGGCCAGGAGGGAGGTGCATAGATGGGCCGGGGGCTTGGGCTGCTCCGGCCGGTGCTGCACTCCTTCGTCACGCCAGCAGCCCCAGGCGGGTCACCTTCGCCGACAGGAAGGAGTGGATGATGAAGACTATGGTCTTGGGACAGGAGTGAAGGTCCAATTGCTGCAACAAAGGAAAGGAGGGATGTTTGCTATGTTCCTGCAGCAGCCAGCTTTCAGCCAGGGACCACCCAGAGCTCCCCAAGCCCACCACAGCTTTACTCAGGCCCTGGGAAGGGCTGTGCACCCTGGCTGAGGCAGGAAGACAGGGCCATGTGTCACCCCCACGCCGGGCAGGATGGGTGCTGTGAGCAGGGTGGGTGCTCTGCTCCCCCTCTTCCCCCGGGACTGGTGGGTGGGGCTGCTGAAGGCAGAGCCAACTCACGATCTCTCCCTCCGGGCCACCAAAGTCCAGGTAGAGCATCTTGGTGCCGTCATCCGAGGACATCTGCAGCTTCTCGAAGGGCTGCTGGAGCAGGATGGTCCTGCTGAGCCCGGGCTCGCTCGTGGAGATGGTGAAGCCCTTGTCGATGTGCACGGTCAGGGTGCAGTCTTGCCCCTTCCACGTGCAGGCTGGGGACGGGGACAGGACAGGGGTAA
>VWZT01014850.1:343680-354021 GCA_013397055.1 Pachycephala philippinensis
CCCTGACATCGCCCCTGGACACTGTCACCACCCCCGCGCCCTAAACCCCCGCACTGTGCCCAGGACTCTGTCACCAACCCTTGGACACTGTCACCATCCCCACTGCTCTGACACCACCCTTGGACTCCACCATCACCTCAAACGCCTCTGCCACCACCGCCAGCCCCTGCCACCACCCTGTAGTTCTGCCCTCACCCCCAGCCCCTGACACCATCCCTGGTCGCTGCCACCGCCTCGGGGGTTTGCCATCATCCCTAGGGCTACGCCCTGACCCCCAGCTCCTGCCACCATCCCTGGTCACTGTCACCACTTTGGAGGTTGGACACCACCCCTGGGTTCTGCCCAGACTCCCAGATCCTACCACTGCCCCCAGGGACTGCCACCACTCTATCCTTGAGCGGGGCAGGAGGGCACTGAGCTGGTGGCCCCTACCTGGTGGCGATGAGGGGGTAGCTGTGCGTGGGCTTGCCCAGGGCGTCCCGGCTCTGTGGCAGGCTCCCATACAACAGCAGCTCCTTCTCCGTGAGCACGGCCAGGAGGTTCCTGGTGCCAGCGCTGGGGAGCTGCAAAGGGACTGGGTCAGGGCCAGCGGCAGCATTGTGGCACGGGGTGGCGGGGGACCTGGGGGTACCTGCTCGGTCAGCCAGCCCACGTGTTTGACATCCCGTCCAGCCACCGTGCCAGCCCCCGCCAGCTGTGCCCGCAGCTCCTCCTTCACCCGCGGCAGCAGCACGGCCGCGTTGGCCTGGATGGCGCCGAGCCACGACTGCGCCGTGGCCTCATCCTTCGCCCGCAGGAAGAGGGCAACGCGTCCATCTGCTGAGCACACCTCTAGGTACCTGCAGGGACACGGCCCCGATGAGTCCCTGCCCGCCCTCGGCTCCCCGGCGCACCACGGTGGCATCACCAGCCCCAGCGCTACTCGCTGACCTGTGCTCCGGGTCGGTGGGGAGGCACTTGCGGGACACGTAGCACATCTTCAGAGGGACACTCCGGCTCTCCCGGAGCTCCCGAGAGGGCAGCAGGGGGGATGATCGCTTCTGCTGGGCGGCGGGAGAGGGGTCCCAGCTGACCGTCGCCCCCGCTGAGGAGTTCTTGAAGTAGGGCGAGATCTCCTTCATGTACTTCACTGGAAGAGAGGCAGCGTCCGCTGAGGACATGGCACAGGCCAGGGCAGCCTCATCCTACCCTGCTGAAAGCCCCTGCACTCTCCCTGCATCAGAGCTAACGACCCGACCCCTCCATTAGCTCCCCAGAGCTGCCACCCATGGGTGCTGTGGGTCCCCTGCCACTGTGGGTGCAGGGATGGCACTGGTGGGTGAGATCAAACAGGGAGTGACACAGAATCACAGAATGGTTTGGGGTGGAAGGGATCTTAAAGATCATCCCGTTCCAACCCCCTCATTCCATGGGCAGGGACACTTTCCACTATCCCAGGTTGCTCCAAGCCCGGTCCAGCCTGGCCTTGGACACTTCCAGGGATGGGGCAGCCACAGCTTCTCTGGGCACCCTGTGCCAGGGCCTCCCCACCCTCACATAACACCTTGGACCCTCCCAGTACCCCAGCCCCACCATCCCAGCCTGGGGAGCTCCCTAAGAGGGATAAAAATGGCCTTTTCCCCCTTTTTCCTTCCCTTTAACCCAGATCAGTTCAGAGATCCAGGCCTGAGAAGTTCCCTGGGGCAGCACACACAGCCAGGGGTGGGGAATGGGAAAGAGTCCCAGGCCAAAATTACACAGTCCAAACTGTGCTGGTACAGCCAGTCCCGCTGCCAGCTGAGGAACAGCTCTCAAATACCCTGGCTTGGCCCCAGGAAAAGCCTTGGAGAGCGTGCTCTCCGCTCGCACAGCCCTGCCCTGTGAGCCTCAAAGCAGGGACAAGAAATCAGTCCCCAGCGAGCCTGGCTCCAGAGCCAGAGCCCTCAGAGCCATGCTGGGATGGCAGCCGGCTCCAGAGGTTTGGGGGAAGGGGGACATGAAAGGCACCACAAACTGATGGGGCCCCACAGCCACATCCTGAAAATGAGTTTGGCAATGCTGCCTAAAAAATTCCGGCTGAGCAGGAGGGGTGCCAGTCCTCATCCTGCCCTGGGGCAGCATAGGACCAGCTACTGACTCCAGGGAAGGGTTTCCCTTTGGAGGTCCTTAGGAAAACACCACGGGACACACACATGCCTGCAGCCACGTCCCCAGCCGTCCTGGCTGGTTCCACTCCAGGTCCAAGGCAGCAGAGTGGGTGGCAGGATGGGGGACACAAGCTTGGCTTTGCAGCCAACACTTGTAGGTGGCTGGATGGGCCCAGCTCCATCGCTGCAGCCAAGCCACAGCAGCCTGATGTGCTGACAGAAAGGAGCCCTTTTCCCACCAGGAAAGTCTGCATGCAGAGCCACCCACTCCCAAACTTCACCTGGCCACCACTACCCATCTCCCACTCGTCTTCCCCAGTAGGACGGCCCCAGGACTGCCAGAGCCCCAGGAGTGTTTGGACAGTGCTCTCAGGCACAGGGTGGGATTGGAGTGTCCTCTGCAGGACCAGGAGTTGGACTGGATGATCCTGATGGGTCCCTTCCAACTCAGCCTATTCTGTGCTCTCCCCCTTCATCCCTATCCCAGTGAGCTCCCTAAAACCTCCAAGCCCTCACGGCCCGGCAGAAGCTGTGGGAAGCCAGAGCCCCGTGGGTGCCCTGAAGGACATGGCTATAAATGGCCACGGTGCTGTGCCACGTGGGCCGGGTCACCCCACAGCGGCCCCGGGGCCAAGGCGGCGGTGGGGGGCCACCAGCCTCGTGCCCTGCGCCTCCCGTTACAAAAATAGCCACGTTCCCGCAGGCATCCGAGCCGCGCTGGATCTGACCCGAGCCATTAATCTTGGCAGCGGGGACCTGCCATTATCCCGGTGCCTGGGAACTAATTGGAGTTCAGAAAGATGCCATTGAGCTGCTGAAACCCGAGCGGCGTCCCTGCGCCAGCCCCTGGCTCCCCGGGCACGCAGGGGACGTCACCGGCATTAGCTGGGCGGTGGCCGGGTCACGTCCCGAGGGAGCCGTGGAGGACAGGAGCAGTGCCCAGTCCGGGACAGGGCACGGAGAATTGGGCAACAGGCAGGGTGTGTGTCTCGGGTACGTGGCTTTAAGGAGGATTTCAGGCTGGTCACGAAGCACGGGGGGTCCTGAGCCAGCACGGGGAGCTGGGAGGTGCTGGAGGCTGCGATGCTCCCCGGCCAAGGCCAGGCCACCATTCCATGGGAGCTGCTGTCCCCTCCAGTGACCCCAGTGACCTCTGGCTTCACAGAGGGCTGACTTATACTTCTGCCAGTCCCTTCACTGAAGTTGGTATTGAATGGATTAATTAATTACCTCCTTCTCATTAAAGCAAACAACTCAGACCATATCATGCATCACCTCTGCTAGTGGTTAACTGTAATTCTTGAATTGTTTTCTCTTTCTAACTAGCACCTTGCAGTGTTGGAGCTCCTGTCTGCTCCCTGGCAGCCTGCACCCTCCAAAAACCACTGGGCAGCAACACTGCCGGGGTGCTGTTGACTTAAAGCCACCTACAGCAGGCACAGAGCCCTCGGTGGCTGCTGGGCTGATCCATGTGGTCCCCAAAGCCACATGGGCTCTCCAGGGAAAGAGCCTGTCCCACTGATCCTCTCCAGGACAGAGGACAGGACAAATAGGACCTGTAACTGCTCAGGGCTTTGCACTAAGGAAAACTTTATTCCAGGGTTTTGGGGAACAGCAGAAGTCTCTGGGTGTGTGGCCACCCATCCCATGCCAGAACAGTGCCTCTGCAGGGGGGTGGGTGGTGGCACAGGGGCTCCCAATCACTGGAGTGACCATGTGCCCCTGAACCCTGGAGTGAGCTGCATGAGGGACACGTTTAACCAAAGGCCCTGGGTCTGCCTCTGTGTTGTGGCCATTTTTTTTTCTCCCCAGCATGCCAGAAAGGGACAGAACCATCAAAATTCCTTGGTTTTACTTCTTGGGTAGAAATTCTCCCTCTCCATCAGCCCATCCCTCACAAGGACGGAGAACAAGCACAAACCAACTACTCCTGGCACCCTGGATCCTGAGTCAGCACAAGCTGCCCCACACACCCCCACGGCTCAGCGCTGCTCAGAGCCAAGCCTGATCCCTCAGAGCTTCACTGAGGAGCCACAATGCTTCCTCCAGGCAGGGAAACAGACACATGGACATCCAGAGCAGGTTCAAGAACACCCTCACGCTGCTCGGGTCACCAGCACACTCTGCTTCAGCCAGGAGGTCACAGCATGGATTTAAAGAAGAGATCCAGACTGCATTTCTGCTCAGGAGTAGGATGGGGCTGCTGTTTCCCCTGCCAAAATCTTCCCAGCAGCATCTACACAGCTTAGCAAGGCCATCACATCAGGAAATCTTCCAGAGAGCTCTTGGAGATCCAGTGCTGGCCCTACAGAGATGCTAATCCCACCTCCAGCTGGTCCCTCTGTCTCAGGATTAATGGTGCAAAATTGGCATGTTATACTTGGGGGCTCAGCAAACACACATCCCAAAGAGACACCCCGAAATGACCTGCAAGTTCCAGCCCGATGCTCTGATGTGCTTCCAAAAAGGTCAACAGAGTCCCCCAGCACCCCACCCTGGAGCCATGCCCTGCCCCTGGCTCCAAGCACGAACACGACAGCAGCTCCTGTCCCAGCTGCCTCAGCTCAAGTCCTTCTATCCCAGGGAGGAAGATGCCATGGGATGCTGCAGGGTGAGGTGCCACTGCTGTCCCTCCTGCCCCAGCACTCAGTGCCACATTCCATGCCCCAGCTCTTTGCTAAACACACCCCTGGGCTGTACCGCCAGCAGGGAGATCATGGGACAACCCTCCGTGTTTCCAGGGGAGGAGAAACAAACCCAAAAAACTCCCCAGGGAAAGCAAAGCTTCAGAGCAGCGTGGTGTGGAGGTGGCAGATGTGCCCCATCAACTCGTGGCATCATCCCTGGGGCAGATCCAACACCTTCCTTCCCACAGTTATGGGAACCAGAACTCCGGAGAATCCCCAGCCCCACTCTCTCCCAGCACTCAGTTTTCTAAATTTCGAGCTCCCAAGCTATTACTGAAGTCCTAAAGAGCAGAGAATAGCCCCAGGAGCATCCCTGTGGCAAATGTGAGATGCCCACAGCTGCCCCCACTCCTCCTCCTCACTGCTTCCAGTTCTGCCCCTGTGACAACACAGCACAGGGGCCTCACCAGGAAAACCACTCCTGTCCCTAGAACCCTTCAAGAGGCAGCTCGAAGGATGTTTCTCAGCCTTTCCCCTGCCATGGAGAGTCTCTGGATTCCAAGTAATGAAAATAAGGAAAAAAAACAAGGGAAAAAAAAGGCAAGGGAGAGCAACTCTCCCTGAAATAACAATGTAATATAAATACAGTCCTACTCCTCCTGCAAATACCAAGAGAGTAGTTTGGCACATCCAAAAAAAATCTTGGCAGGACACACGGAGAGGTATCTGCGTGTCCTCACGCCTGGGCAGCAATGACACCCAGGAGCCTGAAGCCAAGCTGAGCAGCTCAGGGTGAAATCCAGCACGTGGAGCCACTGCTGATACATTAAAACGCATCACCTCCCAGCTCTGCCACTTTGGGGAGTCTCAGCCCAGCTCACCGCCCTCTGAGGAGGTGCTACCTCTCCCAGTTTTGTTACCTGCTGCAATGCCACCTGCAAACCATCCTAAAAACTCCTAATCCCAGGAATGACTGCAGCCAAGAACAACAAGGCAGCAAATAGATGCTGGCTGTGCCAAATACTCCGTTTTAGCACTTAGAGCACCATAAGGAAATCTGGAGTCACACCTGGCACCATGCGGGGACCAGAAAGTGTCTAAGTAATGTTAAGGTGCTCTTTTTAAAGTTCTGCCTTCTCCAAGCAGGAGAAGGCAGCAGGGAACCAACTCCTTGTTTAACACCCTTCACACACTTTAAGGCCACCCCCTGCCCTGCAGCCCTGCCACCCCTCCCTGGGGCAGGGAGTTTGGCCAGCCAGCTCCAGGCATGGCAGGTACAAGGCAGGGGACACCCTGTCCAGAGGCAGGGCCACCACCTCCACAGGGCAGTGACAGCCTGACCATGGCACAGTGCCAGCCCCACCATCCCCCATGGCAGAGCTGCACTGTGCCAGCAAACCTGAAAACAGGGAGGGGATGGAGATGTACCACGTTTATCAGTGACATCAGTGATCAGATGTGCAGCAGAGATCCTTTCCTGGCTGGACATCAGATACAAACTCATCCCAGAGCTCCAGAGTGCTGTAGTGGGAGCCAGCCCAGCCCCACTCTCCTCCCAAGGGTACCTGCTGGGAGTTTTAATTAATTAAGAGGCCCAGCAGGTCATACCTGAGCTCAGCAAGCTACAGCAAAGGCCCTGCCTGCAGCTGCCTCCCCAGGAGGGTGATCTGGCTCCCAGGGGATGGAGGAGGAGGAGGGGTCCAGGGAGAGAAATTGTTCTCTCCAGAAAGGGCAGCTCCTCTCCACCTCTGGCAGGACCTCTGGCAGAAGGGAAACCCACACCAAAGGATGAACAGAAAATAACAGAGGGAGGGTGGTCTGAGAGCAGCAGCTCCAGGCAGGAATTTTGCAGACTCACAAAGAAAGACGCTCTTGTATTGCTCTTTGGTCAGAAAAAAAACAACAAAACCACCCCACCACCAACCCTATCTGCTCCCTGCAGCTGTGCAGAGCAGCACATTCCTCCGGCTGAACCGTGGTCCTGAGGCTCCCAGGAGAGGAGGAACCCACAGCAGAAAGGGCTGAGCGAAGCTAAAAATGAAAATCTGGAGCTGAGACAATCTGGGGAAGGCGCAGGAAAGCCGGAGCCGCAGTGGTCACTGGCAGCACAGCACACAGAACTCTGCTTTGTGCAGGGACAGCCCCGAGCACTGCCCCCAAATCGAACCTCTCTTTGGGATCTGGGAAGGGTCTCTGGTGCCAAGACCCCCTCTGTTAAGCAGGGTGACCCCAGGGGCTGATTGAAAGTGAGGGGAGGGCAAGGGTCCTTTCCTGAGGGACAGATCTGGGATGCTGGCAGAGAGTGGGCAAATATGGAAAGATGTGATGTGAAGGGTAATCAGAGAAGAAGGGGGTCTCTCCCTCAGGGCTCCCATGGTCCCAACCCATCAACCCATTCCTCAAGTAGGGCTTGAGGGGCTCCTGCAGTGTGCCAGCCCCCTCAGGGCTGGGAGACACCAGGGACCATCTGCCTGGTACCGAGGGGGAGCCTGTTCCCAGAGAACAGTCTGCTCTGGGATGGTGAAGGCTGCATCCCAGGGATGTCTGTAGCCTCTGCTTCCAGGGATCCCCTGGGTAAGCAGCTCCTTCAGCTGCACCCCTGGGTGGGCAGCATCCCCTGGGTGGGTAGTTCCTGAGCAGACCCTGCCTCACCCTCCACCTGCCCAAAACCCACACAGCAAATCCCAAGGTGCTCAGCAGGAGTGGGGCGCCAGTGCACCCCCTCCCCGCTGGCATAAACCTATACCAGCCAGGGATGTGGGTTTAAATTAAAATCACGGGAAAAGCCAAAAATGTTCTCTCTTGCCCCAGGAACTGCAGACGTGGGGGTGATGCTGTGCAATGAAAGAATCCCAAATCCCAGAAATTTGTCCCACACCTCCCACTGCTGCCTGCCCGCAGTCCCACAGTGGGGAGACAGAGCCTCTAGGCATGGTGCACTGGCACACACATCCCTCCCTCTGGGGAGGGAGACAGGGAAATCCCAGCAGTTACCTCCAGCTCTCCGGATGAGCAGACAAATTACTCTGCATATGTTGTTTTCCATTTGAAAGAGTATGCAAATGCAGCTGCAGATGATATGCCACCCCTGTGTCATCCCAGTACAGGAGGACCCTTCTCCCCCCATCACATCCTTGTCTCCTACCTTCCAAGATCACTTCCTTGCCCGTCTTCTTCAAGGCCTGCACAGCCTCATCATGCGTGGCCTCGGACAGGTCAGTGCCATTGACGGCCAGGATGGCATCCCCCACGTACAGCGCCTCGGTCTGATCCGCTGCCAGCCCCTTAAAGATCTTGGAGATCAAGATGGGCATTTTATTCTCTCGTCCACCTTGAAACAGAAGAGACACGGAGCGGTTGTGGCTGTTGGAGCACTCAGAGGAGTGGGTGGGGAGGGGGATGCTCCAGTTCCAGATGGTCCCAGCAAGGCTGAGCCTTTCTGCTGGCACTCAGTGCACTGTGCCAGGTCAGCCCACTGCCCACTCCCGCAGATACCCACAGGACACCTGTACCAACCACACCAGCCAAAGTACCATGAGGCTTTACAGCTGATGAAGTGATGGCTCCAAAACCACTCAGATTGGTCACAGATTATTCACGGAGCAAACACATAACCTGGCCATCTCCCCATCAGTTTTGGCAGGAAAGTGTGTCTTTATTTGCATTATTAATCATGTGTGCTGAGCAACTATCCTGGCTCCAAAGACCTCATGATCTCAACAGATAAGACAGCTGAATGTTTTTGGAGAGGCCAAAGAGCCAGGGAGAGGTGAACCAACCTGGCTGCGTGCTCCTCTCCACACAGCAGCCCTATTTACCGGCTGCTCCCCGCTGTCCCCACTGAAAGAATGCTATTCAAACTCCCGGCGCCTTCAGGAGATCAATTTGCTCATTGACTTTTGAACCCGCAGGGAGATCCGAGCTGCCTCCGTGCCAGGGCGCAGGGATGCAGCAGCAGCCACTGCCCGTGGTAGCCAGGGATCAGCGGTGCCCGACGTGCCCTGTGCCCGGGACAGCCTGTCCCGAGGAGTCTCCCAGAGATGATCCTCATCCCAGAGGGAGATGCTGAGCCCAGCCTGTTGTCACTGCCCGCCCCGGGCTGCTCCCAGCCAGTGCCACAGGCATTTCCTCGCTCAGCCGCCTGCCAAGCCCTGCGAGGGCTCCGGTTATCAGCTGTCAGAGGCCCAGGCGGGGGCTGCTCCGTCCTTGCAGCAGCGGCTCCTCGCCCGGCTGCCAGCGCCGAGAGCCCTGCCAGGGCTAAGAACCTCCGCCAGCCCGGCTCTCGCTCGGCTCCCCGCTGTCCTGCCAGCCCCTCGCCGTGTTCCGTGGCAGGACATCCACCCCTTGGGTGGCACCCAGTGTCCCCGCGAGAAACACGGCTGGCACATGAACAGTGACATGCCAGCAGACCAGTGAGGAGTGATGTCCTGCCCTACCAAGGCTGCCCCACCCTCCACAACAGCTTTCACTGCCCAGTTTTGATGGCAACTACTTCTTTTCCACATACGTCACTGCAAAAATAAAGTTTTAACTGAACCAAGGGAAGTTTCTCCTTTCCTGAGAGAGCCACAGAGCAAGCAATAACTTGGCAGCCAAGGGGTGGTTACGAAGGGTTTGTGCTTCCCTAAAAAAAGGGCTGGCAGGCTGGGGCACCCTGCAGACACGGCCAGCAGTGTCGATCCAGTTCCAGAATCCGCACATTCCCATTGCAAAACCTCCGCACTTCCAGAGGGAGCCGGAGGCTGCGTCTGTGTCCCTTCTGAGCTGGGAGGAGAAGCCACGTCAGGAGGCGAGAGCTGCCCTGTCACTGCCCCCGGGGCTGCCGAGCCCGCTGCCTCTCACAGCCACGCTTCGTGACAGCCCTGTCCCTGCCCCTCCGCTGCCCTTTTCATGCTGCTTTCACAGTTTCCAACACGCTCGGAGCCGCGTGAAAATCAAATGCAGGCAGAAAGGCAGGAACGCCATCCCTGCACCAAGAAGTTTCCAGCCTGAAGTTCAGGCGAGTCTCGCCAAGGAGCGGGGCAGCTTGGGAGGGAAAACAGGCATTATAGCAGCGAGGCTTCCCGCTGCTCCGCTTCCCGGGAGCACGCATCTCCACGCCCGCGTGCGCTGGTTCAACACCCCACCCAGCGCCTGGAGATCTCCAGGGGCTTTACATCGCTCCCTTCGTTCTGATGATAGTTTTAAAGGGGCATTTCCCGGCTCAGGAACACAGTGGGACAAGGACACGCCGGCCCAGCCCTCCCTTTGGCTGCAAAAGGGCAACTTTCATGGAACTGGGTGCCCCCCTGCAGCCCACCTGCCTCGGGAGACAGCACCCTACCCGTGGGTGAGGGGGACAGTGGGAGCCCCCTCCGGCTCCCAAACGCTGGGGGTCCCTCACCCCGGCCGGGGCACGGCGGCAGGGACTGGCCGGTCACGCCGCACCCGAATCATCGCTCTTTCCGTGGGCTGGGAATGCTTCGGGTCCCATCACTGCCACGTGTCCCCCTCCACGTCCTGCGCTGGGGCTGGGGGGTGCGAGGACCCCGACCCCAGCCCCGCTCCCCGCGGGGTTCGCCCCGAGCGAGCCGCGGGACGGCGGCCGC
>VWZT01014850.1:364052-461545 GCA_013397055.1 Pachycephala philippinensis
CCGGTCCCCTCCGGTGGCACCTCACAGGGACACTCTGGGGTCCAGGCTCGGCCCCAAAACCCAGCAGGCAGTGGCCGGTGCCCCTCAGCTCTGCCCCAGCCCTGGCTCTGCCATTCCACAGTGGTGTCCAGGCAGGGGCCGTTCACCAAGGGCTGGCCAGAAGACAACAGCTCCATTTTCACCAAAAAATGCTCTGCTACAAGATCTGGCCTTGCTCCAGCTGCAAATGAAAAAATTAGGTTGTTGGTTTTTTTGGTTTGTTTTTTTTTTTTCCTGCAGCAGAGTTTCTTGGAAAGCTGGTGTGGGGCAGGCGCTGGAGCAAACGCTGACCTTGGCATCATGCCCTTGCCCACTTGTGTCCCCATCCCTGGTGCAGCAAGCTCCAGGCAGAGCAGCTGGCAGAGCGGATTTTTTTCTCTAACACCCTCAAGAGCTTGGGGAGAAAAAGGGAAATATTCTCTCCTCTGTGGATCTGAGCGTAAATTGCAATCCCAGTGTCAGGAGGGGTGATAATGTGGAGCTTCCCCTGCTCAGCCTGTGCTCTGAGCCCTGCAGAAAGATGGATACAGGGGATGCCAGGACTGACCCAGAGCACACAGCCACGTGGTGCATGAACAAAGGTGTGCTCCATGCTCATGGTGAGGTGTTCCCAAGGAAGCACTGGCACACAGAGAACTATGCCTGTCAGGAAGGGCTAGAGCAGAAGAAGGAACCAAGGAACAAGACCAGAAAGTCGTGTTGGCTTGGCTTCCCCCCGGATCCTCAGAAAAGATGGTGTCAGCAGTGAGTCAGATCCAGGAGGTATGTGAAATCATAATTGAAGAATGCTGAGAAAACAGTGAAATCCCACAGAAAAAAAAAAAAATTGTTGGGGAAAAATATCGGCAACAACCTTCAAGCAAAAGCAAGTGTGGATCCTGAAGCCTTGGTGTCATGAAAGAGAAGGAGTTCAGCAACTGGACACACTTGAGGGAGCAAAGGGATAACTGCAGGATTGCATCAGGGATGGGGAAAAAGGAAAACCAACCCTGGAGCAGTGGCTCTCTGCTGTGGGACAGTCACAGGGCACCACACGGCCCTGCAGCATCTGGCCCCACAGCCGTGGGCTGGAGGGACACACAGGGCATCCCAGAGGCTCTCCCAACGCATTCCCAACCCATGGGAAGTGTCACAGGCACGAGGACTCCTCTGGACAAGTGTCACTGAGAATCTGGGGAAGCAACAGAGCTGCCGAAGGCCAGGCCCTGTCAGTGCCTGGCTCAGGCACTGTCACATGGTGAGGGACAGAATCCTCTGGGACACTTTGGCAGGAGGGACAGGGCAGGGGCTGAGCCAGGAGGCTCCGACATCCCCACGGCCACGGCAAGAGAGATGCAGAGCAAGTGAGGAGCCTCCTGCAGAAGGCATGGGGAGGTTCACTGAGAGCCAGAGGGGAAAGATGGGGGAAAATCCAGCAAAATGTCCCAAATTCAGAAGCTCAAAGGAGAAGGTCTGTGAGTCCTGTGGGGAGATGCTGAGAGGGGAAGAGAAGCTCGGAGGGGACAGTGCTGGATGGTGGGATTGGGGAGAGGGGTCCTGCCCATTGCTGCTGGGGATCACAACCAACCCCAGCCTTCCAGCCCTCCTGGAAAGGCCCAGACACCCAGCCAGGGAGGGGAGCTGGGATCAAAGGCTGGGATGTTGTACAGTCCTGGTGCAAATGCAGGGAAACGACAGAGCCAAACTCCAAGCAGCAGAGAAATGGCAGGAGAGGGGACTTAGACTGGGTGTTCATGTAAACAGGGCTGTGAAACCTTCCCCTGCACACTGGAGAGAGCCAGAGGGGAGCGAAAAGCCAGATGGAAACTCACCATAAACCCAGCCCATGTGGGTGCCACAGGTACCAGCAGGGCTTCAGGCTTCTGCCCCATCACAGCACCACCACGAGCTACAGCAGGTGAGATCAGGTCACAGCTGGGGGTGGGAATTCATCCCTGGAGACACAGCCTCCCCTGCCCTTCAGGAGGGCACCCCATGCCTGGCAGCATCCCCATGGGAGTGCGAGCTGGGCACCAAACCATGGCTGCAGAATCCCAGGTGGGGACAGGGGACTGTGCTGGGAGCCAAACAAGTGTGAAACAGCAACAAAAATATGTTCTTTTGTTATCACAGATCAATCAAACAATCCAGCCGGGTCAGTGTACCCTTCAAAGCATGTGCACTGGAGCAGACAAAAATGATGGTGGTAAGGAATTGATGCCTAAAGAGGCCAGCCTAGAAACAGAGACTGGACAGGAGGAAGGGAATAAAGGTGGATATTTATTTGAAAGGCCTTCAGAGGCACACCCTGGGCAGGCCAAAGGCTGCACCCAAGATGGACCCCGAGTCACGAGTTCTTCACACTTTTATAGCTTTGGGCCATTTGCATCTCCACCCAATTTCACCAATTCAACTTTAGCTAATGATGGAATTTCCCCTCAGCTTGCCCCCCTTCTCAAGGTGCTGGGTTACACATTTTGGGCCTAGGCCGGGCTGGGTGTCCTTGGAGAGCAGCCTGGAGAGGCTTTGTTCTGTCTGTCTCAGCATGAGAGAGCAGCAGCTCCCAGGCTGCAGGACACTGCAGAGTTACACACTGGGAATGCAGGGTTTGAAACATATAAAAGCTAAAACGTAAGGCATCAGAATAGCTGTGTTAAAGGAGCTCCCAGCCCAAGGGCAAGCACAGGTAGGAGCACCATAACCTGCACTTCCCGGGTGTGAAGGCACTGCAGGGGTGATACTGCCCAGTGACAGCTGGCACTGAAGGGGTGCTGCTCCAGAGGGCTGACACATTCCCAACGCTTCCCTCTGGAGGCTGACACCAGCAGAGCTCTGGGAAGGAGCAAAGCCCCTGGCAGAGTTGGGCTAAGCTATGGCTTGGTGCTGGATCCTCTCTGGGCTCCCAAGAGCTAAAAGCAATGAGGAAGTGCCCATAGGGACTGTGGGACAGGGAGGCAGGGGACGTCCTCCTCCGGTGGCTGGAGCCTTGGGGTCACCATCTGTGCGGCTGCAGATTTCCCCCTCAAACTGTCCCAGCCCCACAGAGCTCTTTGCCCTTGGCAGGGAGGATGAACAAAGAGGTTTTACATAATCCCACATGATCTGCATAAGGCACGGCCCCAAAACCTGCTGCTCTCACCCGCCACGGCGCAAGGAGCCACTGGATGTTCCTCTCTCTTCTCAGCCTGATTCCTCTTCCCTGGCCACGTACCACTGCCAGGAGTGAAATCCTGTGTTGGGCACTTCTGCCAGGCCCCCAGGTGTGGGTACCCACAGCGCAGCATGTTTGGGGTGCTGCTGGAGGCACCCACATCCCGAGAGGAAGCTTTTGCTCCAGCTGTGAACACCACACAGTCAGCTGGGGAGAGAAAATACGCGAAAGTGTGTGGAGACATTTTCACAGGGACACTTTGAGGGTGCCACGTTGCCCCTGGCTCATCCTGTAAGGTCTCCACCTCCACTTCCCCCATCACCTCTATCCCACCCCCAGGGAAGGAAAATCCTACTGGAGCTCAGGTGCTGAGTTTTAGCTGGAGCCGAGCATTTCAGAGCCACAAAATTCTGCTGCCTCGAGCCGGGGAAAGAAACCAGCCCCGGGTGATTGCTGATTTTGCTTAAAAATACAAAACCAAAGCACAAATTAAGGCCCAGCAGTCCCTGCAGGCAGTGGCTGTGATGCAGTGCCTGGATCTGTTTGCAGGGCTGGCAATGGCATATCCAGCACAACCCTTTCCCTCAGCACCATCCACAATGACGCTGTGACAGATACACCACGCAGTGGTGCCACGTGGAAGTGGCCAGGCACAAAATCGCCAGAAATCACCCCAAAGGAAGAGTCCATCCAGTTGGGAATCACCTTGGGATGCTCCCAAGCTCACCACAGGATGGGCATGGGCAGAGCCGGCAGCATCTCAGCATCTCCAGCCGACTCCAATGACACCACCCATAGGCTCCAAAATGTTGGGGAAAAAATAAATATAGCTCAAAGGAGACTCAGAGATCGAAGGGAAATGGCCATTAGCAACCCTCCATCTGCAGTAAAGAGCCAGCCATGTCCGGCACTCCGGATCTAATGGGTTTTTAATATTCTCGTGGCACGCACTGGGGTATAGATGGGAAGAGACACTTGGAGGTCTTGCATGAGCACCAGTACTCGGGGGGCTGCTCACACAGTTCAGGCTCTTCCTTTCCCTGCCAGCTGCCTCGGAGATGTAGATGTTTCAATTATTCTGTCAAGCTGCATATTCCAAATTGAGGCCAGAGAAGTGTCTCTGTCTTATATAGAAAGAAAGGAAAAAATATATCCCTAAAAGGAAAAGAAATGAACTCAGAAATTAATAAGGCTGATTGACAATGCTGCTTTGGAAACTCTGGTACCATATGGCATCCTTGAATGGCTGCAGTGCTGTTAGGATGGAGCTGACCAGCTGGAGAGTTACTGTGGGTTGTTTGTAATTGTAATAATGGATATCAGATGGCTGGTGTGGAGCAGTTTATAAATGAGAACAGACAATGAGCCGCACTGTTTGTCAGGAAATCATTGCTGATATGGGCTTTGTGCTGCCCACCACTCCCGGGTGGAGCTGGCTGCTCCCAGGGCACCCTGTGCTGCCCTTGGGTCTGGCTCCGGCCGGGAAAGGCACCATCCTGGGGCAGGTACTGCATCGGTGATCCGGGAGGGTGGTTCAGCCAGGAGAACTTCCAAAAAATCCCCCTTTACCCTCCTGGTGGTATGGGCAGAGCCCCAGATGCCACTGGGAGATGCCAGCAAGGCTGATGTCCTTCTGCAAAAAATGTGGGGTACAGCCAAGGGGCCCCTGAGGAAGCCAGAGCAAATGGGGTCCATCCAGGATCCACCGGAGCCTCTGGAGCCAGTCAGGATCACAGGGCTGCTGGGATACTGACACTTCCAGATTGGTTTTTGTGCTGAACAGCCGGAAAAAGCATGACATTTCAGAATTTGCCAGTTAATGGATTTTTTTTTTTTTTTTTTTTAAAGTCAGTAACAGTGAAATTCATTATTTCGATTTCTGCTGATCTCCAACTCCACAGTTCAGCACTTATAGCGAAGCCCGAGTTTGGAACGAAAATGTCACGCACTTGTTCACTCCCCTTTTCCAAAAAGAAATTCCATCCAAATGAACACAGGGCATTGCCCAGCTGGAATGTGCTCTGTGCTCCAGCTGAAGCCACCCTGTGCCACGTGGCCCGGGGCAGCGAGCCCCAGCCCAGAGGACCCAGGGCAGGAGACGGCTGGGAGAGAAGGCTGCCTTCAAGGCTTAGCTGTTACATCTCTTGTTAATTCCTTAGTGGTCCTGGATTCTTTTTTACCCTAAAACCTGTTGAAAAAAAAGTGATAACCCAACGGCGTTGTGCACATTCCCTCATCACCTGAAGCCCTTTGGCAGTGCCAGGTGATGTCGCAGGGCAGGACGGGCACACCCACGTGTCCTTTCACACTCAAACCCAAACAC
Organism: Pachycephala philippinensis; assembly: GCA_013397055.1. Lineage (NCBI taxonomy): Eukaryota > Metazoa > Chordata > Aves > Passeriformes > Pachycephala > Pachycephala philippinensis. Next base: position 369,545 of record VWZT01014850.1, read on the forward strand.
AGCTGGGTGCTCCAGCAGGTCTCATTTCGGGATCATCAGCCCCTGGGCAGGGATGGAAGGAGTCCTGGCACTGCCGGGCCTCCTCCCCGCTCGCCTTCGGGCTGATGGCATCTCTGGTGTGGGGGCCAGGGCGCTGCGGGTGCTCTGGGAGCGCCAGGCGGCAGCAGGCAGAGCTTTCTAGGAAAGCCATCTCCGTGGGAAGGAGGCCAGGCCTGGAGCTGCGGCCACGGCACGTGCCAAGTGCCAGGCAGAGCATCCACAAGCTGCCATGCCCCTCTGCGGGGCATCTCCGCAGCCTGGAAATGCTCCCACCTCTCCTTCTGGCTGCACGGAGAGACTGCGGGTACTGCGGGGTGCTCTGGGAACCCCCCAGGCAGGACAGCAGCTGCCCTGTGCCCGCCTGTGTCCGGGGCACAGGGGAGGGTGGGCAGAGGGGCTGGAAGTGCAAGGGAATGGCCTGGGGGGATCATATCCAACTCACCACCCTCAGCAAAACCCCTCCCTCAGCTCCATCATTTTCAGCCCTCGCTACCTGTAAGAGAATTGCTGCTTTCTGGTTTGGTTTGAATAAGAAATTAAACTTCTCATGCATATATATGTATATATTCTACATAAATTATATATTTATATTTAAATGTTATCCTCACACAAAACCCTTGGTGAAGCTGGACACGGGCAGGGCAAAGTGACTGAAGCCCATGGTCAGAATCAGCAGGCAGGAAACCTTCCCTTAATCCATCACCCCTAACCAAGCTCTATGGTTAATTCCCTGAAGAAATATGGAGTCCTGCTCCCTCCCGGTTCTGAAAACATCCCTGCTTATACTGGGGCATGGGTCTTCCTCAAAACTCCAGTATTTCTTTTTTCCAGTTCAGAGAGGATGATTTGAATCTGCTTATTTGCAGCCTTGATTTTTAGGCTTTCATGTAAAATGCAACTCACCCGTTCATTTTAGTAGCAGAGATTCTGGGTCTGTCTTATATATATCAGCCACTACTTCGGGAAAATTGGCATCCCATTACCATGCACCAAACATTATAATTAAGTTTTAATTTATTTTTAAGGGGGTGCTGAGGTGTGGTGCAGACACAAGAGTGTTTTGGACACCCCCTCTGGAGCTGGACCTGGGAAGCAGGAGGGCTGATGGCATTCCCCAGACCCATCCCTGCTGTCCTGTCCCCGTATCCCCACAGACCTCCCCGCGACCCGATAGCATCCTCCCAGTTCTAGCCTGAAGCTGTCACTCAGCAGGAAAACTCTCCCTCTTTCTCCAGCTCAACTTTGGCTGACCTCATCGGCAAACTGAACTCATGGTAGGAAGGGAAGTCGGGGAGCAGCCCAGCGCCCTTCCTGACGGGGTGACGGCTGTCACAGCGCCTCGGTGCCATCACCAGCCCCGGTCCCCAGCACCGAGCCGCAGCTCCCCGTGTGACTTCGACAGGGCAGATGCATTTCTTACCGCTCACTATCACCTTTTAAATCACCGTGACTGCAAGCCCTGACAAGCGCTGTCAGCAGTTGAAATGCAAAGAGGATTAGATTTCAAAAGAAAGAGGTATTCAGCACGGATCCGCACACAAACACACTCGTTTTTCCGGCACAGCCACTCTGGACGCGCTGAGCACCCCAGGCTGGGTGCAGCCCTCCCCCGAGCATCCTACACTTCATGTGGTTTAGTGAGCTCAGCTTGCCTTGCCATCACTTTTGGGGTGTCGTCTGTTTGATCAGTCCCCATCACCCCCGTGCCCGTGAAGGGGCCCCATGGCAGCCAGGCTGGCGCCGTTGTTGGTTTTTGTTTTACAGGGGTAATAGAGCCTCCCCACATCCTCTCGCCCAGCCCGGCTCCCACCCACGCACTGCGGCTGTTAATGGGTTTGCTGTGCCCTGCCTGGCAGGTAAGGGCCCCCAGAAGCGGTGTCACTTTGTCACCCCAAGCCGGCAGCTGCACGGCGGGTGAGGGGCAGGTGGCAGCTCCGTGTCCCCCCCCCGCCACGCAGGGTGCAATGTTTGTGGGATCTGTGTGCTCGTGGAGGGATGGATTTGGGATTCCCAGCTCTGCTCCGAGCCCTGGTGCATCCCTGGCCCATCAGCATCCCATCTCCCCTTTCTTCCCTTCCATGGGAGGTTGAAAAATCACCAAGAATCTGCTGGAGGGAGTTGAAAATCCAAAGTAGGAGCCAGCTGAGCACCAGGACACGCGGTGGCTGTGAGCATGGACCCTGGGAAAAGTGCACCCAGAGCCAGAGGCAGGATCGTGAGGGGATTAGCACCAGAGACAGGAGGGAAGAGTCATCCCAAACTGGGAGGACGAGGATGGAAGCACAGTGCCAGAGATGAAGGTGCATTAGGAGCAGAGGGCTGAAATAAAATCCTGCAGGAGTTGATGGTAGAAGTGTGAGCAGCAAAACGCCCCAAAACTTCCTTCTGCTTCAGACATCTGCAAAAAATATCCTATTAAAACCCAAATCAGGCTCCTACCCCAGCCTCTACTCGTTTACTATTTACTGCCAAACACCTCCACGGTGGCAGCTGACTTTTGCTTTGTGTCTGTGCCCGCACACATCCCATTGCCGGAAAATGATAACAAATGTTTTAAAATAACACAGCAAACCCCAGAAAGTGCGGGGTGCTCACATGAGGATGGGGATTGCCACGATGTCTTTACGGAGGAGCAGCAGCAGCCGGGGTGTGTGAGCGACATCCCCAAGCCTGGCTGTGCTCTGACAGAGGCTGTGGTTGTGATTTGCAAAACGATCACTCCTTAGGGAAATGATGGGATTTACCCCACAGGCGCAGGTCTGGCTGGAAGTGGAGCACAGCAGCCAGGCTGGTGGTGCTGCTGCCACCCAAGGAGCCACCACGGGACAGCCCTTCTGCCTCCCCAGGGCCCCCCTGGACAAGGGACGGCTCCGAGCATCCCCAAATCCTTCATTCCCAGCCCATCTGCTGCTCCAATGCCGCTCCCCGGCTGCGACGTCGGGGTGGCTCCCACTCCTCATTAGAGGTCGCAGCCCCTGAGCAAAGATTAATCTGGCACTTGTGCGAATTTATCTGCTTGAAAAGAGAGGGACCGGCTCCGACCTCGCAGTCTGGAGACTGGTGGGGAGTTTACTGTCCCCTGAGCTGTCAAGCCAATTCCCTGCAGTACCAAGCTGTTGTTCTTGGCATCTGCTAGGCAGAAAGGCTGTGAAACACCCCAAATATCTGTTTGTTTTAAAAGGTAAATATTAATTTCAGGATGCTGTTTACATAAGCAGACTCTTGGAACTTGAACTCGCTGCCTTTTGCTGGTGTCACAAGGCATTAGTGTGTATTTAACATTTATTTAACTCTCCTTGGCCCCGCTCGTGCCAGATGGCAGGCAGCCTGCACGGCCAGGCTGGGCTCAGCTCGGGGCTGCTCCGAGCGTGACAAGGGGCTGGGTTGAGGCTGCAAAGTGAAAAGTTTGAGCAGTTTTGTGGCTGCAGGTTCCTGAACAACACCAAAACACACCGTGGCTCTGTGTCCCTGAGGCTGGGTGGTGTCCCTGCCCCCAGAAGCCAAAAGCAAGGCAACCAGGGAATCATCCTCTGATGAGTCCAAACCAGTGCAAGGGCTGGGCTTTCCTCAGCTCCTGCCAGGCGTTAGAGTCTGATCACCTTGGCCTGATCCTGCCCGGCACTGAGCTCCCTCGCTGCTCCCTGGGGAGCAGGTCTGTGGCTCCCAGCAGCCTTCTCAGTTTGCATGCACTGGGTGGGACACCCGGAGCTGAAACCCTGAGCTGCACAAGGTGGGGGGTGCCTGGCCAGCCAGTGACGTGCACGAGCTGATGACATCGCAGAGGAGGTGGTGACATGGCACAGGAGCTGAAGACATGGAGGAACCTTAAAGCTCTGGCTCCTGGGGTCCTGAACAGCGAGTTTGTTCCTCTCAGTGAGCTGCTGAGAGATCTCACACAGTGATGCACAGCCCTGATGTCCAGCTCTGACTGCTGAGTGCTCACACGTCTCTTTTCTGCCTCTCCAGTCACTCACTCTCCCAGCACAGGGCATTTTTTGGGTAATGCAGCACTGTCAGTGTCACTGCTTTCTCAAACAATGAAGAAATGCAGCCAGATGGCCTCTGGAAAACAAATAAGATATTCAAAACAGTATCAGCCTCTTTATGGCTGCAGCAGGCACCCACATCAGCTTGAATATACAAACGAGGAAGATCCGAGATGGTTTCAGGGACAGGATTACAGCTTCTAAGCTGGGCTGGACACCCTCATGCTCAAACAGTCGTGTTTGAAGAAAGGGACCTGCACAATAAATAATGTGCCCAGATTTTATCACAGAATTATTGCCTGTTTGGGCTCGACAGCCGCTGTGTGCTCTGCCTCCCACCTGCTGAACAGGTCTCATCCCACCCATCCCCTCCTCCAGAAGTTTTTGCTTGATGGGATCCCATCCCCTCCCCCTGCACACACCTGCCTCTCCAGGCAATGCTGACCACTCGTGCTGTGCCAGGAGAAACACTGACCGGACACCAGGGCTGACCTTGGGAAACTCCACCGACCTCCAGACCTCCCTTCTGGCACCATCTGCCTCACTCTCCTTTCACTCACTTCTCACCCTTGTTAATGATGCCTGTACTAAACTTTCCATTTTGCCTTGTTTGGAAAACCAGTTCCCTGTGAAGGAAGCAGGCAGGGTACTCTGCCTGTGAGAGAAATCCTTTATCTCATTTCCCACTCATTCCTATGACAGTAATGTCTTTTTTTCAGCATTTTTAGAGCTACAAATGCCTGTGAGATGATAGATTTCCAAACAACGTACCCTCTTGTTTTTGTGTTCGCTGTTCTTTGATCAAAACCATTAATCCTTGCCACCAGATCTGCCTTCCCTGTAGAGGAAGTGGAAGAACTGAGCTGGTGTGGGAACTGGGAGGGGGCAGCAAAGGGGTGAGGAAGAGGCAGGACAAGGCTGTGGGGAGCAAGACTGGCCATACATCTTTGCCTGAGAGTGCTTGTTCCACCCAGGGCCATGGTCATCAGCTGAGACCTTCCCTCCCTCTGGCTTAGCACCCTGCAGCCACCTTTGTCATGCTGGTTTTATTCAGAGGCAGACTCAGGACCATGAGGTCTCATAGAATCAGAGAATCAGAGAAGGTTTGGGTTGGAGGAACCTTAAAGCTCATCTCATTCCACCCCCTGCCATGGCCAGGGACACCTTCCACTGTCCCAGGCTGCTCCAAGCCCTGCCCAACCTGGCCTTGGGCACTGCCAGGGATCCAGGGGCAGCCACAGCTGCTCTGGGCACCCTGTGCCAGGGCCTCCCCACCCTCACAGGGAGGATTTTTTTCCCAATATCCTAACCTAAACCCACTCTCTTTTCACTGTCCTGTCCCTCCAAGCCCTTGTAAACAGTCTCTCTCCATCTTTCTTGCAGGCTTCCTTCAGGTCCTGAAAGGCCACAATTAGCTCACTCTGAAGCCTCTCTTTCCCAGGCTGAATAATCCCAGCTCTCTCAGCCTTTCCTCACAGCAGAGCTGCTCCATCCCTCTCATCACCTTGGTGGGCTCCTCTGGACTCCCCCCAACAGCTCCATGTCCTTCCTGTCCACCCTGTTCCCTTCAGCAGGACCTTTGCACGAGCTGAAGGAGCACCGTTCCTTCAGGATGGGGACCAGACCCAGGATGGTGCTTCACGTCAGTGCTCAGGTGGGGGTAAGGACATGGCAGGACAGCAAACAGAACTGAAAAAAACCCCATCTTCAGAGCATAGCTCGCTCAGCATGGCATGAGCTGAGGTGTGGGATGGCAGCAAATAACCAGAGCAGAGGCCAAGTACCTGCTCATACAGCGAGTACCATTCCCTGTGCACCTGATAGAGAATTCACTATTGAGGCTGACAGCTAGTCTGAAGGCTGCACAGACCTTAATTCAGAGATGGTTAGCTTCTGTTAATGAGAAAAGCCCATGAGAAGAAAAACAATTCCTTTTTACCCATGAAGTTGTAGTGTCAACAGAAGCAAGAAAGTTAAACAATAGAAGAAGAAAAACAGCAACATCTCTGCACCTGGTATTTTTTTGCATGCTTGAATGCTTATGCCATAGGTGACCAATGGTAATATATTGTAGTTAATAATAGCTACCGAATCCATTGTTGTAATTTAGCAGCCAATGAATATGTAACACGAATGATAACAGACTAAAGTCTATAAAGCGAGACTGCTTTTGGAATAAGTGGCTTTTTGGCCCTTAGTGGAGGCACTATCTGTGTGTATGTGTGTCATTTCGGCCACCCCAACAGTGACAATTCACCAAGGAAAAAGTGTCTGTGACTCCACTGCCTGATATCCAATTAAATGTTCTAAAGATGGTGGGAGCATCTCTTGACTTTTGGAGGGCATGTATGAATATTTTGGTGGTTTACTGGCCATAGGTACATCCCCTGCATAGAGGCCGTGTATTTATAGTCCTAAAAATGCTGCTTGCAAAACTGTGGCTGCTCAGTCGGGTGTGAGAGATGTATATAAATACTCAGACAGATATATCTACCTCTCCAGCATGTGTGTCCCCACACACTGCACTGGGCTGAGAAGGCTTTTTCTTGTCCCAAATACATTATGTGTTCAAGTGATAAAAAGAAAAGGGTTCCAAATGAAGTCCACGTGCCTGTAGAGCTCCTTCTCTCATGCACCAGCCCATTTCAAGGACATACAGCAGCATCAGCTGAGTGAACAGGTGTTGCTCGGTTGGACGCAGCACAGAAATCCATACTCATAAAGGCTGGGTGGGTTTTTTCCTCTTGGAGCAAATAAACCCTGCTCTGTCTACCAATGTACCAGCAGAGGAAAAATTGCATCTGACGCCTTCATTTGATGGCTGTTGTTCCAGAGAGCACGAGACAAGCTCAGCTCACTGCATTGCTTAAAATTTGGGGGGGTGGAGGTGGGGAAGGAGAGCTCCTTGCAGGGCAGGCTGTGGCAGAGGGTAATTTCCACGTGACATGCTCTCCTAGTTCACAGAACATCAGGATCTGGAGCTCATCCTCCCTACAAGACTGTGCCCACGTCTCACCCACAACCCCGGCACCACTTGTCTCAGAGCTGGGAAAGAGCACAGAGATGCCATTCCCTGCTCACACCTCTTCCTCTCTAGAAGGCACTTGCTGGAGGGGCAGCAGGATGACCACATTTCAAACACGATCCTGCTTCTGTGGGGAAGTCACACATACCTACGGAAATGTCCCCAAAACTGCTGGCCTGAACAGCTACACCTTCCATCAGCATTGAGGCCTGCAAGACCAAGCCTTACATGTATCTTTTCCTGGTATTCCAGAGGTGTTAGACAGTCCTCTCCTCTTTGGGGTTTCCAAAGCAGCTGTTCCATCTTTAGAAACCGAGCAGCAATGCAGGCCCTCTCATGGACCCGCCCTGTGCCCGCCATGGCTTCACCTTGGGCAACATCAAAGCTGTTGAAGAGAAAGGAATATGAAAATAGATTTTCTGCTCCTTCAAAGCTTTCCCCAGCACATCCCAGTGCTCTGCTTTGCTCTCCCGGTCCTCATCTCCCTCTCCTCAATCTGAGCAGTGACACTTCACACCAGGGTTCGTCTCTCAAGGCTGTGGTGCTCTGAAGGGATGGGACACAGAGCAGGGCAGCAACAGCCCCACACTGTCACCACAGCAGTGCCATCTCCTCTGCCCTCAACACACAGAGGATCCAGCCTGGCTGAGCCTCAGGGAGATGCCAGCCTGTGACTGGCACATTCAGGTGTCTTGGGAAGCTGCTCCCATCACGGTGGGCTCTGATGGAGCCCAGCCTGCCACTCTCCAAGGAGCTTCACAGGCTTTAAGAACCCGCTAAATAAAAACAAAGCCCTTATCAGCACCCCACACAATGGCCCTTTCTGCTTCACCGGTGTCAAATTGGCTCCAGCGAGGCTGTAGATGACACAGAAATGAGGTGGTGGCAAACACAGGCCAGAGCCAAGCTGCAGCCAGCCTGGCAGGAGATAAGGGCAGCTCAGGGGTTGCAGGCTCTGGCAGACAGGGACCAGGGGAGGAGGCAAAGCCACAAAGTTAAAACCAAGACAATGGGACTGGATGGATGGTCCTGTCGTTTTAGTTCAAATTTGGATCTGCTCCATCCTGGGACATCTGGGCCCAAGAGATGCCTGTTCCTGGCCAGCAAACTCCAACAGAGCCCGTGGCTCCCTGGGCATCAGGAGGGAAACACTGCTGAGCTGCAGGGCTGGGCTGTCTGCGGGCTGCTGCCAGCAACCACCAGCCCACAACTGGGGCAGGTCAAACCCAGTTTGCTGGGGGCATGGTCCTACTGGGAAAGAGCAGCCCTGACCCACCCGTGTGCCCTTTCTGCCCCGAGCAGGGCTCACAGATCTCAATGCCTTGATGATACAGGCAGCCACTTGAGGGCATGGACAGCACCCTAGGGCAGCCAGCTTGGGTCTCCTGCCCCACCCCAAGAGCTCTCTGTCACTGGAATGAGCTCTTCCTAGATGGAAGCAGGCCATCCATAGCCACACTGGTACCAGTGCAACTTGGTAACTGGTGAGGTCATCTACCTAGGGCAGGAGACTGGGCCCTGGCCCTGCTGCCAGGACCATATATATGTATTTTATTGCTGGGAAGGGAAACCCCGGCTATAACCCAATTTGCAGGCACATATCTTCCTCCTACAGCTACTCCCAAGTCTTTTGGGACATTCCTGACCTAGCTGGCATATTTTCAGCTTCCCAGAGAACACCTAAAATGGCAAATCCCTGCAGGATGGGAGCAAAGCTGTGCTTTGTTTTCAGATGCTGCTCGGACTTCACCATAAGGAAAAGGTTGTTCCCCAGAGGGTGCTGGGCACTGCCCAGGCTCCCCAGGGAATGGGCACGGCCCCGAGGCTGCCAGAGCTCCAGGAGCTCCCAGGGATGCCCAGGGTGGGGTTGTTTGGGGGTCTGTGCAGGGCTGGAGCTGGGCTGGGTGATCCTGTGGGTCCCTTCCAGCTCAGGGATATTCCATGATTCTATTCCATGATTCTATTCCATGATTCTATGAGGCTGCTGCCTTGACAAACCCTGAATAGGTGTCTCAGGCTGTCAGTGAAGCTCTCGTGATCCCAGACTCTGGCATTTCTAGGTTTTGAGGTACCTATGCATTGAAAGCTTTAGCTTGTGGGAGTGGAAACACATCTCACCTTTGCCATGGATATTTCACTGCGGCAAGACTCCCTGGACACTTTGTGGACGTGGTTTAGCAATGAGTTTGGAATGTGGGAAGTGCCTGGAGGGCGCAAAACCACTTTGGTTACACCACCTGAGGCACTGGGGCTGGGATGGGGACAAACCTATTTGTCCTCAGGTATTGTAACACTTTGAGGTGGTACAACACCTTTGTAACACCTTTGGGGGGTTGTGTACAAGTATTTTAACATCTTTTGGGGGTGTACAGGTACTGTAACACCTTTGGGGATGTGTGTACTGGTATTTTAACACCTTTTGGGGGTACAGGTATTGTAACATTTTGGGAGGTTGTATACAGGTATTTTACCATCTTTTGGGGGTACAGGTATTGTAACACCTTTGGGCGTACAGATATTGTAACATTTTAGGGGGTTCTGTACAGGTATTTAAACACATTTGGGTGTACAGGTATTGTAACACCTTTGGGGTTGTGTGTACAGGTATATTAACATCTTTTGGGGGTGTACAGGTACTGTAACACCTTTGGGGGTTGTGTACAGGTGTTGTAACATTTTGGGGGGTTGTATACAGGTATTTTACCATCTTTTGGGGGTACAGGTACTGTAACACCTTTGGGCGTACAGATATTGTAACATTTTAGGGGGTTCTGTACAGGTATTTAAACACATTTGGGTGTACAGGTATTGTAACACCTTTGGGGTTGTGTGTACAGGTATTTTAACATCTTTTGGGGGTGTACAGGTACTGTAACACCTTTGGGGGTTGTGTACAGGTGTTGTAACATTTTGGGGGGTTGTATACAGGTATTTTACCATCTTTNTGGGGTGTGCGTAGAGGTATTTTAACATCTTTTGGGGGTGTACAGGATTGTAACACCTTTAGGGTCGTGTACAGGTATTGTAACACCTTAGAGGGAGAGGGAGACCTCCGTGGAGGTGGGGAATGCGGCCAGCCGGGTCCGTGAAGGCTAAACCCCACAATCCAGCGGTAATTCATCACCGAAGTGACACACCCGCGGCTCCCCCGCCTCCCCACACAGCCCCTTCCCGGCGGCTCCGGGGCGGGCCGGGGCAGGCCGCGCCCCCGCGCTCGTCACCGCGAGGGCCGGGCCGGGCCGGGCAGGAGGCGCCGCGGATCCGGGCCATGGTGGGGATCCCGGGAAGCTGCCAGTGTAAGAGCCGGGATCGGGGATCGGGGCACGGCGGGAGGCAGCGCTGGGGCGAGCGGGGGCGGGCCGGGCCGGGCCGGGGGGAGCGGGGCTGAGCCCCGGAGCGGGGCGCGGGAGGGGGACGGGCGCTTTGTGTCACGGTCTGGGCTTGTGTGTCTGGTTCGTGTGTGTTTTCTCGGCATGCGGGTTCATTGCCCCGAAGTGTGGGCCTCGGGGACCCCCAGCCGCGAGCCCAGCCCGCCGTTCCCCGGGTTTGTGTGGGATTTGCAGGCTGGATGGGCTTTGGTGGCCGGGAGCGAGGGGTGCAGCCCCCCCGGTCACCCCTTGGCTGGGTTCGGCAGTGCCAGAGCTCAGGTGCTGGAGCCAAAGTGAGTTTGCACCCTCCTGGCACTTCCCACACTTCCAATCCAGCCCATAGAGTGTCCCAGGGAGTGCTGCCACCGTGCAATAAATAAATACCCAGGTCAGAGCTGGGCACGAGTGTTTCCAGTGCTGCAAACCACGGGCACTCGGGTGGGCAGCGACCTGGCACCTACCTGCGTGTCTATGTGAATCCTGCGCACATAAATCCTGCTTTTTGCAGCACCCTCTCCTGCTTGGAGCTGGGAAGGTGGATATCTTTCAGCTCCATTTGTATTAATTTCCCAAAACTCCTGGGTTTGTTGCCAGAAGTGTTGTGCCCTGTGAAAGCCATGAGGTTGGCAGGAGAGCACGTGGTTAGCCTGTTTTTCAGCCTCCTGAGCGTTTTTGTGGCCTGTGCTTGTTTATCCAAAGTTGGGAATGGAGGGTGAGCCATCCCGGGATGAGGAGTGAGGTGCCGGACGGAGCCGGGGTGTCTGTGTGTAGCAATGTCCATTACACGTGGGCTGGATCGTGGCCTCAAGGTGACTCTGTGGATAAGTCACAGCTCAGGAAAGGGAGAAAAGCAGTTAAAAGCACATCCTAAAGCTCAGGAAATTCAGGAATTTTAAAATGAAGTGTGATTGCTCATAGGGAAGCAGTGTAAAGATAGATGCTGATGTTAATGTGGAAACCACTCTGAAAGCTGCATTCCCAATACGGAGAAGGAATCACCAAGTGACAGAAGTTGCAGAGGGTGGTTTTATACTTTGTTGTGCTGCTTAATGCAAAATGCGTGGAGATGTTGAGATGAGGTTTTACCCCTTAAGGCAGTTAGAAATATATGAGTCTGTCAAGCCATGTGGACTTTTCCTAGCCGGTGTCCCAGGTGCCTGGAGAGCACCGTGGTGGGAGAGCCGTGTCCACATCCACGTGGCGTTGAAGAGCCCTGGCACCTGGCTCCTAACCTTCATTTTGTCAGCCCTGGAGGAAAGGCCCCACAGAAGGAGCTCGGGTGAGATCATGTGCTTTAAGTCCGCTGTCCAAAGTCAGCCCTCTGCGCCCAATCTCCTTTCCCCAAGCTCCCTTTGAAGTCACGTCGGAGAAACAGGCGCTTCTGAGGGTGATTCATCTCTCCAGCCTTGGACACCTCTCTCTGAATGAGACAGGTTCCACACTGGACGTGCCTGGGCTTTTTCATTCACTACAAGGGGAGTCCAGGAGAGCTGGCGTAGGCTGTGGCAGTGAGGAGTTGGATGAAACAAATCCCACCCAGTGTGTCTGCTCGTGGTGCAGCTCAATGGTGAGACTGGTCAGATCCCCTCAGACTGAGCACAGGGAGGACAGACAGACTGCTGAAATCCTGCTAAAAATAATCGAAGCTAAGTGAGGCAGGGATTTTGTGCCTCCATCATAGCTTCAGGGTGGGTATCTGAAACCGGTTCCTCTCAGCTGTGAAACTTTCTGCAACATGGGGCAAGTTGTTTGCATATTTTATTGGATCGTGGGGGGGGAGTATGGATGTGTATGTGGCTGTTGAGTTTTGCAATATTAAACCATGTCTGAGGTTAGGAAAGAATTCTCCCCTGTGAGGGGGGGGAGGCCCTGGCACAGGGTGCCCAGAAAAGCTGTGGCTGCCCCTGGATCCCTGGAAGTGCCCAAGGCCAGGCTGGATGGGGCTTGGAGCAGCCTGGGATAGTGGAAGGTGTCCCTCCCATTGCAGGGGGTGGAACAAGGTGGTCTCTGAGGTCCCTCCCAACCCAAACCAGTCTGTTACTCTGTGATTAGGGCTTTTCATCTGGGTCCTGCTGACAGAACTGAGGAAGCAGTCACTGACCCTATGGCAGCAGGGACAGCAAGGCCATAGCCCCTGGCAGCAGAGGCTGAGGGCACCTGGAATGCTTGGAGTGGGAGCTAAGGTGTTATTTTTATGCAGCTTTAATGTGCCTGTGGCCCAGCATCCATTGGGGAATGCTAAGGATAAGCCTGGTGAGCCATGCAGCTGCTTTATAAAGATAAGCACACAGATATGTGCTATAGTTATCAGGACCTTTGCAGAGAGATCAGGTGAGGATGTCCTGTTAGTGCCAGCTGTTGAACAGCCTGAACACTGACACAAGACATCACTTAGTTCTTGGGCCCAGTGTCAGCCCAGGAACACTGTTGGGGTTTATCTTTGGTCTCCAGAAAGCAATAATCAGCTGTAGACTCATAATTTTTATAAATCTAATTATCTGCATTGCTTTGGTTATCAGCCCAGTGATTTCTGCTGTGTTACACAGATCCTGCCAGTGTCAGGAGGTTACTTGATTTCTTTGGGTGTGTGTTACAGAGAGGTGGATCAGTGCTCAATGTGAAACTAATGGTGGGGAAAGAAAGAAAGAAGAAATGTGGGACTGCTTTGAAACTTTGGGATGTTCCAGTTTAAGGCACATACTGGCTCTCAGGAATATGCTCTTCTTACATGGATATTTCCAATGGGCAGAAATTAAAATGGATCATTCAGGGACTTAGTCTTGATTTTCATATGCTGTAAAAATGAAAGGCTTAAGGTGTTCCTCTTCCTTTGTGCCAGTGTTCAGGAGAGTGAAATAGACGAACATTTTAAAGCAGTCACAGAAAAGAAAAAGAGTTTTTTGATTTGCAGTCACTCTGAAGATCGAAAAGAGCTTGTACTTGGGGTAGAGCTTGTGGAGTTGACGCTGCTGGAAGCAGGGCTGGAGTGGAACAGTGAGCTGAGTGCTTGCCATCAGCCTGAGCTGCCAAGGAGTCACAGGCACCTCGAGAGGCTGCCATGAGCCACTGGAGAGGGGGGGGAACCGCTCAGGTTTCCCTCTTGCTGGCAAGAATCAGAGGTGAACTCTTCCCCTTCAGAAGAAGGAGTTGGCTATAAAACTCAGAAAGGTGATAAGTGAATCCATCTCTCCCTCTCTGATGTAAAAAGTCCCAGGGGAAGGGTCTCCACCCAGACAAGTGATTTACCTGGAACTGTTCCAGAAAACCACCTTCCTGAGGGCACTTGTCCAGCCAGTGTCTGGGGCTTAAAACTCCTCCTGTGTCCTTGTCACCTTCCCGTCTCTTTGTGCCACATCCTGAGTGTGTGCACACCCTTGTTTGATTCAGCTACAGAGGTGTCCTGGACATCATTTTGGCTGTATTTGTGCACTCCAGGTTAAGCAACCCTGACCTCAGAAGTCAATTAAAATGTCCTTTACTCCATTTCATGAGAGAGCAGCAGTAACTTCTACAGGTAGCAACTTTTCTGGCACTTGGAGTGCCAGAAAAGTCAAATTCTGCACCTATGTTTTCCTCAATGACGTGCTTTGCACACTTAGGATAATTTAAAGGATCAGACTGTTCAGGCAGGGATTTTCTCCAGTGTAGATTTATGTTGGTATTTAAGATAGTCATTGCTATTAGCCCTCAGCCTTGGGTTGCGAGGGTATTTTCACAAGATACATGGCATACTCATGGCTTGGCTTTGGGGCCATGGGTGACCACTTCAAAGCTTGCTAAAAAATATTTGAAAAACATTACAGAATTCTCTCATTACAGGTATGGTTTTGAATGGAAAATGCAGGATTAGCCTTTTTTTTTTTTTTGCCTGTGGATGTAAAATAATCAGCCAAATACTTAGTGAATGCTTGCAGACTTACTGCTGCTTTTGTCCAAGTGGTCTCGATAGACACACCAGTTTGTTGGCATCAATACCAGCTTCTCCCTGCTTATCCGTGCTTCTTAATCCTCATGACCTCTTGGGAGTTGGCTTTCACTTCCTAGTAGTGCACCTGGTTGTTGTAGCAGGAAGCTCCTCCAAATATATCACCTGACACGCTCCCACCTGGCCTTTGTGTGTGTTTGATCCCGCCTTTTCTGCCAGGAGGCAACAGGAGGAGGAGGAGAAGGAGGTGTAAAGCCCTGAAGGAGATAAAGCAGGGAGGCTGTACGTGTTTGTGGTGTGTGGGAGTGGGCTGGTCTGGCCAGGGACTGGCGAGGGGTGGTTGAGTTGAGCAGTTACTGGCGCTGGTGGCACATAACAGCCTGGCAGTGCTGAGGAGCCAGTCCAGGGACCCTCCCTGACCCACACCTGGTCAGCAAAGACTCTTCAGTTGCCTTAACAGGAGTGGTGAGCACACAAACGGGCCTGACAGCTCATTACATCCCAGCTATCTTTGTTTTGTTGGCCAACAAATATTTGCTTTGTGCTTCTAAGCTGTGCATCCTGCCTGCGGAGCCTCTCCAGATCTGGCTGGAGGTGTTGAATCACACAGAGGTGGAAGAGGGGCTGTAGTGTGGGGTACAGCTGTGGGGTCACACATGGTCCTGGGCAGGCAGAACTCCTGCTTGTCTGCTTGGAGCATACATACGCAGCTTCCTTTTCTTAGGTGAGTACTGTGGGCTGCAAAATTGTGGCTGTATTCCCGAGAGCGAGCATTTCTCTGAGTCTTGGCTAAGCAGAAACTTAATTTAACACTTTTTTAAATGATGGGGACAGCTCAGCCTGTGGCGTTTCCAGGTGTGGATGAGATTAATTTGCTTATCTTAGTTGAGGGCAGGTAATTACTTGTGCAGGGGAGGTACCAGAGTCAGGATGTTAAAACACAAAGAAGTCAAATGTTCCTCTGTTCCTCCCCGGTTGTGCGAGCTCGTTTGCATTAAAACACCCGTCTGGCAGATCTGCTGCAGGAGCCTTCCCCCCCATCTCCTCCTCCTCCTCCTCCTCCCTGATTAGCTTTGGTGGGGGCCAAGAAGCCACCGATGAATTGTGACTGGAAAGCGCTGAACTTTGAGGGGAGATGAAAAAAATCCCTCGAAACATTTGTGGCCCTGGCAGCGCGTCCGCGGGTCGCTGATGGGGTTTATCTTCTGACATCATGAGGATCTCTGACATTTCTAGCTTAGAAACAATAACTCGCCTTATCCGTCGTCATGTTTTTCTAATTAAAGACAAAGCTTGGTAAATATTTTTTAAATGATTGAATTTCCCAAGTATGGAAAACACATGTCGGGAGTCAGGCTGGCTGCGTCCGATGCGCCTTTTCCCACCGCGTCCCTCGGAGCACGCGAGTGCAAATACAGATTTAGAGCTGTGGGTGACAGGTTTATCTGAGATGATTGGCAAGGATTTATAAACCAGGAGGGGATTTACTTTGCTCTCCCTCCCTCCTCTTCCCCCTTCTCCCCCCGCCTCCCCGACCCCCGTCTCAGAAATAGGAAATTGGGATCACATTAAACCCTAATTGGTTTGGCTCCAGCACTAGTTCGGTGGCTGCCAAATAGTTAATTTATTGCGTGAGAGTTTGGCCATGTGTTGAGAGGCAAATTTGCTTGAAGCAAGGCATCTCTGTAAACTATACATCCATTCCTGTGCCAGGTCCTGTTTACAGCATCTCTGAAGTGGGGTGCAGGGGTGCTTTCCGTGCCCATCCTGGCAGGACAGCGTGGGGGGACCCCGTGGCGGGGCTGCCGTCCCGCCTCCCTCGCTCCCCTGCCAAAACGCTTTCAGGAATTGTTGCCTAAAAGAGCTTAAAGTGGTTTTAGCCGGACTTGGCGCTCGATGTTCGGAAACTGCCAGCTAGATAAGACGTGGGAGGCTCTCAGGAGAATAAATGCATCTGTTTGGGAGATAGCAGCAGGCCTGGGCTGTCACCGCGGAGCGGGGCCAGGTGGGGAGTCCCCAGGGGTGGAAAGATGGCTTTTCCTGGATTATGTGAGCAGGGGCAAATGGGAAGCTGGCATATCTGGCTGCCCCTCTGAAGTCCTCCTTGTTCCTGCCCTTCTCCGTGAGGCCACTTGGACTGGTGACTTTCGGACATCCCAGATTTGTTGTCACTTGCTCTCGGACCTGTGGCATCTGGTGGTGTTTGGCTCCTGTGAAGTTTTCTGGAAGTTGGGCTCCAGTAGAAGGGTTTGCAGGAAAAGCAGCCCTCACTGAGGCCATCACTGCCTTCCCTGGAACTTAACAGGGAATTATTTGGATTTAAGAGGATACTGCAGCCAGAGTTAAAAGCTCACTGCTAGCGCGTCTCCGGTGTGGAGTATGATTTGAAAGAGGCTGCATAAGGAATAAATCCACGGCTGTGGCATTTTATTTCGTTCCTCGCTGAGTTAAATAACAAACTTTGTGTAAGTGAGCTGCTTCCAGCTCCGAGGCAACAGAATTATCACCGCCGTGCTCAGCGGAGCCCTTTCTGTGTCAGCTGCTATTTCCATTGTGAACTTGATACCTGAAGGCTCAATATTGTGACCCTTTAATTTTCAGCTGCTGAAACGTCCCCTGCGATCTGGCTAAAGGGGAAGAGCTCAGAGGGGAACTTGCAATGCTTGTGCAGTGGGAGCAGTGTGTTTCTTTGGGTATTTCTTAAGTGCTGAGTGTTTAGGAGAAATTGATAGGTAGGAGCAAAGCACATTTAGCAATACTTTTCCTTCTGTAGCTCTCGCTTCCTGGGATGTAATAAAATCCATTAAGTTCTATTTATGATCAAAGGCCCAGTATAGTAATAGTTTTATTTGGATAATTATGACTCTTCTACCAATAATGAAAATACTGTGCAGTTCCAGGCGTACTGCAGTGTTTAGAGGGGTACAGGGTTGGCACAGCCAAACGTTTGCCAGTTTTGCTGAGGAGTCAGAGAGATACCAGTTCAAAAAAACTTGGATCAAGCTGAGTCCCTGCAGGAAGGCATGTCCTGCCCACGGGTGCCACGTTGGGGTGTGCTGCTGTGGGTTTTCCAGCCACCCATGGAGGTGCAGCAGGGTTAGGCAGACCAGAAGGGGGCAAGTTGGACAGGTATTTGAAGCAAATGTGATATGTTTTGGAGAGAACCTGTTCATCCCCGGGTCTGAAGGCAGGTTCCACACTCAGCCGGGAGCAGCCACTCCCCACTTGTGCATCTCCTGCCTCGTTTGAAATGCAGCCACTTCTGGGATGAGCTGCTGTAATTACTTTAAAGCACATCGTACTTCCACCACTTTTGGCAGGAAGGAAGGAGGAATACTGTGCTCCATCGCCAGACAAAATAGAAATCAACAATTGGGATTTTTCTCAAAGAGCAGATCTATCTTCTCTGCCATTAAATCCGAGTTGGATGGGAGCCTTGTACCCATTTTGCTTTCCCGGTGCGAGTGTGTCGTTCTGCAGCTCACAGCCCATGTTCATGGGAAGATTTAAAGCAGCAGATTCTAGCCAGGAATTCTTTCTAGCACTTTGCTTTCCTTCTGCTGTTTGCTTCCCTCTTCACACTACAGATGCTGATGGATCACCTTCCGTGGTGAGTAAGGAGACACGCTGTACTTTACGTGGTGCTGGGAAACTGTGTCGTCCTCGGAAATGTTCTTCCAGAGAGGCATTCCCACTCCTAAACCTGCACGGGTCAGGAATTGTCACACAGGCAATGGCTCCTTCATATGACTCCCGTATCAGGGACTGCACATCAGCTTGCACTGGAATTGTGGGTGGATCAC
The DNA here is from genome assembly GCA_013397055.1 of Pachycephala philippinensis. Classification (NCBI taxonomy): domain Eukaryota; kingdom Metazoa; phylum Chordata; class Aves; order Passeriformes; genus Pachycephala; species Pachycephala philippinensis. Next base: position 387,691 of record VWZT01014850.1, read on the forward strand.
CTGCATCCATTTACTGGTGTTTATTTACCCCTCTGCTGTGAAACACCTGATTTCAGATTACTGCCCTCGGCCCACCTGAGTTTCCACATTCCAGAATACACTGGTGGTGGCCTTTTTCCCCCCCAGGGGATGCTTTTTCTGTAAAAGCTTTGTTTTCCCTCTTTATCTAGGCACGCTGAGCACCTAGAAGTTAATTTGATAGAATCTTCTGAGAGAGAGTCTTGGTTTTGCACTGCAGTATTCAAAAAACATTCCCAGGCACTTCTCTGACAGTTTTCTTCTTGAATATATTTGTCTCATTGTTCAACCCTTTTATTTTTTTCCTGTGTAGTATTGATTTTAGCAAGAGGGAAAATAGGAAAATAAGAAAATAAAACTTCTTTGCCCATTCGAATGAGTAAATAACTATCAGAGCACACAAACTGTTGAGCAGGTGATTTTTAGATGTTTCTTGATTTGTCCTCTAGCAGTTTTATTTAAGTTTTCAGTCACTGCAGTTACTGTGTTCATCGGGTTTTATTTCCCATTTAATAATTACAGCAGTTTCCCTCGAGCCCTGTACCTCTAATTAAGAAAGCTAAGTTTGAGATAAAATTAATGGAATGAAATTTGTTATATTTTTATGGTAAAATGTGCTCAGAAAAAACACTTGTAGACTCAGTCACTGCTCCTGAACGTTGTTTACCTCATCTTGATACTCAGTGCTGAGGACTAGCCTGATGGTGGAAGGACAGGTGAGCACCAAACACCAGGATCTCATCCATGCAGGAATTCTTGCCTTCAGTCTCACACGTACGAAACAAGATAGTTTGGTTGGCATAGAATTTCCACTGTTCCCTTGTGCACCTGTAAGGACTGCCTCAGTTTCCACCAGCACTTTACTTTTACTGTCCTGCTGGTGCTCTTGCTGGTCTAAGGTGGCCCAGGAAGCACTGGAGAACCTGGCAACACCACACAGAGCTGGTCCAGTGATGCCTTAGGTTTTAGCTTTTATGTTTTTCAAATTCTGCATTCCCAGTGTGTAACTCTGCAGTGTCCTGCAGCCTGGGAGCTGCTGCTCTCTCATGCTGAGACAGACAGAACAAAGCCTCTCCAGGCTGCTCTCCAAGGACACCCAGCCCGGCCTAGGCCCAAAATGTGTAACCCAGCATCTTGAGAAGGGGGGCAAGCTGAGGGGAAATTCCATCATTAGCTAAAGTTGAATTGGTGAAATTGGGTTGAGATGCAAATGGAGCAAAGCTATAAAAGTGTGAAGAACTCGTGACTCGGGGTCCATCTTGGGTGCAGCCTTTGGCCTGCCCAGGGTGTGCCTCTGAAGGCCTTTCAAATAAATATCCACCTTTATTCCCTCACTCCTGTCCAGTCTCTGTTTCTAGGTTGGCCTCTTTAGGCATCAGCAGGACTCTGGGCAGGTGTGACCCAGTCACCATCCCGGCTCTGAGAGCCCCTTTTGGTGAAGGACAAGCCAATGCACAGATCTTCCTGTGTACACACAGCACACAAGGAGTTTAAATCTGGCCAAAAGGCCGTGCTGCTCCGAGCATCTCCGTGAATGGAGATGCACCTCTTCACACCTGTTTTATAACACAGGAGCAAAATATTCAGGGCACCTAAATAGTTTATAGCCTGACAAACAAATTCTGGCAGTGGGAGCGTGAGTTTCCATCTCATTAAGCTGTTGGCAAAGCCCTGGTAATTCCAGTCACTGATACAGCACAGGAATTATCCCTCGACACGACTGGTTGTGTCAGGTCAGAGCATCACTGCTTTTTCTCAGCAGTTGTGTGTTTGTACTTGAGGGGAAAAGAAAGTGTTGAAATGTCAATTCATTGGGTTCTTCTCCCGTGCTGGAGCAAGGTCTTGTGAGGTCAGAAAAAGTGTCTGTGGATTTCTACACCTAAGTTGTAATGAGGAATTGTTTTCAAGTCTTCTTTTTTTTTGTCACACAAAACCTGCCACAGATTCTCAGTTTGGCAGAGGCTCGAAAGTTTATCTTGGAGCTCAGCAGCTGTGCTGCAGCCCAGGTTGGCTCTGACGCAGTTCCTGCCGTCCCCCAGCTCTTCGTTGGGCTGTAGGAAATCACTGGACCTTTGGAGCCGCGGACTTGGGGCAGGTCAGCTATATCATGGCCATTCCCATTTTGGGAAGTGTGCTGTGAGTTGGAGAAAAGGAGTTGGATATGATGGTGTCCTCTGGCTCCTGTGGCAGCAGAGGATGAGGCATGTTGTTGATGGAGTGGCACACATGTCCAGAGGCATGGGAAATTTGCCTCCAGCACTGTTACAGATTTTATGGTGTCTTGCAAACAAGAGGGAGCAGTTTGCTCTCCCTGCCACATGTTACCTTCCACAGCTTGAGACAGCCACATGCAAAATTCATTTTAGAGGTCGGTCACCCAGTCCCAGAGACTAAGGAATGTTGTAGTAGGGCTTTTATAAGATTTATATGCTTTATCAAAGGTCCTATAGTTTTCTCATTAAAGCAGGATTATCCTGCTGGGATTAGCTGTTCTGCATGGGTGAGGAAGGCAGGCACTCTCCATTTTCATAGTGAGCTGCTCCTGCCTGCAGAGATGCACTGAGAAACAGGAGGCCCAGGAGACACAGGGATGCAGGTGTTTGGAAACGGGACCCGAGAGGGGCTTTTACAAATGTCGGCTTGATTTGACTTGACTCCTAAAAACACAGGAGACCTGCAGCAGGCTGCACCTCCAGCACTCCTCACCATGCAAACATCCCAGTCCCGAGACTTGTCCTGCCATTTAACAGCCTCCTCGGTGCCAACCTCAGGGAATGAATTTGCAGCTTTTCCATATGCCGAAACAAACAGGCAGGGAAGCCTTTTAATTTGCACAAGGATCTTCTGTAGTCAATACAAGTTGACCCTGCAGGCTTTCTGGAACTGATTACTGTCAGTTTGGCCTTGCAAGATTTAATTTAACCCCTAAATTATCTCCTTTTTCCCCAAAATTTTATTACGTAGACTCCCAGAACGGTTTGGATTGGAAGGGACCTTAAAGATCATCCTGTTCCAAACCCCTGCTGTGGCAGGGACACCTTCCCCTATCCCAGGTTGCTGAGAGCCCATTCCAACCTGGCCTTGAACATCTCTCATGGATTGTTTTCCCTGTGTGACTACAATACCGAATTCAGCTCAAGTCACTTGGAAATTACTGCTAACAAACAGCTTCTTTTGCTGATGCTGTGGTGTCCAGACATCTGGAGCCTGTTGGGAAGTGGGTTTGGGGGGTTTTTTAGTGCACCGTCTGCCTCTCCAGTTTGTAGTCTTCTAGTTAGATACTCTTGTGTTCTTAATATAAATATTGCCATCACTGACCAAGAGCTTGCAGGAAAATGGTGCAAAGAAATGCTGAAGCAGCACTGCTAAGCAGGTAGATGTATGACACTGCTGCTTAGTGGTAAGGAGTCTCCAAGAAGAATGAACTGTTGGACTAAAAGCCTGCTCAGACTGCAGTATTGACTTGAGGAGAGGTGTTACTTGACATGAGTGTTGTAAAAATCCCTCAGAAAACAGTCTTAGTACTTCTCTTGCTCTGCTCATCGTGACGTTCCCTAGAGGATGTCAAATGTTTTTCTAGAGAAGTGAGTTACCAAGTACTCGTGCTGGAGCTTGGAGCACCAGGTCAGACATCAGCAGTGAACAGCACCAGGCTCTTCCTGCCTCTGTCCCAGGGGGGCTCCTGCCAGCCTGGAGCCCATCAGGGACCAGGCACATCTGCAGCTCTTGTGCTGGCTGGGTTGGTGCAGCCCAAAGCTGGTGTGTGAGAAATGCAGCTGTTGTAAAGGTACAATCATTGGAGCGTCCAGTAGTAGTCTACTCTGAGTACAACCTCTGCTGGGTTTAGTACTCCTTTCCACATCTGCAGGAGGTTTTTGGTGGCTGGTCAGTGCAAAGCTGCCCAGCTGAGCTTTTCAGGTTCCCTGAGCTCAAAGGAGGCAGATTATTAACCACAAACACAGCACTAACAACCTTGATACAGCCTTAAACAGGGCAGGAGCTGCTGTAACTCTGATCTCCCCCTGCAGCGCAGGGCAGGGCTGTGGCTCACCAGGTGTTTGCCTTCAACTGCAGCTGCTCCATCAGCAGAACCAGGTGGAGATGTTTGGGACATCAGGAAAACACAGCTGGGAGAAGTTAAGAGCAGCCCCGGGAGGTGCTGGCTCACCTGGGCAGAGCACACCCCAAAGCAGGGTCGGGGGCGATAAACTCAGCTTCACCTTGGCCACAGCCCTGGGTAGGATTAATGAAATGAAGAGGAATTAAATGTATGTTTGAGCTGCTGTAGTTTTTTTCCTCAGTAGTAACAGCCAAATCAAGTCAGCTCTTTCCAGAAGGTTGCCATTTAACCATTTCTGCCCTCAGCTCCAAACCCCCTTTTGGAGGAGCTTTGCTGATGACTCTCTCTTTTCTATCTCCTACTCCAGGTTTTTATTCTGTTTTTTTAAGTTAAGAGATCTCTTCATTATTTGTCCCCCTAAGTTGTTTTTCTTTTAATGTAACTCATGGCGTAGAAAATGAAGATTTTGATGACTTTTGAAGTTTCAAGTTTAGTAAATCTGAGGTTTGGATTGAAGGTAGTTTTTGTTCTCTTGCTTTTTCCTCTCCATGCCTGTAAATTAACTCCACCATACAGATGTTTGGGTTCTTCTGCCTCTTGAAGGTGTCTGAACACGTATGTCCAGCGTGTGGGGTAGAAGACACTGACTGCTTTAATGTGATGCTCTCAGCAAATGTTCCTTTCAGCCTCTTGCAAAATCTTCCCTTTGAACTTCCATTCCCTTGCACAGGGATGGTGACACCTGGATGTGAAATGCTTGGATCCAGGGCAGGCAGCTCCTCAGGAATGGTTTCCTGCTAAGGACTTAGGATGGAAAAATAAGTTTTGGGAGCTTTGCATGAGTCTCTTCTCCCCATCTCTCTGACTCTACTGGGAATTTCGTTGTTAGTGCTGCTGGTTGATGTGGAAAGAGCTTGAATACCCAGGGAATGAGTGGAGACGTGCAGCTCTGGCTGACGGGGGTCACCCTAAATCTGTGCTGGGGACAGCTGTGGCTGAAAGGGTTGGGGACAGCTGTGGTGGTGTTGGAGGGACCTGATGCCTGCACCAGTTCTGAGTTTCCTCTTCAGCTTGGTTATTTCAAGCTTCTGCGTGTTAAATCCTGGAAGCTTGTAGGGCTGGGTGGGTCGAGTGCTTTGTCAGCTTGGTTTTCTCCAGCCCTTTCTCTAGAGAGAAGGTAGCTGTGGCTTTTTGAGACTTGGTTTTCTGTACCTGTTGTGTTTTGTTGAATGAGTTTGCTTCAGAGGGATCTTGTGGATCGTTCTTCTGTTGGAAAATGTCCATCTCTCAAGACAGAAACTTTCCTTGGGAGCAGCATGTTCTCAGGAGATCAGATACCACCCTAGGCACTCCATATCTGTCTTTGCTAAACTGTACAGTATGGCCTAAATAAATATTTACTGATTTGAGTCTTTGGCATCCTGGCAGAGTTCTGGCTGCTTGACCTTTGGCTGTCCTCATGTCCTCTTCTTTTGTGTAATTTTGGAACAAATATTGGGGGGTTTTTTGTTTGGTTTCAGGGTTTTTTTTAAATAACCACATGAAAGAGGAAAGTTTTAAATCCAGGTTTCACAAGACAGGGCTGTTTAGGCCCAGGTTGTGAAGGCAAAAATGATGTCCTCAGCTCCATCTGGGGTTGAGCTTGGGGATGGATGGATCCTGGCAGGTCCTGGTGGATCCAGCAGCACCAGCAGACACTACTAGGGTCCCATTCGTGCCTTTACTGGGAGAGGAGGGCCCACCCCAGTGTGACCAGCTGAGCTTGGCTGTGACTCTTGGAGGAACAGTGTAATGGGAATGACAAGAGAGTTGGGCCAGAGAAGAAAAATTCATGTTAGCCTGAATATAGCTTTTCATCCTCCTAAAATTCTTCTGCTTCTTTGAAGTGTGAATCCCAGATGCTACAAAAGTATTTTTCCAGACACGGCTGTGCTGTCTTGCTGTGCATTTTCCACCAAATTGCTGAATTACTGTTCTCCTTCTGGCCTTCAAAAAAAATTTTTTTTCATAGCTTTATCTATTTGTCTGGATGTTTTACATGGCTAAAACTCATTCCTGTCTCCCATAGCCATCCGAGCATTCCCCACGAGGCAGCATTCCCACCGAGCTGTGGTGGAGGACAGGAATGCTGGCTTTTTTTCCAGGAAACTTGTAAACACGAACTTCCTGTTGACACGAGCTGTAAATCTGCAAATAGGCTCTGCTTCCGGCAGGAGGGGAAGGTAATAAAATTTCAGGTCCTTGTTCACTGCGCCTGGTCCTCCTTGAGCTGCATCCAAGCACTCCAGAGGCAGTGGAAGCACAGAGAACCTGCTGATTGCCCTGTACCTCTGGAAATGAGGCTTTCTTTCCTTTTACTTTTTCCCCTTCAGGCACCCAAATACAGATGCAATGCTAATAGAAGCCAGTTGGAGAATGTCAAAACCCTGATGACTCCAAAATGAGGCTTCATTGCTTGTTTTCCCCTTTCCTTTCTCCCTGCCTCTCCCACCACTGAGCTGATCTTTGGTTTTGGGGAGTTAACTCTGTCCTACATCCACACCAGGCATTTTGGGATAATGAGGTGGCCAAAGTCTGGCAGCTGTTGGCAGACCATTCCACACGTTTTTGGGAGGCTGATGCATGCTTTAATTCTGGGTGGGTAACAGGGGCAGGTAGCAGACACCTGGGCAGGTGGCTGAGCTTGCGCAGCAGATTCCATGGGCTTCCAGTGGTTGAGATGACCGTGATGATTTTCAGGATCAGCTGGGGATTCTCTGTGCTGTCAGAGAAGGGGTGGAAGCAGAGAGTGGAGAAGGGAAGCAAAAATAAGGCAAAAAAGCAGATTGAAAAAGAGATTAAAAGCACGGTAGTGGAAACGGGAAAAATGATACAGAAAGGAAGAAGCGGTTACAGGACACGGAAACAAGGAGCGACGGGCAGGATAAAAGGAGAGCCTGGATGGAGGCTGGACTCTCTTAATAAGCATCCCATTAATTAATGGCTTCTCCTGCGGCAGCACGGGGCTGTGGACGATATCCAGCCCTGTCCCCTGACCTCTGCGCTCTCCTCGCCCGCCGCCCGGGCGGCCTTTCCCTTGGCTTCCTGCCCCGAGCCCGACCGCAGCCTTGCCGAGCGCTCCGGGCGGGATGGGAGGCACATGGCAGCGGTGAAAGGGGAGCCTCTCGCCGTCGCCTGTGCCTGGGTGGGCGTGCTGGGCCTTTCGTAAACTAATAGCTCCCAGCAGTGCTCCTAAATCAGACTTTGTGGAGCCGGGAGCGCGGCGCTGGAATGCCGGGCCAGGCGCAAAGGGCTGCGCTGGGCTCTTTCTTCTTTTTTCTCTCACCAAAGCCAGCATTTGTTAGGTCCAAAGGGTCAGCGGAAAGCAGGAGAAGGGAGCCGGCAAAGAAAAATGGGTAAAAAATAAATGTAGGGAAAACTAGCAAAAACCACGTTTGAAATGTGTTTTTTGTGATTGGTTGCGGCTGGAAGGAAGGGAACCCTGCTCAGTGCTAAACCTGCAAAGCTCAGTGCTAAACTGGGATGCTGCTGGGAAGCCTTCCTTAAAATCCTGAGCTGGTGGTTTTGCTGGGTGTAATGAACAAAACAACTCAGGATTTATTTCTTTTTTAAGGAAGACTGGAAGTGGGATATTTTTAATCAAGGTTACCAGGTTAGTGACAACTGATTAATGAGAAAAGAGCCCTCCTTGGGTGGCTGTGTGGTGGGGAGGTACCACTTTCCTCCTCCGAAGCACTGGGAAAGGAGCAGAGCGCAGCAGCCCTCACAGATGTGCAGTCCCAGGGACTGGAGCAGAGGGCACCTCAGGATGAAATTGGGAAAAAAAGCTTCTCTTAAAAGAGCCCAAGATAAAGAAGGAAAAGCCATTCTCAGGGGAAGAGCCAGAGCTTGTGGCAGGGAAGGCACCAGTGGAGGAAGGTGCTGGAAGCAAACTGGGATGTGGTGACCCTGCTGTAGGGAAGGGGTTTGGGATCCATCACATGTGTTTTATTGCTCACATTGGCCTCTGGGATGAGGCAAAAAATCCAATTTCTGCTGCTTTGATAGGCTTTAACCTGTGCTTTTTTAATTGTAAATGGTCTTCCACATCAGGTGGTGAGGAGCACTGGCAGCCTGGAGTAGGGTGCCTGATCTGGGACACAGCTCTCAAAGCCACCATCTCACCTGCAGAAGGGAGGATTTTGGCTTCCAGAGCCTGTCTGCAACATAAATAGGTGCTAAAGAGGATGGTCTGGCAAGGAGTGGGGCAAAAGCATCAGATGTAGACAGGTACTTGGGTTTTCTGGACTAGTGGAGAGGTGGTTGGGAGCTGCAGCAGAGCTCCATCCACACAGCTTCCAAAGCCAGGAATGCTCCTGCTCGAGGTGTTGGGCAATTAAAGTTGAGCATCACCGAAATGACAATTGGAGGGGAGCGGATGTATGTATTTGAACAAATCTCTGTAATCAAATGGCACTGCTATTGATCTGAAAAAATACTGTCAAGCTGCAGAGCTGTTGGACTAGAATTAATCCTCTGCAGGCTGGATTTTACTCTCTCCAAATAGGATTACTCATTTTTTCCGTATTTCTGTGTTTGGTTTAAATACCCGTGACAGCTACAGAAGCTTGGATTTCTAATCAGAGCAAGGGTGTTAGATGTAGGAATTGGTTTGTTGTTTTGGAGGGGATATTTTTGGACAGGACAGTTCCTGCATGTTTTTCTTTACATATGTGGCCACAGGAATAAGGTATCACCTGCTTAGGTGATGTGTGTCCCCTTCCTTAATGGGTGGCCGGAAGTAGTTCCAGTAACTTCCTCAGGTTGTGTTTAATTCCTTGTTGCATCTTTGCTCCCCGTTTGTTTGGAGGATTTTTTGGCAATGTCTGATTGTGGATGTTCTGGGTGTAAAATTCTTCCAGTTCAGTTAAGGCCAACTTTCAATATGGTTTTTCCCTTCTCTGGGCAGGATTGAAATAGCACAAAAGCCAAACACTGCTCATGTTCACTCCTGAAGGAGGCAATGTGATTGGATTTGGATTTCATTGAGGGCTGGAGCTCTTAGGCTCTGGGGAGAGGCTGAGAATGCTGGGGGTGTCCAGCCTGGAGAAGAGAAAGTTCCAGGGAGACCTTAGAGCCCCTTCCAGTGTCTATTGGGGCTCCAAGAGAGCTGGAGAGGCACTTTGGACAAGGGTCTGGAGTGATAAGAGGGTGTGGCTTCAAACTGCCTTGGCAGGGTTGGATGGGATATTGGGAAGGAATTTTTCCCTGGGAGGGTGGGGAGGCCCTGGCACAGGGTGCCCAGAGAAGCTGTGGCTGCCCCTGGATCCCTGGAAGTGCTCAAGGCCAGGTTGGACAGGGCTTGGAGCAACATGGGACAGTGGAAGGTGTCCCTGCCATGGCAGGGGTGGGATGGGATGAGCTTTAAGGTCCCTTCCAACCCAAACCTTTCTCCATGATTCTGTGACAAATTAAGCTTGTTAACGTAATCTGCCATGTGCTAATTCAAATAATGGGTGTATTGAAAAGAGGATGTTTGTTAAATGTGATAAATTTGCCAGGAATGGAAAGGTCTAATCTCTGTTTCAGGGGGTTGAGCTTGAACTCATGTCACTGAGTCTCTCTTGCAACCCCACCAGCATCGCTTCAAAGGGAGCAGGCCCTTCTTGGCTCCACTGTCTTGTAAGGCATAAAGAAGGCAATAAAATGTTTGACTTTCCTGCCAGACCTGAGCCTGGAGGAGGAGGAGGATCCCAATTGGAACCCATCAGATTCCAGTTAGCATGAATTTACGGTTTCTACTTAGCCTGATAAATGGCTTTGGCTGCCTCAGTGCATTTGGATTTATTTTTCTGTGCGATGGAAAGTGGTCAGCTTAAAAAGGCAAAGGCTTTCCAGGGTTGCCTTGAATTCAAGTGAAGCTTCTTTCTGAGGTAAGAACACAGCAGGCAAAAAATAAAGCCGAGGCACATCGTGAAATGTCTGTGGAATAGCAGAGAAATCAGAAGCAGTTCGGGTCTCTTGTGCTCGCTGTGGCAATGGGCTGTGATAGGCATAAAAATTCCACTGGAAACTGGAAAAATTCTTCAGATTTCCTCGCTTTCCTCAGAAACCACACTGAGCAGCAGGTATCAATAGCTCCCAGTGTTCAAACTTTGCTTGCATCGTTCTTTCCATGGAACATTCCCAGGAGAAGAAAGCAGAAGCAGATTAGCATGGCGAGCCAGGGAAAAGAGCTCTCCCCATGCTGCCTGCAGTTCTGCTTCCTTCCGCTGTGCCGGTGATGTCTGGGCTACAAAATCTGCTTTAATGCATATTTAGGAGCAGACAGCCCTCTTGGGAACTGTGAGGGAGGTGAGTAGATGACACGTGAATGGACTCCTCATCCCAGGTTGGATGGGGGTTGGAGCAACCTGTGGAAGGTGTCCCTGCCCATGGTAGGGGGTGGAATGAGATGAGCTTTAAGGTCCCTTCCAACCCAAACCGGTCTGGGATTCTGTGTTTTTATACCTCACAGACCTGCCTCTGCTAGTGGTGAGCTCAGGGATGAGCTTAGGGGTAGGTCATGGTTTGGGTGAGCTGAGGCACATGGATCATGTGTAAGACACAGTCCATGAGCCTTTCGAAGGAGGTTTGGCAATGACTTCTACTCAGGGCACCCGGGTGATCCCACCTGTAGTTTTTATGCCTGGAGAATCCAAAACTCACTCTGATATTGAGCGTATTCTTGCTTCTCTAGCCAGAAGTGGTGATTTCTTCCTTGAGGATGATGAGGCTTTGGTAGACATTGGGCTGTGGACACTGTGACAAAGAGTTGTGTGCCTTTTCATAAAGGTTTATAAAGTTGTTACAGCTATACTTAAAATACTTGCAGTGACCTGAGTTCTTGACATTTCAAAGTGCTTTAGGTTGTAAAAACATTGAAGAGATTTATTTGGCCATGGGTTGACAAAGGGTAGTTAGAACCCAGTTGTCATAGTTGTGGACAGCTTTTATTTGTGTGAAGTGAAACATTACAAACTCTTCAGGTCCTTAAGCTGAAATATGATTTAAAAAGCAGGCAAGAGAACACCTCGTGCTGGTTGCCTTTTTTCCATAAAGCCCCCCCAGGATGTCCCTGTGCCTTCTGAGGGTACTTCTCTGATGGCTTTGATGCAAAGACCTGACAGATCCCAGGCTGCATCTCTTGAGCATCTGCTGTTCATCATACAGCATCCCCTCCTCTGTCACACTCAGACCAGTCAGCTTTTGTGTTTCACTGCCCAGTTTCAGGCTGGTTTGGGGATGCTGGGACAGGGCTGGGCAGGGAGCAGCGATGTCTGATGCTGGATACTTAATGCTGGGAGCACAGGGCTGCATGCATCTGCCTGGTAGCATCTCCACTGGGGACAGAGCTGCAACATGAGCTTGCTTCTTATAAGACATCAGAGAATCCACATGAGAGTCACCACTGTCACCACAGCCCGGCCGGGGACGGCTCCTGTTGGGGACCTCACAGTGTGAGGTGCCAGGGAGCTGACCATGAGATGCAAGTCCATAGGAAAATTATTAGTTCTGGTGCTGGTGGAGCTGCTTGGGTTGTGTCTCCCTTCATTGTCTGTGTAATTTAGAGATGGTTTTTCCATCTCAGCTTATGAAATATTGAGAGCTTCAGTGTTTTGCGCAACCTCCATCAGAAGTGTCAGAAGCCCCAGCGAGCTGAACTTTCTGAACTTAAATGTTTTATTGACATGCCTTGCCAGCAGCCCCTCCAGTGGGGACTGGGGTGCTGGAAGAAGGGAGTGCTGGGAGGCACTGTTGGGTCTGCCTCTTCCCAACCTGCTCTGCTGCCTGAGCATCACCTCACGGCATGCTCCAGGTATTCGTGTGCTGATACTTGAATGTGATTCACATTTTTTTTTCCCTAACTGAAGCACGTGGAATTGCTGCCCTTGGGTGAGGTTTGGAGGAGGGAGAGCTGCTGCAAACCTGTGCCCCCTCTGCCTGCAGCCAGGCTGCTCTTCTCAGAGTGATGTGTTTGCCCAGCCGGGGAAGCAGCAGCTTCATGTGCTCCTACATCAGCCCAAAGTCTCCTGCCCAGATTCCACCTCCATTATCATGCAGCATCCTGCCTGTACTGGGAGGCCTGTCCTCTGCAGGAGGAGATTGTGGCCCCTGTGTTCATGAACTCATGCCATGCCTGCTTACAGAATGCTTTTTAATGCTTCCTTTAAAGCAGTTTTCTCCCTTTACAGCCTTTTCCCCTCCCAAAGGGAAGCAGAGGTACCTTAAACTAATTAGGAATAAGCAGCAGAGAAGCGAGGGTGAAGGGTTAGATGAGATGCCGGGGGCAGTACCTCCAGAAGGTTTATGGACATGGCTTGGCAGTTAGCAGTAGCCTACCAGAGCACTGGGAATTTCATAAAAAGGAGCATTTTGCTGCCTGTGAACAAGTAACTACCCGGTCATGCCTACACCAACTGTAGAGAATTTGGCATGTGTGATTTTGGGACTTGTGAAAAACCAGCGTCCCCCACCTTGGGTAGTAGCAGGCCCTTAGTTTGCTGAACTGGGAAAGTATTGAGGTCCCTGGTTCTCAACAGAAGTAGCTGGAGGGAAAGGTGGTGTTGACTGCAAAGATTTGGAAAGGATATCAGGACCTGAACCTGCTCAGCTGTATGGTCTGGAGCAGTGAATCCCCTCCTGAGATCTTAAAACGTGCCTGTGCATGGTCTGCAGGCAAAATGCAAACATTGCTTCTGCTCCTGGGGTGGTGTTACAGAGCTGGGAGAGGGATGGTGTGGAGCAGGATAGTTTGGGCAGTCTGGAGGGGTGGTTGCCCCTGCTGGGGGCAGTGCCCCGGCAGCCAGAGATGCCCGCCTGCGTGGCCGGGAATGCTGTTGTGTAAATCCGTGTTTGCCCAGCGCCCGGCTGGCGGTGAATGGTGCCGGGCTGATGGGATTAGTCAGGGGCCTCCAGTTAATATCTGTTGTTCGCGCCGCACCTCGGGGAGCAGCTTGTCAGGATTACCAGGGGGTTTGTAGGTGGCAGAGCCGCCACGTCTGTGCATTAATGGGAGGGGGAAAATGGTCAAATGTGGTCGTGCCCAGTGGGTTCCTGCTCCGAGCCTCCCTCGCTGCTCTGAGATCTCTGGTGGAGTTTACTCCCGGTATAAAACATTTCGGATTTACATTTTCCTTTAACACTTCCTCTTCGAGCCAGGTAGTATGTTACACATTTAATTGCCCTTCCTTTGAATTTTCCAGTCCGCGTTCGGTACCCTTGCAACATCAGTGTCTTGTTATCTTGTTGTTGCTTCTAATTGCTAACACATGCCAGCTTTTCCAGCGCCGCAAACTCCGGCGCTGGCCTTGGGGGGGAGTTTGCAGCGAAGATTTACGTGCGTGGGGAAACCTTCGGAAAATTAATCCTCCGGTTTACCCAAGAGCTCATCCCGATTTCAAAAGCCGGGGCTGAGACAGAGGCTGCCGTGCCCGCGGTGCTGCGCAAGGCAGGGCTGGTTTGGGGAGGGTGGTGCGGGGCGGTGGGGCTGCTTTTGCTCCTGCCGCCGTCTCGCTGTTCCTGCCGGCCATAAACAAATTCCGTGTATTTAACAAGTTAATGTCAGGCGGGCGGCGAGGCGCTGGTAGGTGTGTGCCTGGTGACATCAGCTGGCGAGCAGCCTGGCAGCAGCGCGGCGCAGGCAGGGAGCAGGCAGGGAGCCGAGGGTGTGTGCCTCTAAGCTGGGTATTCTGGCAAGGTGGAGAGCTGGTCTGTTTGGCAGGACCTTCCCATCTGGGATCCATCTGTGTTTCCCTGGAATCGGACAGGCGGCTCCAGGCAGTGAGAAATCGCAGATGTGCGGGACCTGACACATGTCCAGCTAATGAAAGGAGAAGGCAGGCTGGGCTCCGGCTGCGCTCGAAGATCACGGGCGGAGGAGGAGGAGGAGGAGGAAGAGCGCTTTTCTTTCTGTTTCAAAGAAACGAGGTGTATTCCACAGCAGCTGGATCCTCGCAACCTCGCTGGGTGTAGGGTAAGCAAGGCATGGGATGATTTTTAACCAGCGCTCGGCGTATCCGGGGCCGCGGGGGATGCTCGGGGGGATGCTCGGGGGGATGCTCAGCCCCGGTGCCGCCGGGAGGGTTTGAGGAGCTGCCGGCGGGCTGGGGACAGCCCCCACCTCGGTCGCAGGTAGAGGGAGAGGGTGGGAGCGGCGGCGGCCGCAGCGCTTTGCCAGCCGTGCCTCGGTCCTCTGCAGTGCTGGGGAAAACTTCAATAGCCCAGCCGGCTGCATGCGAGGATTCTGCAGCTGAAAAAACACTAAACTCTCTCTGAGGAGAGCTGCGGTACAGCTCGTTCCGTGTTGCTATGGAATGGTTATTTTTTTTTTTCTTACCCCCCGCCTCCCCCCTCCATGAGCAGAGGGTTGGGATTTGGCGTTTTCTGGGGAAATGGCAAAGCAGGAAGGGTTTTGTGTGTTTTAGCAGAACGTGTTTTTCTGCTGTGCCTAGGCTTACTCTGGTTTCTGCATGCTGGTACTGAAGCTGGGAGTGGGGGGGTAAACTGCAGAGGTGTATTTCTTCCATTGGCTCCCAAATTTCCTTAATTTTCCCCGTGTTTTCAGGGCTTCTCTGCATTGTGGCAGAGACTGCTCCCTTTTTGTCTTTGCGCTCCTTGAGCAGCAACTGATGCTCCCAGCATCTAAATCTCCCAGATCAATCTTGTGATACCAGAACACACCTCCCCTATATATTTTCTCTGCCGGGCTGTAGACAGGCTGTATTTTCTCTTTTTCTATTGTAATCTCTGGATCTTGCATATTTAGTTTAAGCCTGCCCTTTTCCCCCCGCCCTGTCTTTTGGTAAGGTTCAGCAGTTGAAATTGCTCCTCTGACCTTCTGGTGTAGCTTGTTGTAAAGATCCCTCTGTTGCATGTTTAAGCTGATCTCCCAAATATTAGTAGCTTTTTCTGCCCCCTGCACCACTCAGCTCCTGTGCAATGATACTCAGTCCATTTTATGTGCTGGAGAAATCCTGCCCAGCCACAGGAGATGCACAAAAACCAGCACTCAAAGTTTGGGGAGCTTAAATGTAGCTGAGCATCACTTGCTGTCAGGCTGGAAAAAGAGGGAGGAATATTTGCTGGGCTGTCTGGTGCAGGATGATTCCCTTTGGTGTTGCTTTGTCCGGGTTAGCTTTAAACATGCCAAAGGACAGGGTTTCCTGGGGGAGAGCCTGGCTGGGCTCCCTGACAGGGTGCTTGGGCTGCAGCTCTGTGCCTGGCCAGTTTGGCCACTCCGTGAGCACCTGAAGGTTTTCCTTCTTTTGCAGCATGCAAGCATTTGAGTAGAGGCTTTTAAAAATATTATATATTATAAGTCTGCTTCTAGAGATGCACCTCCTATGTGTCCCTGGAGAGGAGGCAGAAGGAGTGTGTGCACTGCAATGTCTCAAAGTGCACCAGCACAAAGGAGTTTGAAACCCCAAAAATGTCCAGCAAAGCCATAGAGGGTGTGATGATATCTGGGAGCAAAGCGCCGTGCTCCTCTGCTGCAGCTCTCCTGGAGACTCCCCGAGTTTGTGAAGGCAGTGCAGGGTGTTGGAGCAGCTGCTCCTGCGCTCTCCTTGCAGGTCGAGCCCTGATTAAGCAAACGGAAGTTCTGCCGGCATCAGGGCAGCACGATTTGGCCATTAAACAACTAATTTGGTAGAGTCTTGCTCAAGCCCTGCAGGAAACTTTTTTTTTCTCAGGCTCCTTTATTTTTAAAAAGGATTTAAGGTGCCTGATGAGCTGAGTGCTTAGATGAGAGAGGTGGCTGTGTTTTGGGAAAGAAGAGGGTAGCTTGAAACTCTTATCACCAGCCCTAATAATTTTATAGAAATGGTGTAGGACATCCAAGTGAAGATACCTTTTTTCCCCCCACTATTGTCTGCTGGATTACATGATTTTCACTATTAATATGGAAAAGATGTTTAGTCTGATTTTTGGAACTACCTAGGCTTCACCTAGGTATGACTGTGTGCCCTTCACAGACAGGCAGCCCTACCCCAGCACATCCAGCAGTTAGAGAAACACACAAATAATGCAAAACTAAGAGACTCCAGTGTGGGAAACAAGGAAAAAGGAGTAAAGCAAAGACAGTTTGACCAAATACTGCCAACAGGAAAGTGCAGCTAAGCCAAGGGAAGGATTTGAAGGGTTTGAGGAAGGAGCAGAATTGCTAAAGGCAAGGAGAATAAATCGTTAATCTGAGAACTCTATTACACAGGGAATGCCCCGAGGAAAAGAGCAGAAACTCCATTTAATAGTGAAAAGGCCAAACCAGTGCTGCCAAGCCAGGCTCTGCTCTGCCCAGGGACTCGAGCCACAGCCCCTGCTTACTTCCAAGATGCTGCTATTTTTGCAACTTGCATCTGCTGGTGTTGCAGAGGCTTGTTTAAACCCGCCAAAGCAAAGGGAGCTTTGCTCACGTGAACCCTGGGTCAGGCTCTTGGGTTTGGTTTATTCTTCCCAGTCTTACAGGACTGGTGTTCCCAAGAGAGCGGGATTTCACTTAATGCTGCCTCGCCTGTCGCATCGAGTCTGAGTCCCAAATGATTTTACTGCTGCTTTACAGAGCTTTGTCTTGCATCGCCCACAGTGGATTTTGGCTTGTAGAGGTTATCACTGGTTTGACAGGTTTGTGTGGTTTGACTGCAGGAGCTGAGTTTTCAAGTCAATTAGCTCTCCAGTCCCCAAATTGACCCATAAATGCAGTAACCACCAGCAGCATTTAGCAGGAGGCAGCGCTCTCCCACGGTTATAGGATGGGATGGGGGAGCCAGGTGGCCTCTTGTTTTTTCCAGATCTGTTTTTTCAAGGTTTGGACAAAAAATAAGATTTGTTTGACGTGTATGTGTGATGTTTATAGTATAGCTGGAGAGCTGAACACAGTCATTTGAGCACTTGGGCACATGCAGCAGATTTAAGGCAGGAGATGGTCGTAATCTGTTGCCTGATGGGTTTTTTCCCATTATAAGAGCTGGCTTATCCATTCTTGTTCTGGGCTGGATTGTAAGCTTGCCTTTATCTGGTGACTATTTCCATATCTGATTGCTTGTTAGGAGCTAGGTATGAAATGTGTTTCGACAGACACTCCAGAGCAGTCCCTGGGGGCAGCGTCACTGCAGGTCTCTGGGAGTCTGTTCAACTTTTATTTTTATGATGGAGACTGCCTTAATTCATGCAGCGTTCAGGGAACGGCTGGAAAAACCTTTGTTTAGAGCGGGAGCAGCAGCCAGGAAGAAATGGTGAGCGATGATCCCACAGTTAAAGTGCAGCACGGAGAGGCTTGGGTTCAGTTCCTGGGTCTGCAAGCAATTTTCTGAGGCAGGACCTTGACCTTAGCACTGCTTTGTGTGTCAGCAGCTTATGTCCGACAGGACAATAGCGATTTCAGAGGTTTCAAAGCATTTTAAAGTGTAACTACCATGCCTTTTATTGGGCTGGGCAGTGGCATTTTTATAAGCCAAGCTTAAGGTTTTAGAATAATGCGTATAGAATTTCCTCAGCGCGCTCCTGGCCATGGGATTCTGGTGGCTGCAGCAGGAGGACAGTCACAGGTGGCCAGAAGACCATTTAGAAGAACCAACACTTGCAGATCTTCAAAGCCAAGAGTCAGTTTTCCTTGCCGTGGTGGGGATGCCGCAATCTGCCGGCGGGATGCTGCGTGAGCATCCCTTTAACCAAGAAACCCCAGAAGTACTGAGGCCCGTCGCTGAGCCGCGGGGAGGAGGCACAGCTCGGACCTGTTGCGGGCCGGCAGGCTGCGGGAGCTGTGGGAGCTGTGAGTGCCGAGGCCGGGGCCGGGGGAGCGGGCATTGTGCGGAACAGATGTGCCGGGCGCTGCCGCCGCGTGCCGGCTCCTGCGCTGCTCCCGGCGCCAGGTGCAGCCATTGTTCCCCGCGGTCCCCATTCAGCCGCCCTCGGCTGCCGCTCCGCGCCCGCTCCCGCATTGTTCCTCCAGGAAATTAGCATTAAAAACCCATCCCAAACCCCCACGTCCCTCAACTGCAGGTGACTGTTATTGGCCCCAGCTGCCACCCTTGTGCTTGATTACTTCCATATGGGGCTGTGGCAAGATGTAGGATCCACATATTGATTTTTTTTTTTTAANTCAGCTTCAACAAAACCCTAAAATCTATTAAGCCCCCGATAGGCTCCAGTTGCTGTTACAACTGGGATGAACATTTTACAAGCAAAGCTAATTACACCCTCTCTGCTTTCTTCCTTTCTTCAGCCCCCACCCCATAAATGTAAAATAACCAGAGGGCAATTGGTAGTAAATTAAATCTTTGCAGTGTCCTGAGAGGAGGTTTCCTTGCTAGCAGGAAGAAGTCTGCTGGGCTTTAGATGTTTTGTTATTTGGGTTTGGCCTTGTTTTTTGGGTTGGTTTTTTTTTACTAGAAAATGGGAAACTTTGGCATAGTGCTGTGACACACCTATTAAAGGGACACACAGATCCCAACCTGGGTCTGGATAGACAAGGAAAACATAATTGAACAAGTGGGATGTTAATTTGTGAGTGTAGTCAGCTGTTGTGAGGAGCCAAGGAGAAACTCCATGCCAACTGAGGTTACAGATTTCTAGGAACAATGTGGTTTTCTCCTGGTACGATTTATCTACAGGGCAGCAGGTTCCGTGAAAGCTCAGACCTCCCAAAATCTCTCCTGGGGTAGTGCTGGCAGAGTGGCATGGAGCATCCTGGGTTTTCCTCAAGACAAGATGGGCTGCAGTTGGTAAGAGGAGAGAAGGAGGGAAGGAGGGAGCATCCCTTGCTGCCCTGCCTGGGCCTTGGGAATGCACCTGCTCTGCAGAGGCACGGAGCATCTCTGGTGGGGAGCACAGGTGGGTCATGTCCTGTGACGCGGGATCAGCCCACGCAGCCCTGACCTACTTTGTGCCAGGCAGGAATGGAGGAGGGTGGCAGCTCGTGCCTGTGCTGGAGGCATCAGGCAGAGCTCCCCTCTGTGCTTCTGCCCGAGCAGCCTGGGTGCCAAAGCCCTGTCCCAGGCCCGAAGGCGGTCAGTCTGTTGCACCTTTCTGGAGAAATGTTGGGTTTCCCTCACCCAGCTGGGACTCCCTGAAGGTTGTGCTGATGAGGTTTGTGCTGCAGGCTCCTGACAGAGCAGCTCGTGAGGGGATGATGGTCCTTGGAGCACCGTGGCTGAGGGGTTCCTGCTGCTGCCTGGACCTCAGGGGGCTGCTGAATGCGAGAGCCCACCAGAGCCTCGTAAGCTGTCACAGCTTGGGAGGCCATTCCTCAGGGAATCATCACCTTTTGTGTCTTGGCATTCTTGGTGGTGCCCCAGCAGCCCCTTCCATGGGATCTCTCTCGTTCCTGCTGGTGGTGCCCTGAGCAGTTCATGCTGAGACCTGGCAGGGCAGAGTGCCAGTGGTGCTGCAGTGTCCCGTCATGGTACAGACACAGGAAGGCAAACCTCTAGCTGGAAATGATCCTAGAAATGCCCCTCTCTCCTCACAGAGAGACATGGAGGATATATTCATAATGGAGAATGACATTTTATTCAGCAGAGTCTCCTGGCTAGTCTGGAATTAGACACTGCAGTGAGACTTTGCTCAGATATAAAAGTCCTTGGGGACAGCTGGAGCTTGGTTGGTTGATCTCAAGATTACAAATGCACACTTATGGATGGGGAGTGGACTTGCCCTGAGGCTTTGTGTCTCAGCCTTGGTGCTCCACCATTTGTCAGGTTGACCTTCACCATGAGCTCCATCCTCTCTTTGACAGGTGGGACCTGCCAATGTAGATTGTGAGGATTTAAAATAAAAATTCTGGTTGCTGTCTGAGAAGATGTGTTCAGCTGAAGTACACAATGGTTTATTTACTGCATGTACTTCCCTCCTCATCCAGACCTCTCCTGGCTTGGCTGCCTGGCATGGACCACCCAGATTTTCCTGGGAAGCATCCGTGCAGGTGCAGTGGTGGTGAAGGTAGTGGACTTCCTAAAAAAATTCCAGCTCTTAGGGGTGCTCTACAGCCTGGGGAGAGCCGCCAGGTCGAGCGGGTCAGAAGGTGGATGAAGGAGGCAAGGCAACCTAATGGAATATCTCAAGCAATTTTCCTCAGAGTTGTTTTAAACCCTTCAAAGTCAAATCTCAAACTTAGGGGGTTTCTTCTCCCTAATTAAATTAACAGGCCATATGGTGTTTACTGTGAGCGCCTGCAATATGGAAGGAGCTACCTCCTGGATCACTTTCTTTTTTCAAAAGCTGCTGCTTTACCTGATGTCGCTGTTCTGAAATGTTCTTTTCAGCAGCGGGCGCAAGGGGTTATTTCTGCCACCTCAGTGCTGTTGGTGTCACCTTCTGATCCCAGGGTTGAGCTGGATCATAACCTCTTTCTGCAGCTTTCTTTGTTTTTTCTTGGTTTTTGTTAAGCCTTTTTGCTTAGTGGCGAGCGTCTGTAAGGCGGGTTTTTTCATGCTTTTTCACATGCAGGTGATGATTCTTGTTCTTGGAGCTGAGAACTGCTACTCTTGGAGCTGCAACTATTTTTTTTCATTGAGGGTAACATGACCGTCTCAGGAATATGTGAAAGTGCAAGTTTTGTAGAGTTTTGTTCTTTATTAATGGGCTGGTTTTAAAGAACTTACTTCGCATGTGCTGCTTTTATCTTTGCATGAAATCTGGAGGAGGAAGTGAAGACCTTGAGGAAGAAAATCACTGGGTTTTTATAAAATCCTTACACTTAGCTGAACAGGAAATAGGGTAAGAATCTCTAAACCTGTAGGAGAAGTCAAGGAATGGAAAGTCTCGGATTTTGCTGTCTGTTTTGAGCTGCCCTCACTCATTTAGTAGGGTTTTTAGGTAATCATCATTCTTGTGTATGAGCTGTGAGCTCACCCTGCATCTCTCCAGTGGTGGAACTTAACCTTTCTCTGCGATTTTTCACTTGCTGATGCATCTTTTCCATAGAGGCTGGGTGACCCTTCATCTCCTGCCAGGCTCAGCTTGTTGTGGGGTGTCTGAGCTCCCAGGAACAGATCCATTTGTGGCCGCTGAAAACACCCTGCCACATTAGCATATTCCTGCAACGTATGCTCCAAGGGTGTTTCTTTGCAGAGAAGCCTCTCTAAAGATAGCATCGTGAAGTTCTGTGTTGTCAACCAGGGACACTTGATCTAAAAAACAACATTTGATACACAGACAAGGTTTGCAAGTGCCATCTGGATTCTGGGAGATGAGCTAGGTTGTCTCTGTTTTGCATACACTCACCAGGAAAAAAAAAGTGTGTGCAGGCGGATGGATTCTTCAGAATCACCTGAGCAGAACTGTTTAGTCCACATGAATGTCCTCAGTGACACGGGACACCAGTGTAATGCCATACCACTGGGTATCATGTCCCTGTGGACCTTCTTAGGGTGCTGGAAATAATTCTGTAGTTTAGTGATATGTTACTGAAACCCAGGTGGAATCAATTGAAATTCTCTCACACCAGTAATATTTTCATCTCCTATCCAGCATACTGCAAGGCAGAACCTGCAAACGATGCAAAGCCCTGCAGAAATGGGCATCTTTTTAGGGAGGTGGGAATGCAGGGAACGCAGATGTCTTTGTCTGGCTTCAGTTCTGCCTGGTGGAGAGGCTGTCCTCAAACCCATGCCAGCGCCGAGAGAAACCTGAACACCATGAAAACCTAAAGTAGCCCTGGGTTGAACAGCAAACTCCCTGTCCACATCTTCCCAGGGATATGTAGCTTATAAAATGTGTTTTCCTTCAGGGCCTATTTCTTGACTTTCTAGTTATCCTCTCATATGCAAATCTAATTTGCCTAATGGGCTGGTGAGTGTAATTGAAAGGCAGCCTGCACTTACACGATAGTGAAAAGTCTCACCTGTGCCCAGGCACAGATGGGGCTCTGCCTCACTGCTGTATCATTAGAGGAAATTTATAGGCGCTGTGTCACAGGCTTTGCTGTGACCAGGGCAGGAAAACAGCAGTTCAGAACAAACTTGGGGGTTTGCTGGGTTGTTTTGTGCCCTGGTCTTGCAATTCTGGCAATTGAGCTTTTTGGGTTTTTGTCTTTCCCCCGTGTTCCCGTTGATGGGGAGCAGGTTAATGCAGGTTACTGGTAACTACTTGAGGACAACCCTGAGAATGATGAGTTGGAAAGTCTTGTCTGTGCTGTGTTGCAGTGTGATGGATTGAAAGCAAGTGCAGCAGCAGCTGAGCCAACCTTCACTCTCCAGTCCCTGTGCATCACTGCACCTCCAGAGGTTATCCATGGAAATTCTCCACCTCTGCTGCCCATGAGAGGGAGGAGAAGGAGGCACAGCACAAACAGTCACTGCTGTGCATCCATCTCTGCTGGGATCATTCGCTGAACAGACCAAGAGGTTGTGGATCCCCCATCCCTGGCAGTGTTTGTGTCCCAGGTGGACAGGGCTTGAAGTAACCTGCTCTGGTGGGAGGTGTTCGGGGGGCTGGAACAGGGTGATCTTTAAGGTCCCTTCCAACCCAAACCATTCCATGATTCTAAATAGTGAACTTGGATGGTTCTCCTGTCCATCCCAATCTCTCTGTGCCTGGACTCTGCAGGAGATGCTGGCTCGTGGTGCTCCAGGTGTGTAGGGGCTGCTCTACATCATCAGGCCCCTACACCCCTCCAAAACACACCCCTAAATACATTCCTCCTGTGCTTCCAGCTCTGTGGGATGGTGGAAAGTTCCCACATACTGGTCAGGCTTGGGGCACAGAGGAAGAGCAATTTGTGTAGTGGTGTGAGCAGTGTTTTTAAGAGGCAGAATTGTCATCTTGGCAGGGCTCCTGTGTGTGCCATTGATGGCAGTGACTATTAGCTGGGCAGCACGGAATGCACTTAGCGCCCAAGTGAATGAAGTGAGCTCTGCACAGAGCCAGGGAGCTGGGGAGGCATTAGTGAGGCTTGGCTACCTCAGGAATATCAGCAGGGCACTGAGAAGGGTGTTGGTGTGGGCAGCACTGCCAGCACTGTGCCAGGGCTGCCTGGGAAAGCCACCCTGGCTGTGGGGCAAGGGAATTTCTGGTCACAGAGTCTCAGGGTGGGTTGGATTGGAAGGGACCACAGCGGGACTTCTGCTCCCACACCCTTGCTCCAGCTGGGTCCTCCCAGAGCCCGTGGCACAGGGTCATGTCCAGGCAGTTCTGGAATACCTCCAGTGAGGGAGATATTTGCCCTCTCTGGGCAATCCCACACAGTAAAGAAGTTCTTCTTCATGTTCAGGTGGAAATTCCTGGGCATCAGTTCCTGCCTGTTCCTCTTGTCCCCACAGAGCAGAGTCTGGTCCCTGCTCTGACCCTTCCCTGCAGACACTGACAGAGGGATGGAGTCCCCTCTGGCACTTGTAGAAGGTTGTAAATAATGAGGATGAAAAAGACTTCCCAAATCTGTCCCAAGTTCCTCCTTCATTTCTTGAACTTGCCCAGTTTTGAATAAAGCCTGCTGGAACTTTAGCCCTGGAGCTGGCTGGCAGTGGTGAGCTCCTGCTCTTCAGCCTCCATCCAGAGAAGGGAGACTCCGTGTTAGACTCTGCTTTGTATTTGGAAATGGTATGACTTCAGGGACCCGAGGGGGATGTTTTTCTGTATCCTTCCTTGATTGCTTCATTTTGGGTTTGTGGTAGAACTTGGTTAATGGTTTGTTTTGCACTGGATTTGGTTTCTGTTTTGTTTTTGCTAAAATGACCATTGTTTTCATCTAAACTGGTGCCTCTGACTATGAGCTTGGGGACTGCTTCCTTCTCCAGATGGTCAGCATTTGTACCTGCTCTGTGCTTAACAAACAGGTTTGTTGTTAGTTATTTTCTTTTCTAGTTTAATACAGGCTTTTGTAATAGCTTTGGGTGTCCTTGGTATTATTTGTGCTTCTCTGCGGTCACGTTGGTTGTTATGGATTAACTGTGGTTTTCTGCCTTGAGATCTCACTTCTTTCAGCAGTGACCTTGCTTTTTTTAATTGCTGTTATTTACAGTTATTGGTAGTGGTGCTTGAGCTGCTGGCACTGGTGCTTTGAGTCTGCCTGGTATGCAGAGACTTTTTTATTCCAGATTGTGTTTTACTCATTTTGAGTACCCTATACTCACTGGACACCCCTACCCCTAAACCCCAGACCTGCTGTTGCTGTTCTCATTAGCCCAGATCCCTGTGTGCTCAGTGATACTCCAGTGATGCTCCAAGAAATCCAAATTTGTTCAGTACTGGTTGTTTTCTGAGGTCAGTGCTGGTTTTAAGGTTGATTTATAGTGTTGGGGACCAAACCATCAAGCATCAGGGTTTGGAAGATGGAGGACAGCGAGAGGTATGTCTTCTTAAATGGTTTTAAAGCTTGACTTGAAACTCCTCCTGGATGTCTCTAGTAATCAGGTTTAAAGCTCCCAAATCTTCAGTTACTGTGTGATTTTATCATCGGGTTCGAATTCATCCTTTTATTTTAAACAATTTAATGATTTTCAGGCTGTTTCCCTTTTTCCTTGTGTTGCAAAAAGCTCCGAGGTGCTCCGGGCTGTCTGTGCCGTGCTGTACGGATCCCTGGGGGGTGCCAGTGGGGACCTGTCCAAGTTATGGACAATGCCTGTTTTGTTGTACCCAGTGAGGCAGGATCACTGTGGAGGTGCAGTCCCATCTCAGGGATGCCCAGGGAAAAGGACACGTTTGCACAGACAAGGCTGCCTCTCCCGAAGGAGCTGCTGCGGCTGAAGGATTTCTGGGTTCTCTGATGACAAAAAACTTGAGTAACCTTGCTACCCTCATACCAATCTGTGGGAGCTTTTGAACAGACCATTCACATTCCTGTAGGAACTTGCCCTGCATGTGGCCAAACTCATTCCCAGCAGCTAACTGGGAGCAGAGGCACAAGGGTGGGCAGGATCTGAAGTGCCAGGAGGTGTGGGATTGGAATCAGAGCTCACCTGGCACTGTGATAAGGGGTGTCACACCATCCCTCAGCTGCTTGGGGTTAAAAATGCACCAGGAAGCGCAGTGGCCTCTGCTTGGTGGGATGCTTTTCTCAGATGAAACACCCAAAGTGATTGTCCTTGGAGCAGCAGGGTTTCATCCCGCAGTGAGCAGAGCGGGACTGCTGGTGGGAAGCCTTCAGCAAAGGGACTCACTGTGCTGACCCAGAAACAGCATCCTCCTCAGCACCTCCTGAATTCCTTATAGAATTGGCTAGAAAATGCCCTCCTTTTCCACAACTTTTCCTACTGAAACTGAGAACTGGGATATAAAACACCAGGCAATGAAAAGGGAGAGTCACCAACCTGGTGACCATCACTTCTGGGATGAACCAGAGTCACAGTGCGGAAGCTGCAGGATTCCCCTGGGAAGGGAGTTCTGGGGAAGCCATGGGAATGCCAGAGCTGCAGTGCTCACCTGGATTTCCTGTGATGCCTTAGGTTTTAACTTCTATATTTTTCAAATCCTGCATTCCCAGTGTGTAACTCTGCAGTGTCCTGCAGCCTGGGAGCTGCTGCTCTCTCATGCTGAGACAGACAGAACAAAGCCTCTCCAGGCTGCTCTCCAAGGACACCCAGCCCGGCCTAGGCCCAAAATGTGTAGCCCAGCATCTTGAGAAGGGGGGCAAGCTGAGGGGAAATTCCATCATTAGCTAAAGTTTAATTGGTGAAATTGGGCTGAGATGCAAATGGAGCAAAGCTATAAAAGTGTGAAGAACTCGTGACTCGGGGTCCATCTTGGGTGCAGCCTTTGGCCTGCCCAGGGTGTGCCTCTGAAGGCCTTTCAAATAAATATCCACCTTTATTCCCTTACTCCTGTCTAGTCTCTGTTTCTAGGTTGGCCTCTTTAGGCATCACCTGGAGCTCAGCAGGGAGAGGGGCAGTGCTGCACAGTCGGAGCTGTGGCCTTGCTGGGTGTGCACCAGCTCCTGCTGGGATCTGCTCTGTGCACATTGCCCTTTCCTCAGCCCTTTTGTTAAAGGGTAAAGTCAGGCACTGAGGAGGCTCAGGGTCCTAAATGGAGTTTGTGGAGTGGTGGTGGGTGGAATTTGTGGCTTATATCTCTTCTGATGGATTTCGAAGCCACAAACGCTGCTCGGACACCTCTAATTGCAGCATCCACGTGAGAGGCTCTTGTGCAGGAGAAGCTGCAGAGCAGCCAGAACCCTCTGGGAATGCTCCCCTTGGGTGAGACAACCCTGCAGCCTCCCTGAGGCTCCTCCAGAGCCCTGCAAGGGCTGCAGTGGTGGTGGCCCCGTGCTGGATCCTCCTTGGCGATCTGTGGATTCCCTGTGCAGTTCCTTGGGTCATTCCTAGGAGCCTGCTCCCACAGCTCTGCTTTTCCCAAGCCTGTTTAAATCAGTGGATGCATTCCTAGTGACTGTTCGGAGCTGCAGAGAGCCCCTCAGAGCTAATTAGTAATTAGAGGATGCCAATTAACCACGGTTCCCCAGGCTCTGCTGCTTTGCTGGTACTGCTGGGTCAGAGAAGGAGGGAACAAAATGGAGCCCAGCTCGAATGTGTTTCATCTGGAGAGCAGAAGGGTGGAGCTGCTTGTTAAATGGCCAGCAATGCAAGTTTTAAAAGGATTTATGAGGGCTAGATAAAATCATGTCCTCAAGGCTGTCTTGAAGCCTCTGTTAAGGTGGAAAATGCTTTCTAAACTTAGAGCTTGTTTCAGTGTGTTTCCCCTCTTTTGGACCTCCCAAAATTTCACAGGTACAAAAGTTCCAGCTTTGTTTACTCCATGGTGTTTAGCCTAAGCAGAATGAAAAACAGATTTGCACTCCCAAAATCACAGTGCTCAGTTGTTCTTGTATATAACCTGTGGATTATACCCCTGCCCACCTTCGGAGATGTGGTCCCTAAACTGTGGCAGAGTTTAAGGAATGTTCCTAAGGGAAACAGGCTTTTGCTGCCATTGCCAGGGGAGACTTGGTCATTCAACCATGAGTTTCCCTCTTGTTGGATCACTTCTTACTCTCTGGTGTAAACCTGGTGTTTACTGGACCCCAGAGGGGCAAATCCATGGCCTTGATGCTTTGGGCAGGGAGCAATTTCACACCTTTTGGGGGTGTAGCCCCTTAAAGCCAACTCTTAAAATTACTTCTTCTATCTAAAAAGTATCTGAGATGGTAAAAGTGCTGCTTTTATTTTATTTCTTTAATATGAGCATGATTAACTGAAGTCTTGCTTTCACTCTGCACAGCATTTACAGTAAGTAAAACTCAAGCTCTCTTTTGCCCTGACATCTCATTTCCCCATACATAGAAGCCCCGCAAAATAATCGTTAAATTAAAAAAAAAAAAAATCTTTGATAGCAGGCTGTTGCTCCAAGCCTTTCTCCATGGTATCCCTCCTGTACGTGTTGTGTCTGGGCTCCACCAGCCTCGGGAGCTGTTAATCTTCCTGGTGTTTTCTTCCCTGCGGCAAATGAGACACAGATGTTCCCATCTGGAAACTTTGCTCCCGCCACCGTTGCTTCGCTCCGAGTCGGAGGCTTTGGAGAGCACTGCAGCAGGCTGAGACTTTTAAGAACTCATTTTTTGCCATGATCGTGATAATTGCCTGTTTGATATCTGTAACTGCTTTCATTTTTCATTCCGAGTGCTTTAGCCCAAGGAGTAAATAGTGCGGAGGAGGGAATATTTCTTAATGTTGTTATAAGAGTGGGTGATTTAAAAAAAAAGTAGCCTTGATTCTGTAATGTTAAATGGAACGATGAATTAATGAAAAATTACCAAAATACTTAGCAGTAACTAAGCAAATGAATTAGTGAGCAACTCTGGCTTTGCTGAATGAGCGCCCTGTCCCAGGTTATAACCCAGCCAATGGGGTGGTTTGAGGAGGCTGGATCACTCCCCTCAATCCCCAAAGTGCTTCCAGTCCTAAAACTGCAATGCAGGCCTTGGTTTCCAGGAATATATTCTCCTGGGCTACATTCCAGGAGTATATCCCTCCCTCCAGGGTGGCTGTCTCTGATGGGGGCAGAGCAATCAGCTGGTGAGGATGAGGAGGGTTCTGTGCCCTGGGGCACCATGGGCTCCCTGGCAGAGCTCACAGCATCCCTTTGAGACAGTGATGAGCAGAAGCTGCTGCCAGGGACATCAAGGGGTGAACTTGGGTCCCCAAAACTTCTTTGTAGGGATGCTAGTGGTGTGGGAAGGGAATGGCTGCGGTGTGGTGGTTAGAGCAGCAACAGCTTCTGGGTGGAAATGGCTGTCAGGGCAGCTTTCATGCTCTGAGTACCTATTCCCTGCCTCCTTCATGGAAAAGAGAGCAGGAGAGTGGGGATTACCACAATAGAGTGTGGTTTGTGTTCTTGTAGAAGCAAGCTGCCCAGAATTTGGGGGCTTAATGAACAACAGCTGTGGGGCGTGTTGGATGTGATAGTTTGTGGGGTGAATCCTGCATCTGTGGGTTTGCTCCTGGCCTGAGTCCATGGCCCCAGAGGAAAGCAGAGCTCAGGAGGCAGGAATGCCATGCAGGCAGGTTTGTGCTGATGGATCTGCCATGGGCACGGCACAGGCAGAGCTGGAGCTGGAGCTGCAGCCGCCTTGTCTGGGTGGGAACTGCTCCGAAATCCAACCTGTGCTACCGCTGAGTTCGTAGAGCCAGGCACATTAATAGGATTTTATAAAAATCACTGAAGGGCAAGACGGATAAAGATCTGCAGTCTGCCTTCAGGAATAAATTATTAATCTTATTTCCCTTATTAACTGCTTTCTGGACTGCTTGCGAACGATAACATACTTTGCTCTTTCAAGTTCTTCTATCTGAGTTTCACATTGAATTGAGATTTAAAGTGAAACAGCTGTGTGTGGGAGAGGACTAGATGGCAATGGAGATACACGCGTTTATTTTTGATTTATAAAATGCCTATCCCAGGCTCAGCAGCTCCCTCCTGTGTGATGCAAGGCTCTCCTGCGAGGTGCCGAGCCCTCTCCACTCCCACAGCATCTTACAGCTCAGGAGCCGGCATGTGCCATAAACCCGAGCTAAACGGGGTAAAAATAGGCTGATCACATGGAGTGGAGGAAGTATCTGTGCAGTGACACGAGTTACCCACTGCCACAGATGCTGTTGTATCATCTTGGCCAGCTCCGTGCCATGGAGGGAGGAGGATGGAGAAGGACCTCGTGTGCCCAGCCCTTGCTGGTGACCTGGTTATGCCACACACTCACGTCCCCCAGTTCTGGTTGTAAATCACCTTTTGTTGACTCAA
This sequence comes from Pachycephala philippinensis, assembly GCA_013397055.1. Classification (NCBI taxonomy): domain Eukaryota; kingdom Metazoa; phylum Chordata; class Aves; order Passeriformes; genus Pachycephala; species Pachycephala philippinensis. The sequence continues at coordinate 416,948 of VWZT01014850.1, forward strand.
GCAAAGAAAGACCTCTAGAAACCACCCCACATGCAAATAAATGTCAATATTTGTATAGAGAAGTCATCTTGACTACAAACCTCCCAACGTCTCCAAATTGGGCCAGACCCAACCATCCTTTTTTCCCGAAAGCTGCTGTATTGGCTGCCTTGTTCCTGATGCTTATCTTCAGTCTTCCCCCTCCACCGCTTTTTGATGCAGTGATGCTGCAAAAAGATAAAATGCTACTTTTCCCTTGACGATGTGATTTGAGTTTGAGCTTGGGGGAAGCTGTCTGGAAGCAGGTGAGGGAGGGAATTGCGCTGCAGAAGCAGTAAATGGCATCTTCTGGAAGCCTGAGTAATGATGCTCTTGCTTTGCATGTAGATCACCTCTCATCTGCATGCCTTGGAGAACTGCAAAGGTGCTCTACAGATGGCTTAGAGCCATCAAGGGGAGGGAAAGGCAACCTTGGAGCAGAGGAAAGATGTTAATAAAATTTAAATGTAATTCTTCCCATTTCTCAGTTCCTAAATGTGAAAAATATTAGCTTGGTGGAGACTGAAAACAGATGGTGAGCAGTTGGAGCAGATAAGCATGTTATTCAAAATAAACATTCGCCAGAGCTGGGGAGGTGGCGAACCATATTTCATTTCACCCTATTTACATTATCAGGTCAGGTTACACTGATGCTGCCTCTCGTCTGCATTCAGACGATCAACAGGGACCCTGTGACGAGCCAACTGCAGCGCGTCCTCCTCGCTGGGGACCTCGGGGCTGCTGTGGGTGGCCTTGGGCATTTCCCTGGCCTTTCCTCCACGATGATACATTGAGCTACTTGTAGGATTACAGAATAGTTTGGGTCAGAAGGGGCTGTTAAAGGTCTGTCCCTCCTTCGTTTCTCTCTTTCCAATGGCCTCTCTATCCGTTTAGCCAAGTTTGGCGTTGCTTTATCTTAAACCAGGAGCTCTGATCCGTGTAAACGGTGGGGAGAGAAGTTCCAAGGCCTATTTGTAGGAAGGGGTCATTTTGCTGACCTGTAGGTGATCTATAGTTCATGCCTCTAGTCCGAGTGCTCACCTGAGGTGTCAGGGCCAGTGGAAAGAGAGGTGTGGCTGGAGTGTGGCTGATCTCCCTTGCTTTGGGGGATGTTTTGGGATAGCTGGATCGCCTTTGGGGTGTCTGTTTGTCCCCTGGCTCTGGAACAAGCTCAGACCTGGCTCGTGGGTGACCAAAGAATTTTTCCTGCTGGACCTAACCTTGGCTGCTGTTACTGGGACAGTTCTCCAGTCCCTTGCTCTCAAGAGGCAGGTATGAATTTGGGGTTTTTAACTTTTTGAGGTGAGGAGAGGCTTTCTAGGTTATCAATATGTTCTGCCTCTTCTAGATGAAAGTTGAAAACATCTGCTTTGATTAAGCCTCTTCTTTCTGTCTGAAACTGTTATGTGCTTTCCCTCCTGAGACTGAAGCACTGAGCAAACCCCTGTACACATCCTTTTGCTCAAAAAATATCTCTGTTAATTTACAGGTTTGCAATGTAACCACTTAGTGGTCAAAGCTTTGCTGACAAGGTCTGATTTTGAGCCTGTTCTCTGTCCTGCAAGCTGCCCAAGGGAAAAGCAAACCCTTACCTGGGCATAGCTGCTGGTGTTGCAGGGCTGTCTCGTGTTTCATGTGGTTTTCTCTTATTTCTTCCAAGATATTTCATGGTTTGACTTCTACAGAAAGCTGGAGAGCTCGAGTCTGGCACATGGGTTGGTGAGACACAGTTCTGACTCTTGGCAGCTTATTTACAAATGAGAGCTCCAAAGTCACTCCCAGGGCAGGCAGGTTCATCCTTCCTCCTCAGCTCTCGTGCCAGGGAACCAAGGGGACTCCTGCCCATGCATCAGGAATGGCTTGGAGATATCCACGTTCCTGCTGTAGGAGCCCTCCAAACACCCAGCCACAGGCTGTAAATCCGTGTCCCATGAGGGAGGAGGAGAGGCTTTGCTGTCTCGAGCTGATAGCAGGGTTTAAACCTGCACAAAGTCCATGTGCTCACTCAGGGAGGTGACTGGATTAAATTGTGCCCATGCAGACACTGCAGTGTAAATTCATATAAAGCATCCACGTTTTCTGCACTGTAGCATTGGCTCTTCCTCTCTTCCCTTGGTCTCAACAAATCCATGGCTCTGCCATGGGATCTAGATCGAGGCTTTCTCTTGAGCAGAGGGGAGCACCTCCTGATACTGCCTTGAACTGTATTTTGAACTTTGGGAAGAGAACGAGGAGGAGACCATCCGTGTCTGTCTGCCTCACTGTCACTCTTCTCCAGTTCCTTATCTTGCTTTTTTGTGGAAGGTAACATCCAGTTCTCCTCATGCACTGTTTTCACTTCTTTTTCATCACTTAGTTTATTCTCTAATTGCCAAAGGAATTTAAGGATTAATTTAAATTCCACTGTACTTGAGATACTCCCTAACTTGTTGCTGTTTTTTTTCTTGTGCCTTTTCCCTTTTTGCAAGCCCGCAGGCATGAAGAGATTAATAAAGCAGCTTCTTTATACAGTTTATAGTGCGAGTAAATGCTGGCCATTCATCAAGGGTTACCTGTCACAGCAACACTCTCTTTGTACTAAACACCATAGGTGGAAGACTTCTTTAAAGAAAATAAATAGGATGAAATCTGTCTCGAGTTGGTGTTGAAACTGCCCCCTCTGAAACGTGCTGGTATTCTGGAGAGCTGGGAATGCAGGAGTGGAACTTTCCTGAGGATCAGTCAAGACCCCAGATTTTTCTCTTGCCATCTTGTCCCGTTGTCTCACTTTGCTCTTTCTCCTCTCCAGAAAGGAAAACCATCAGCTGCACTTAATCCCGNGGGAGGGAGGGAGGGCTCCAGGTGTAGTCACAGCTCTGGGGCTTTCTAGTCTCTGGCACACCTGGGCTCCTTAAATGGGCCACAGGAATATATAGGGCAGGAGCACAGCCTGGTCTGTGCCTGCAGCTGCCTGTGCTCAGCTCGAGCGTCTGGGATCTAACTCAGCGCTGTGAAATCTGCGCTGGAGAGGCTGCCACTGCTGGGAGGAGATGGAATTCTTGCATGGAGCCAAGGCTAAAGCAGCATCTCATTGGGTTTTGTTCTCTCTGAGTCATCTTCCCATGTGAAATTCCAGCGTGTCTGAGGCGGGGAAGGCAGCTCTCCCACCCAGGTGTCCACGTCGCTGCCGCCCCTTTCCCTGCTTACCCTGGGCGGGTCCTGGGGCAAAGCTGAGCACGTGTCACTGCAAAGTTTGGACATTTGGCAGCTTGGCAGCCGAAGTGTTGTGCCATAAACGTGCCTGGCCTGCCCCTGCAGGCACTGCTTGAGAAGTAGCAACAGTCTTTGGGTTTCTAATCCAGGTAAAGTTCAGAAGGGGGAGGTTTTTGAAGGAAAACAGTGCAATGTTTCCAGTTTGGGCAGGTGTCTTGCTCTGGTACTTAGAGTAGTCAGTCATTGACAACAATTATTCTTGTTAGAGTATCATCCAAAATCTGTTGATGGCATTTGACTCTTTAGGTGAGTGATACAGTTGAGTGACTTGCACACATTTTGAGGAGCATCTCTGCATCCTCCCTGTGCATCTGGAGGCAGCGCTGAAAAGCTGCTCTTGGTGAGCCAATAAATACCTCCAAGTGGTGGAAGTGAAAGAATGAGGCTAGGAAGGCAGCCTTTCTCCAGGGAGCAGCTCACTGGCTCCGTTTTAGCCCCAGGTCAACTCGAGGCTGACTCAAGCCCTTGGTCGCAGCCTGGTTTGCTCACATGATTCTCATTAAATGGATGTGTTTAGGCTAAAAATGAAGAGCTTCAGAAAGATGGTTTTTGTCTGCATTTATAGATGCCCTAGGTCATTAGCAGGAAGCTTTTAAATTTAACAATCCTGTTTGCTTCTTGTCTGTTGGAGTGGGCTTGGAAAAGAAGGTGTTGGCTTCTTGTGGGCTTCAGTTTTGGTGTCTCACACAGTAGCTGGTTTTATTTTGGGGTTATAAATTCCATGTGAAATTTATCTCCCTCCCTGTAAATTAACCAAATTAGTTCTGCTTTCTTACTGTGCCCTAGGAACATTTTAGGAAGGAATTGGAGAAAACTCAAGGGTTTTGTGCTCTCCAGAGTATGGCAATTATCAGGTTGGCCATGTACACCTGGGAAAGGGGGCTTCATGGGAAGAGGGAGAAGAAGAGGAGGCAGGTGGTGACAGTGGGTGCCTGGATGGTCATGGGGCAGCTGACACCAAGTGCTGGATAGGCACAATTAGTGCTGTTTTGATAGAAAAATTTGGGTCATGTAGCAATGTTTCCCTTCCTTGCCTGGGTGAGGGAACTCAGACTTTTGGTGGTAGAAATACCCCTAACTTTGTGCACCAAATCAGCTCACTCACTGTTTTGCTGCATTTCTTTAGAGAGGAAAGGAAGACAGGGGGTTTTCCCTGCTCTTGCTGATAAACTCACCTGCTGGAATAGGTGCCTATGTGTATAAATGATTTTATATTCCTACATCAGTGCATGGTTATTCATCTGAATATCATATTAATGCATGGGAATGACAGGGAGAGTCTGCACATCAGGGTTCAATTGTATGGAAGTTGGACCACATGTAGAGTAGTTTGCAATATGGGATTAATGTAGTTATTATATGTTAAAACTAATAGTAGTTTCCCATGGCTTCATTATCTCCCCACTTCATGAAAGCAAAGCCTAGAATTTTTTCCTTTTCTTGAAAGCAGGCTTAGATAAATGAAGACACAAATGTTCTGGGACGTGGGTTTTGTAGCGATTCCAACCCAAGTTATTCCACCTGCACTGACAGGGTAGGAAAACATGGATTTTCAGTGTGTATCATCCCTGCTTCCCCTTCCTGCAAACAGCAGAAAGAAATGCTGGGAATAACGAAGTTCATTTGTTACCTCGCTGGCATTCCCCATGACTTGCCATAAGGAAAATAAATGAGGCAGCTCGGTGGCAGAGCAGGTGCTGGGGCTGACAGAGCAGATCCCAGGCAGCAACACGAGGGCTCAGGTGCCAGTTTGTGTCTTCTCTGCTCTCGAAAGCAGCGTTTTTGTTGTTGGGAGTCGAGAAGTAGCAGGTTTGTGTTGTATATCAGTGCAGAAGTTTGCCACCTCTTCAGTGCTTTATGGGAATGCAGCATTTAATTGCTTTGCCCTGGCTCAAAAGCTGAGTTTCTTGAGCTGACAGATAGTGGTAAGAACTGTGGATAACAAATTAGATGGTAATGGTCCCAAGCCCACCTTGCATCACTAGACAGGTGGAAGCTGAGTTGAGCTCCCTCACAGGTTGAGCTGGGGTGCAGCTGGACGTGTGGGGACCCGGCCGTGTTCCTGGGTGGGACAAGCTGCTCACATCTCCTCAGTGGGTTAATTGGGCAAGGGGAGGGACAGCTTGAAGAGCAGGGAGTGGGGACCACCATCTCAGAGGGGTGATTTGTTTGGGGTCATGGACACTGGAGGTGCTGGCAGTGCAATACAGAACACCCCTGGAATGGGATTGGCTCCCATGGGAGCTGTGCTTTGGACATCCTTAGACTTTGTCTGCTGGAGTTGTCTGCATTTTAAAAACCAAAAATACCCCAAAACACCCCACTCAAAAAAAAGTGGCCCCCCTATTACATTAGCATGTTTCCTCCTTTTTGTCTTGTGAAGCTGGTCCCAGCCACTGGAGCTGGGAGTGTGGTCACACTTCCCCCGAGCTGGGACATCTCTCGGAGGCTGGGAAGGAAGCTGCAGTTTGAGCTGGTGGTAGATGAGACACTAGAGACTTCACACAGGAGAGGGGCCGTGATTAAGCTGATATCAACTCACCTCTACAACCCCAGGCCCATTCCAGTCACTTCTGGCACGGCACAAATCCAGGTTCCCTGTTGCATGGCTTTCAGAGGTTGTGATTCCTCTGGAAAGGCTCCGCGAGGTGTGTGGGCGCATCTGGGGTGGAGAGAGATCTTAAATGGCGACAAAGCAAATTGACAGAAGTACTTTGAACAGCATCTTGGGGCACGAGGGGTGAGGAGCTGGAGTCAGGAGGCTGGGGTGGTGAGCACAGACACCACGAGCGTGACCCCGGGTGCCTGTCCCCAGCTCCGGCCGTGCAGAGCAGCGTGGGAGCCTTCGTGACTTCCCCCAGCTCTTATCTTCACCCTTGCAACTGTTCCTGGCGAGCTGGGCGGGGAAATGCGTGCCAGTGACTGTCACTAAGCCTTGCCACCTTCTCTTGGTACAGTTGCTGGTGAGAAGAGGGTGCCAGTGATGCCCGGATCGCCCGTGGAAGTGAAGATACAGTCCAGGTCCTCTCCTCCCAACATGCCGCCGCTGCCCCCCGTCAACCCCGGCGGCCCCCGGCCCGTGTCCTTCACTCCGACTGCACGTAAGACCCCAGCACTGCTGCCTTTCTGGGAGCAGCTCTAGCCAGCAGGGAAGGCTCTGCTCCTAGAACTCGCCGGGGGTGTCTCAGCCAGGGCACGGCGGGTGATGCTGCCTGGCTCTGAGGGAGGGGGGACTGGGGCTTTCCTGCAGTTCTGTACTGCATGCAGCACATAAAACGGGGTGTGTAATCCCCCTTTGCCCCCCCTGCCTGCTCCTGCCTTGCTCCTGGTGCTGCCTTCAGTCCTCCTCTTTGCAGGTGCAGCCTTGATTTCCACCATAAACTGCTTAAGAAATTGAATCTTTTATCAGGTCGGCTTCCAGCGAGCCAAGAGCTGGGCTTTCCGCTCTATCTTTTGGAGGAGTTAATTCCCACTCTGCTGTATCTCACTTTGCAGACAGCATTCCTGCAGCTGAGATTAGAAAGTTTTTCTTTTTTTTTTAATTTCCCAGCCTTGAAAATTCCTTGCTGTCCATCCAGATTCTCTTTTCTCCATCTTCTCTTTATAATCTTTCCTATTAAGCCTCAGTCAGTCTTGATCCTGCCCAGCTGTAGCACAGCCTTGCACCCACTTCTTCTAGCTGAGTGTTGCTCAGAGGTGACTCTATGGCTGGAAAGGACCTTTAGCTTTTTCCTACAGCCTAGAAAGGGTCTTTTTTTTTTCCTTCTTTAGCCAACATTTAAGCTATTTAATGTCTTTTTAAAAGCATTGTTCCGGAGCAAAGCTGCTTTACTTTGTTGGGCATGGAGTTATCTGACCCCCACACATGGCATGTACATATTTTCCATGCTCTCCTCACCCCTTTTCCCTGCACAGAGTGTTCCCTAGGTGGTTCTGCATTGCTGTGCTGTCCATGGCAGTGTCTGGGCTATCTCAGAGCTCCATGCTGGCAGTGGGATTCGGAGATTTCCAGCCCAGCCTCCTGGAGGACACACTCTGCTGTGCTGCATGGTGCTGGCAGCAGCACTAATCACCGGGTTATCCCGCCAGACACATTGTCCCCATCTTGATGTGCTCAGGCGTTTTTAATGGCTCTCCTTTTGCTCAGGCAGAAAAAGACCATTAGCAAAGTGACAGAAATTAATTTTTCCAATGAGGATGCTTGGCATGCTGTTAAGGGCCAAGAAGCCTGAATCTGCTGATTGCAGATGACTTAATTGCCTCTTTCCAAGATAGATGAGTGATGCGACCTGTGGTGAAGTTTGTTCTTGCTTTTTCCTTTCTCAGTTGCACCAGAGGGTCTTGGTCACTCAGTGGGTGTGTGACCTGCCTTGTCAAAGCCCATGGCTTGGGCAGGTGAGCTGGAGCAGTTGGAACAAAGCCATGCCTGCCTATGGATCACTAACACAGGGTTGGAGAAGCAGAGAAACCTTTGACTGTGTAGGACCTAAGGCAGAATTTAAGAGTAGCCTCAGATGATGACTTTGTTCCCAGGAATTTTATCATCCTGCTGTCCCCAAACCAGCAATCCCACTGGTCTTGGTACACTGCCTCACTTGCTCCAGCGCTGTGCTCTCACCTGGAAGTCGAGGTGCCAGCCCGGCTGTGTGGTCTGTGGTGGAGCAGATCCTGGTGATGTGCAGGATCAGATAACTGCCAGCTGCCCTGCGGTGGTGCCGTTGGCAGAGGGTCAGGAGGGGTGAGCCCAAAAACGCAGAACGTGGTTATGGGGCCGTGTCTAACGGCAGCCCCGACCCCACACCGCTTCCGTGGCATCCCCAGTCCACCAACATCCTCTGCTCCCTCCTTGGCAGCCCCTCCCGAGGGTCCCCTGCAGCCCCAGGGGTGTCTCACAGCCCCTCTTTCTCCTGACGTATAAATAGAGCCCGTTGCTCTCCCAGGCTTTCATCTGAAAGAATAAGAGGAAGTGAAATAGAGAAGGGGGAAAGCGCCTCAGTTGTGGCTGCCCGAGAGCACGGAGCTGCACAGCCTTTGCTGTTTGAGAGGAGCTTCTCTTGGCAGCTTCACCCCTATTTATAACCCTTTTATAGTGAAATAAATGCCTTTATGAGTAATCAGTAGAGGCCTTGCCTTTCCCACAGCTCTGTGTACTGTGTGGAGCTGTACCTGTGGCTACATCCTGACGTCGCTTTGCTGCTTTAGGAGTAGGGGCAGGAGTATTTCAGGTTGCTTTGCTCCAAAACAAAAGGCATGAGCTCACATTGTCTTTGCACCTCCATCCTCTCAGTGCTGGCCTTCACTTTTATCTCATTGTCTGTCTGTCTGTCTGTGAGGGCTGTCACCTCTTGGTTAGCAGGAACCACCTTTGATGGTCTCTTGTAGCCTTATCTTTCCTTGCATCTTAACTGACTCTGGTTAAGTTTCTCTCCTGTGCTCACCACGAAGGTCCAGGTGTGTGGAGCCCTTCCAGCCTCCGACCCTGGCATGCCCCAGAGTGGTTTAACTGTTCAAGTACCTCCTGTCTTCTCTGAAAAACCCTTCACTGGGTTCATCAGGATTTGGTATGATCCTCGTGAAGCTGCAGCAGAAGTTTTGGCATCTTTTTTTGCAATTTTGTGCTCCTCCCACAGGCAAGGGGCAGCTCTGCCAGATGGTTTCAGGGCTTCTCTGAACACCATCATTTGAAATGGTTTTTATACCTTGTGGCCCCCTTGTCAGCACTTAAATCCATAAGGGATTCAGGGCTGGGTTTTTAAGGATAAACCCAGTGGATCAGCTATGACTCTGTTTCCAATTATGTGCTTTTCACTCTGAAATTCTGGGTTTATACCGAGTCGGGGCCCCAGTGCACAGCTGCTCATCTGACAGGGCTCAACATTGTGCAACCACAGCATGGGGATGTCAACAATTTATCCTAATCCCTTGCCGAGTTCCCAAACTTCCAGCTCTTCAGTCTGTTTTGACACACTCACCACTGACAGGAGGCAAAGTTGCAGATGGGACCAGGTTGGAAAAAAACAACTGTGTTTGCGAAACTCCCTGTGAATCCCCAGGGAGGGATGGCAGGCACAGGGCAGGATCTGTCAGCCCTCCTCGGGCAAGGTGGAGCCACCTGAGCTGCCCCTCAGCAGCAGCAGCAGCCTCCTGGCTGGAGGATGGATCTGTTTAAGAAGCAGAGCACAGGGATGTGCCCATCTGGCGCTCAGCATCGCTTCTGTCTCCCCTCTGCAGTGCCCAACGGAATAAACCATTCCCCCCCGACGCTGAACGGGGCCCCATCCCCACCCCAGAGGTTCAGCAACGGCCCTTCCTCGTCCTCCTCCTCCTCACTGACCAACCAGCAGCTCCCAGCCACGTGTGGAGCCCGGCAGCTCAGCAAGCTGAAGCGCTTCCTCACCACCCTGCAGCAGTTTGGGAATGACATTTCACCGGAGATCGGGGAGAAGGTCCGGACCCTCGTCCTGGCACTGGTGGTAAGTCCTGCACCATCCCGGGCTGCCCGGCTTTTCCCAGCTCCTGACACACAGCGTGGTCTGTTTGTGTCTTTGCAAGCAGAGCTGGTGGCTGAGCCAGGCTCTGTTATGTTTGTGCTTCCTGGGAAACTCAATGACTTCTTTTTTCTTGCCTTTGCTTTGTTTCAAAAAGCTCTTGGTCCAGTGGTTTAGGCACGAGCTTGTGTGCAGCTAAACTTAAAGAAACCTGCAAGGAATTGGACAAAGCTTTTCTGTAAATCACAGAATCACAGAATGGTTTGATTTGGAAAGGACCTTAAAGATCATCTCATTCCTAACCCCTTCCATGGGAACGCCCTTCAAACCCAAATGAATGGGTCTTGCTGCAGAATTGTATCCAGTGTTTGCAGTTATGTAGAATAACTGGGGGAAATGCTGTCCAGTGCATTAGACATGATACTCCACATGCTTTACAAAGGTGTGGAGTGACAGGACAAGAGGGAATGGCTTTAAACTGAAATAGAGGAGGTTTGGATCATGTATTAGGAAGAAATCCTTCCCTGTGAGGGTGGGGAGGCCCTGGCACAGGGTGCCCAGAGAAGCTGTGGCTGCCCCATCCCTGGAAGTGCCCAAAGCCAGGTTGGACAGGGCTTGGAGCAGCCTGGGACAGTGGAAGGTGTCCCTGCCCATGGCAGGGGTGGGACTGGATGAGTTTGAAGGTCGCTTCCAACCCAAACCATTCTGTGACTTTGGACTGAGGCCCTGGAGCCGTGGGCAGCTGTGGTCCCGTGGAGAACCCAGTGGGGCTCCTGCACTGATCTCTGCTTTTCAGCACGTTTCTTTTGAGGCTCAGCAGGCACTGAAGGGAGCTAGACTGCAGCAGCCTGGAGCATTTCTGCTTCCAAGGTTGGCAGCAAACCTGAGGCTGTCCATGTCCTCGGGGTCACTCTAAGGGCTTAAGCTCTCAATGCAAAATGCTGCTGCTGCATTTCTGTAGCGTATTTAATTCCATGGATGCAGGGTAGTACCTCAGCTTACCCTTTTTGGGGAGGGAGTGAGAAGCTGTCCAGGTCCTTCTGGCTGTTGTTCTCAGCCGAGAGTGTGGTAATTGCTGCAGGGGTGAGTTTTGTACATGCAGGTTATCAAATGCTGCCTGTGCTGGGATTCCCCAGCCTGAGCAGCCCCGGGGATGCAGGGCTGGACCAGGAGGGGGCCACGGTGAGCAGAAGGCTGATGAGACTCCATGGGTAGGTTAGATGAGGAGAACTGAAAGGGAGGGAGAGGAAGGTGTGCAGTTCTGAGCAGCTGGGATTGAAGTCTGACTCTCCACAGCCTGCCCCAGCATGAATAGATGCCAGCTGGGTCCTGCTGCCCTGGAGTCAGCCTCTGCCTCCCACCCTGGAGCTGGGAGGGTGCTGGGCCAGGCAGTTCCCGTCCCTCTCCTAGTGCAGCATTCCTACTTCGCTGGCCTCAGCCTTCCTGGCTGCATTCAGCAGGATCCAATGCAAACACTGTCAGTCCTGGAGTGGCAGATGCTGTCTCCCTCCCAGTTCTGTTCATTTGGAGCCATTTCCCACATGTCTAAAAATAAGAACAAATTGCCATTTCATTTCTTAATTTCTTTTCTCAGAACTCAACGGTGACAATCGAGGAATTTCACTGCAAGCTGCAAGAGGCGACCAACTTCCCCCTCCGGCCGTTTGTGATCCCCTTCCTGAAGGTGACAGGGAGCTGCTGGGGCTTGCTGACACTCCGTGTGCCTGCCTGTGCCTCTTGGCAGTGTGACATTGCTGGGAAAGCTCTCCTTGCAAGCACCACAGCAATTCTGCTGGAGTCCAAGGCAGACTGCAGAGAGCGTGGCGGTGGCCGTGTGGGACTGGCTGACGTTGTGCCGTGTGCCACATATGTCTGCTTGTGTGCTGGAGATAAAGGAGGCAAACCAAGCTCCATGTGGCAGCTTCTGAGCCTATAATCTTATTTGCAAATGTTCAGATCTAGAATGTTTGAAGTGCTGGCACACAGAGTCTGTCTGGGATGGTTAAATCACAGAATCACAGAATGGTTTGGGTTGGAAGAGACCTTAAAGCTCCTCTCATTCCAACCCCCTGCCATGGGCAGGGACACCTTCCACTAGACCAGGTTGCTCCAAGCCCTGTCCAACCTGGCCTTGGAGACTTCCAGGGATGGGGATTCCACAATTTCTCTGGGTAACTAGATGCTGGAAGCACACAGTGCTTCCTGTAGCACTTGGATTTTGGGTCCACCAACATCAGGCTCCTGGGAAAATACAGGTAAATCTGACAGTGCAGACACGAGGAGCTGGAGGATCCCGAGGGGGTCGTGGGCCACAGATGTTACTCCTCTGAGGTATTAATGAAGACCAAACCTTTTGGAACAGCTGGAAAGCCCTGCCCTGCTGTGATCCAGCCCTGTGCTTGTTTTCCAGGCCAACCTCCCGCTGCTGCAGCGGGAGCTGCTGCACTGTGCCCGCGCTGCCAAGCAAACGCCCTCCCAGTACCTGGCACAGCACGAGCACATCCTGCTCAACACCAACACCACGTCTCCCGCTGACTCCTCCGAGCTGCTCATCGAGGTCAACGGCAATGGCAAGAGGCACAGTCCAGACAGGTGAAAACCAGCTTTTGTCACTCTGCTCGGTTGTTAAAGTCGTGACTTTTGTTTTATCTTTGCTGCTGACAAAGCTTTAAGCAGCATCCAGGATCTTATCGCTCCCAACAACTGTTCTGGCTGTTCCAATGACTGCTCCTACTGCACTGTGAATTCAGGCTGGGTTTCTCTTTCAGGCAGGTTCTGTCCCAGAGGGACTTTTGGGTAGCACTGAAAAGCCTGAGCCAGAGAGCTGAGCAGTTTCCCACCTCCAAGGCAATGAACGGAGGCATTGGCGGGGCTGGGAAGGATGCGCTTCATTTTCACCACGTTTTATTCCAAGATAAAAGTTGTTATGCAATTATGTGGAGCATGCCTCAAATTTATAAAAACTGTGAAATTTTAATTTGGTCATGCTCAGAGAGATGAATCACAACACTCAGGCATCCTGAACCCTTTTCTTTCACGGGGTCACTTTGTGCATCACCTCACAAATTGAGCGCATTTGTTTGAGCTCTCTGCATTTACCCCATGGTAAAATCATTGCTGCCCAAACCCTGCTGATTCCAAATCTGCATCTTTGAATACATTTATGGGATGCTAAGGAATGCCTGTCTCTGCTGGTGTGATTGCAGGAGGGAAGACAGCAGCTTTGAGAGGGAGCCGCTGCCGACAGAGCCTCCGGCCAAGAGGGTTTGCACCATCAGCCCCGCGCCCCGGCACAGCCCTGCCCTCACCATCCCCCTGATAACCCCCAGCGGGCAGTTCCACCCCACCCCACCACCCCTCCAGCACTACACCTTGGAAGATATTGCCACCTCCCATCTCTACAGGGACCCCAGCAAGATGCTGGAGCACAGAGAGATCCGGGACAGGCACGGCGGGCTTGGTGAGAAAGCCTGGAGGGTTGAGCTTTGGTTTTGATCTCTGCTTGGCCGCTCGTACCCAGAGATGTGTGATGCTGGGCATGTCCTCACAGCAGAGTCTTTGCAGGGAGTTCAGAGGAAACAACTACCCATGGGAAGTGACAAACAGGAACACTGAGAGTTTGTATTTCCCTGTGTGAAGGCGGGAATCACTGAGGATGAGGAGGAAGGACTGGATGTGTGAGTTGAGTGTAGCCAACCCAGCAGGCAGGAAGAGAGGGCAGGGAAGTAGAAATTAACTTTTCCAAGATCTCCAAAGCAGGAGAGCAGAGATTGACCCCCTGCCCTGTTTCTCCAAGAGATGTGTGGGAGGTGCATGATGTGTTTCCAACAGGACAGTGTGAATCACAGGCTCTGAGCTGCTGTGAGTTTATAACAGGAGAACCAGCTCCACAAGCAGGTCAGAGCTGGAGCCACAAGTGGATTGTAGCACTTCCCAGACAGTGAAGCAGACAGGGATAAAAAAGCACCAGCGTGGAATTGCCCCTGCAGAGCTGCCACCTTGAGATGTGTTTTAAAATCCCAGCTATGTGGAGCTGGAAATAGAGCTCTTTATTCTTGCTTTGGGGCCACTTCTCTCTCCCTTGGTCCATCTAATCCCTCTGTGGCTGTGGCTTGTTGCAGGATTGAATGGAGGCTACCAGGACGAGCTGGTGGATCACCGCCTCACAGAGAGGGAGTGGGCGGATGAGTGGAAGCATCTCGATCACGTAAGGAATGGCAGGGGCTGTGGGAAGCTCTGTGGGAAGCAGCAACCCAGTGTTCCACCTGCTCCAGTGGGTGATTTCCTTGTTGTTGGTACCATATCCAGGCTCTCCTGGTGGCTGGTGGAGGAACAAGCAGGTGGATGGTGGGGAGAGCTGAGAGGAGCTGTAGCACTTTGCTGGCAGGTTTCCTCTGCCCGTGGCCAGTGGAAACTAAAATGAGTATGGATGAAGTGGCTGGAGCTGGGGAGCTTCTCCTGCAGAGCCTGTGGCCAGGTGCTGCCATGGCTGGCTGAGCAGCCAAGCCCAGCCTTATCCCCACGGGGGTCTTTTCTGCCGCAGCCCTGGCCAGCACAAGTGCACAGATGTGCTAAGTGCAGTCAGGATATGGACTTAGAAAATGAGTAAACCTATCTATCATCACTGTATTTTAAGACTTTCTTTTTTTCCTGAGGTGCCAGCTTTTTATGGACCAAAAAAGGCACCAACAGCAAGACCTGGTGCTTCTGGCAGATTTTATGCTGAGCTTTTTCCTTCTGAGCAAGGCAGCTCCTCCAGGCACTTCACTGCTGTTTCTCTCAAAGAGATGGGATTAAAATTCAGCTTTGATCATAAATGCAGAAGGACCTCATGGTCTAAAGCTAATGGGTTTTTGGAGGGGATGGGGTTCGGGTGGAGCAAAGGCCCTGTAGCTGAATATTTGGAGTGAGGCTGTGACAGTGGAGCACTGGCACCAGGATCACAACCAACCCTAATCCCCTAGGAAAGTGGTGGGGTTTTCCTCTCCACTTTTAGGAGCACAGCCTGGAGGTGTTCAGCCACCTCTTGCGTGTGACCCCACCTGGTGCCGTATCCTTGGGCACGGCACCAACCCAAAATCTTGGGAAATCACCTCGCTGCTGGGTGAAATCACCCATCTGCCTGGGACGGTCCCTCCACAGCGAAACCCGGGCTGACTGAGAACACCCTCCTCCCGCAGGCCCTGAACTGCATCATGGAGATGGTGGAGAAGACGCGGCGCTCGATGGCGGTGCTGCGGCGCTGCCAGGAGGCCGACAGGGAGGAGCTCAACTACTGGAAGCGGCGCTGCTCCGAGACGGCCGAGCCGCGCAAGGCGGGCACCGAGCTGCTGAGCCGCCAGCACAGCCCCGCCAGCGCCGACTCCGTGGGCAGCGGTGAGCAGGGCTCCGCCAGGGCTCCACCGGGTCCACCAGGGATGATTAGTTATGCCACTTGTGGGATGAGTTTGGTTACACGCTGCTGAAGTGTTTTTCCTCAAGGCTTTGAAGAGAGGCAACACAGGGAAGCTCCTGGAAGCAGCTGTTGCCAATATCTAAAGGCACCTTTGCTCATGCTGGAAGAGGCTCTCCCTGGTCACTGCTGGCCAGAATTGATAAACCCAGGGGTGAAAAGGCAGGAGAGAGGTGTTTGTCTTCACCACTCTCCCCCTTCCAGTCCCTCTTGCCTGAAGGATTTTAAATGTCGAGGTCTATTTATTCTAAAAATACCCAAGGCTTTTTTAAGTGTAATAGCTACCTGTGTTACTAATTCTGTTTTTTGTATCATGAGTCAACTTTATCAAAGCTGACTAGTTCCCCCTCCAGTATGCAGGGGTTTGACCCTATACAAAAAACAAGTCTAAAATGCTGATTTATTTAAATGCAATTCTGATATCCATCCAAACAAATCCACTGCAAATCAAGTTCTGGGGAAAAAAAAAACCCTCCAATTATTCAGTAATAAAAATGGATTTCTTCTAGCAAGAGTAAATGTCAATTTGATGTATATTCTACTTGTTTGTACACAAAATATAGAGGGGATCCTCCTGCAAAGAATCCAAGTGCCCCTGGCTCCAGTTTCCACAAAGCCTGAGGAGCAATGGGTGTGTGTGTGATGGCCTAGGGGGCACAGCCAGCTTTTAGCCCTTCTATATTTAAGTATATCATGACTAATACACTTCCAGCCCCATGTTATTAAAGGTGATATAATTAAAAATTTTTATATAACTTCGGAATACTGTTGCTTTCTCCCCTTGTGGGACCTAGGGATAATTTTCATCTCTATTGCTCCTGGGAGAAAGTGCAGTTAAGCATCAAGCAGCATCTCCAGGTGTCTGGGAGGACAGTTTGTGCATCAGTTCCAGCCTTTGAATTGCCCTGGGACTGGGAAGTGCTGTGCTTAATGTAAACTGCTGGTCTATAGATTGATGCTCACAGCCTCTGGACAGTGCAGAAGTTGGATAACATACATTTATAAGCATTGCCTGTTGTTTTAGAGTACCAGGAGATAGGTTATACAGCGTCATAAATTATGCAAGGTGCTAATTAAATGTTGTAATTTATCATCTGAGTGTTTGAGGAATGGCTTTAACCGTAGGGATCCTCTGCGTTGAGTTTTAGCTGGTCAATCCTTCCCCACCCCTTGATGTCCTGAGGTACCACTGGGCACGTGATTTGGGTGGGATGAGGCTTTGCCAACCGTTCCCTGTGTCCCTTATTCCAGCAGATTCCCTGCGGGAGTTCAGCAGCAGGTCGGGCACAGGCTACGTCACCGAGGAGATTTGGAAAAAAGCCGGTGAGTGTTTGGGGTGAGCCCGGCCGGGGCTCCTGCCCGATCGCTCGTGGTAAACGCAGATGGATGCTGGGGATTTGCTGTGCAGAAACAGCAGAAGCCCAGCTGCAGGAACGCCCTAGGATGTGCACATCTGGCTGCCAACATCCCCACCCTGGCTTTTCCAAAGGGCTCTGCTCCTCTGTGATGCCAGTGGGAATCCCGTGGGACTGAGCCCGGCCTCGCCGCTCCCGGGAGCGGTCAGGATGCTGGTGCTGGGAACACGCTGCAGGAGCTGTGTTTCTGTGGGAGGCTCCCCCCGCTCCCAGGGCGGGTGGGTGAGGCTGCTCTTTCCTTCCAGAAGAAGCTGTGAACGAGGTGAAGCGCCAGGCCATGTCGGAGGTGCAGAAGGCGGTGGCCGAGGCGGAGCAGAAGGCGTTTGAGATGATCGCGTCGGAGCGGGCGCGCATGGAGCAGACCATCGCCGACGCCAAGCGCCAGGCCACCGAGGATGCCTTCCTCGTCATAAACGAGCAGGAGGAGTCCACTGAGGTGAGGTGCCAGGGGACAGCCTGGGAAGGGCTTTCCAAGGCTCACAGAGTCGCCGGGTCAAGCCTGCAGGTCCCCCACCCCCTTTCGTAGAATCATAGATCACAAAATGGGTTGGGTTGGAAGAGACCTCAAAGATCATCTCATTCCAAGCCCCTGCCATGGGCAGGGACACCTTCCACTAGATCAGGGTGCTCCAAACTCCATCCAGTCTTCAACATCTTTTCCTTTAGAAGTCTCTCCTATCAATAACTAAAGCCATCCACCAATATCATAAAAAATCCTTTTTAGGTCTTGCTGGCAGGGAGTCAGCCTAAACAGTGTCTGTGGACACGCGTGTGTGCAACCACTGGACACCCTGAGCTGCACCCAGTGTAATGACCAGGGATTTTGTGGGATTGAAAGAGGTGTAGAAGCAAAGAGAAAAGGATGCTGGTGCATGCAGGAGTTTAGCTCGGAAGTTATGGTGGGGTACTTGATCTTTGCAGAAAAGGAATTGCTGTTTGTGGGCTTGAAAACAGGGCAGGGCAGAAGCTGGGCTGCAGGAGAAGCTCTTGCACGTTCCTGGTGGTCTGTACCACACTTGCATGTTGGAAAAGAAGGGATGGCTCTTGGTTTGTCATAGCCAGTGACATGTGCTGAATGGGTGTCTCGGAGAACCTCCTTCTACTCTTCAGTCATCAATTACCCTCCCTTTTCCTTAACAGGAAGTTCACTTGGTAGAGCTTTGGAGATTTTGGGCAAGGGGAATCACATTCCTGCACTACCACATCCCATCCATGTGGGCTTTGCTCCGTGTTTTAATTTCTCTACACGTGCAAGAGCAGAGGGTTTGTGTCTGCTGAGCAGAAATCTGATGGGACCATGCTGTTCATGACTGCTGGTCATGTCTGGGGGGCAGCAGGTCCATCCCCTCCTCCTGGTGGGTTTCAGCTCAGCTGGGGCTCAGGAAGCATGGCCAGAGCCATGGAATAATTAGGTGTCATTCCAGAGAATTATGTCCATACTGCAATTCCCAATTAAATTGCTGAGGGTTGAACACACCAGTCGATAAACACATGATGGGAGTGGGTGGAACTGC
Source organism: Pachycephala philippinensis (assembly GCA_013397055.1). Taxonomy (NCBI): domain Eukaryota; kingdom Metazoa; phylum Chordata; class Aves; order Passeriformes; genus Pachycephala; species Pachycephala philippinensis. The sequence goes on from VWZT01014850.1 coordinate 435,087, forward strand.
TCGGGAAGCCATGGAAGGAATGAGGCAAGTAGTGATTTCTCCATAGGGGAATAGCAGAGGAGTGTCCTCCTCCTCCTCCAGCTGTGCTGAGGAGCACTCTGGGACCTCGGGAGCTGCTGAGCACCCCCTGTGCAAGCCCCAGAGCCCTCATCTAAAAGCTGTCCTGTGTTCTGGCACATCTTGTAACCTTTGCAGCACAGTTGAAAAACACTTGACATGTAAACAGCTGTGAAGCAGTGACCCAGTTTTCCAAGAACTACCACGGCCTTTGGTAGGGGCTTTTTGGTCACAAGTCCTGCTTCCCCTGGAAGATGGAGGAGCCCTGGGGACACACAGGCTCTGGAGCAGCTCACTCCAAAGTGACCCGGTCAGGTGCTCACTGCCAGCCCATGAACCATCACCATGAGCTGGTGGCTCTGGCAGTGGGAATCTCACTGCCCTTCCCCACGACAGCCTGGTACAGCCCAGCATCCCACCACCCCGCTCCCGCAGCTCTTTGCCGGCGGTCACAGCAGCGCTGTCCCCACAACGGCCAGCTCTGACAGAGGCTGCCTTCCCGCAGCTGAGCTCGCCCTCCCCATTGTGTGTTTGCTACGCCCTGGTCCAGCTGCAGGGAAGCTGCTCCGCCGCTCCTTCCCTCCCCGGAGCAGCTGCAGCCGCCACTCCGGCGCTGGCCCCTTGCCCCGCGCTCCGAGGGAAGCGGTGGCACGCCGGGAGCCACCAGCTGACACCTCTCCCGGCGGCCAGAGGGGCTTTGCTCCGCTTCCAGATTGAAGCTCGGGCTCTGGCAGTGCTTCCACCTGGCTGGGAGGCTTTCAAATGAGCATTTGCTTTTCCAAATTGGCCTGCTCCAACCTCTTGTGCAGCGAGGCGGGGTGCGGAGCAAATGGTGCCTGTGCAGCGCGCCGTGATCCCCGCGGAGAGCGCTTGGCTGGGAGCGAGACCAAAATAGAGCTGCTTAAAACAGGAAATAAAAAGGCCCAATAGCAGCATCTGCAGCGTGTTTTTCAGTCCATGCCTGCTGTTTCCTCTCTGCATTCGGGTGGGTCGAGGGGAGAGGATGTGCCTGGAGCAGTGTGACAGCGGCTGTGGGCAAAGAGCAGCGGGGGTTAGAACCATTGGCAAAGAGCTGGGAAATAGCAGGAATTAATGGATTGCTCATTTTAATATTCCCAAATCTGGGCCAGAGGGGATGAACAGTCCCCTCCAGAGCTGAGTCAGCACCATCCTGCAGCTCTTAGGGAAACTGAACCCCTTCCAAGCGTGGTGTCTTTGGTCTTGCAGAGCTGCTGGAACTGCGGCCGCAAGGCCAGCGAGACGTGCAGCGGCTGCAACATCGCCCGGTACTGCGGCTCCTTCTGCCAGCACAAGGACTGGGAGAGGCACCACCGCATCTGTGGGCAAGGCCTGCACGGCCAGAGCAAGCCCCTGGCCCTGCCCACGGGCCGGGTGGCAGCGGCAGCCAAGAGCCTCGATGGCATCCCCAGCCCGGCCCTCGAGAAGACCTCGGCGACCACCTCGCGCTCCTCCACCCCGGCATCCGTGACAGCCATAGACACGAACGGACTCTAGGAGGGAGGGTTTGCTTCGCTCCCCTCCATGAGTTCCCTGGGTTTTTTAAGCTGAAAAACGCCCCACAGCAACTGTTATCACTTGACATATTTGACACAATCGTGCTGCCTCCTCGCAGCACTGACACTCCGGCTTTGCCCTCTCGTCCTGCCTGTTCCTTTGTGGCTCGTGAACTGGGGTGAGCCTTGCCTGCAGCATCTCTCTGCTCCTCTCAGGGAGACAGCAGAGCATCGTCAGGATCTGGGGGACACTGGGCACCCGCTCGGAGGACCTGGACTGGGAGGAGAGTACTGGCACACACCGGAGATGCTGAGAGTGTGGTGCCCAAACAGGCAGCCCTGTCCTTGTGGCATGCTCAGGCTGGCTCCCCAAGGTGTCAGAGCCACCACTGACTGCCTCCTTCAGCCACCTTTCCTCCATAACATCCATTGTTTTTCCCTTACTCCCAGGCAGCTGTGCCTCAGGTGGCCGTGCTGGCCGGTTGTTGCTGTGAACAGACCAGAGCCAATTTCCCAGCAGGAGCATCTCATCCTCTGTGCAATGGCAAAAGCTGAGCCCACTTCTCTTGCCTCCAGGCTGGCAGCTGAGGGTTGCAGAGAGGGAGGAGAGGATTAGTCTGCTCTAAAACAAGTGTCAGTGGCAGGGAGGTACTGCTGGATGGGCTGGATTTCATCCCGGTCTGTGGTGAGACAGACAGTTGGTGTTTCATGTGCGGGGGGAACACGTGCAGAGCAGAGCTGGGCTGGCTGCAGGTGCCCTTTCCACCTGGGGCTGTTGTTTTGCTGTGCAGAAAGCGTTTGGTTTTCACTGCCTGGAAGCTGCTGGTTTGGGAGGTGCTGCTGTTGTTTTTGAGCCCAGGGCTCCTCACTGGTGTGAGGGGTTATTTACAGCCAGTGCTCTCCACACACATCGGCCAAAGTGGTAAAAGAAAGGCAGCACTGGGTGTCCTGTGTCGATTGTTACCCCCACCCCCAGGGGATTATCCAGAGGTGCCCAGGGATGTGCATCCCCCTTGGGAGGTTGTCCCAAAGACACAGGCTCGGAACGAGGTTCCATGGGGACAAGGGCACAGCCTGGGAGCTCTGTCCATAGCAGGGCCCCTGCTGAGGTGTGGAAGGAGGGGCTGGAGGCACTCGGGGCAGGGCAGGCTGTGATCAGCAGGGCCCTGCAGCGGGGCTGTGTCACAGTGTCACCGTGTCACCGAGGGCGGCAGGGGCACAGCCCGTGGGAGGATGGGGCTGTGCCCTCCGGGAGCCGCTCCCAATTCCCACAGCCACACACAGGGGCTCCAAAATCCATCTCTTCAGCAGAGCCGTGTTTCCCTGACTCTGTGTGTGCGACTGCTGGGCGGGAGCCCAATGAGGCGAGTAATTCCCAAATTATTTTTGATCACTTTTTCAATTGGAGGCGAATAATGGAGCTGTAATGAGTCATCACGGCACTGCCGGGGGTGAGCGGGGACCTGCTGCTCCAGCCCTCATCCCTTGGGAAAGCTCCTTGGGAAGCTGCTGTTGTGGGATAGAGCTGGTGATTCCCCGTCTGCAAGGTTTCATTAAAAAGCCACGAGCTCTCCTGGTGTTGCAGACAGCTCCAGTGGCCCTGGGGATGTGTCCCCTGTGTCCCCAGGAATGGATGCTGGAGCCCAGCACAGGCACTGGGATTGAGGCAGCTCCCAGTGGGGTGGCACTGGAGCCACCCTGACCTGCAGCCACCCATCCTTGGGGTGATCACCCCAGGGCCCTTGGGAAGGGATTTCCTGCCCTGAGGGGACAGGGACACATCTGGAGCAGCCTCAGGTCAATCCCAGGTGTCCCCTCCTCACCTGCAGCCCCTCGTGCTGCGGGTCCATGGTGGCAGTGCCAAGGTGGGGTGGGAAGGGAGAGCAGGGCAGGGCTGGAAGGAATTGCTTGTAAATAGATTGTCTTCCATAATTCTCATGCGACGTCGATGGCCGTGTATTAAAATTAACCCCGGTGTAAATGAATGAAATACTAACAGTCATCATTAGAATGATTGCTTCTTTTTTTTTTGTTGTTGGGTTTGTTTTTTTTTTAAAACATGGAATGATAAATGTGAACTTGGGGCGTGGGAAGACATTGGGTTGAGGTTTCTATTTTTTTTGACTTTTAATTCTGTAATAGAAATTTGTTACTTCATTCCTGTGCATAACTTATTTAATGTCCTGTATAAAGGAACCCGAACTGTTACAGATGTATTTAGTTTGTTCTACTCAAAAGTAGTCAATAAAAAGACTATATTCATCCTCCAGCTCCCCCTTCTCTCTGGGAAGGGGCAGAAGTTTTCAGCAGTGCTCATAGGCAGCTCTTGGGGTTTTTGGGGAATGCTGCCACACCGTGGCCTTGACCTTGGCCAGGGGACTTTTAGGGACAAAAATTGCCTCCCCTGTGGTGGTGATGCTGTGGGCAAAGCCTGGGAGCAGTGCAGGCAGAGCTGGAGTTCAGCCCTATCCTCAGCGATGTTGGATTTGAGTTTACAGTTCAATGTGTTGTTTTCTGAGCTTTTTATAAATGGTTTATGTGAGCACAGAGCAGCCCTCAGGGCACTGTCACAGCTGGCTGCCACAGCAGCCCCATGTGCAGTCACAGCTGGCTGCCCCTGTGCCCCCGGGGATGCCCCCTGCACATGCCTCGGCTTCATCTGAGCATTTTGGTCTCCAGGCTGCTGCAAACATTAATCCAGTGCTGAAGAAACCCAAAACCAAGGAGTGAACCCCACAAGGGCTGGGGAGGCAGCTCAGGAGTCCCAAACCAGTGCCTGCTGCAGCTCTGCCTCGGTGGCTGCCCCTCTGTGCCCCCCCTGGCTGTTCCCTGGCTCAGCTCGTCTCTTACTGATGGCCCACGCTCCTGCTGTGGCTCCAGCACATCCCTGGATCCCCTGGATGTCACTGCCAGGGGCAGGACTGTGGCCCTGGGCCCAGGGCTGGAGCCACTCCTGGTGCCCCGTGGTCACAGCAAATCATGGCTCTGGCCAGGGAAAGCAGCAGGTTTTGATAACCAGGTAAATAACTGGGTGCTGGGAGGGGGGTCCCCACGGGAACAGGGATGGGCTCTGCTCCCCAGCCCTGGCAGGGGCAGTTGTGGTTTGGTTCCTGAGCCTGCCCTGGGCTGGGGTCTGGCAGTGCCCAGCTGAGCTGGCAGCAGCTGCTGCTGTTCCTCCCCTCCTCCAGCCAGGAGCTTCCCTGATCCCAGCTCTGCAGGATGCTCCTGGCATCAGGTCACCCCCCAGCATCCCAAACCCAGGAAGGTTCTGCTGGAGCAAAACAAGCACCCTAAAACCCAGCGACCCCTCCTGTGGTGTCACCCCCTGGACCCACCCAGCACGGGGCCTACGGGGTGTCCCCAGGGTGGAGCTGCACCCACGGCCCCTTCAGCCACGGATTGTACTGACTGCACCCAGGGACTGGGGGAGAAACGCTCAAATTCATGTTTCTGGTGGAGCAGCACCCACAGGGAGTGGGAAAAGAGCTTGGGGGTGGTAGCAGGTGCCAGGTGAGCAAGGATTGGGGGTGCAGGGACCGTGGTGACCCACACTGGTGCTGGGGCCAGGCAGGGGCACAAGGATGATGTTTTCCATGCCAGGAGGGTCCCTCCTGCCCCCTGTGCCCTGGCACTCCCTCCACACTGTGACAGTGCATTTGTCCCTGGCTCAGCAGAGGATCTGCTGCTGCAGCACCTCCAAGGAAAGCCCCAGTGCAACCCCTGGAGCAGCTGGGATCTGCTCCAGCCTTCCCCTTCCTTTAGTGCCCCCTACCCCAGACCCCTCCCCATTAACTCAGCTCCAGCTTCTGGCAGCACTGCCCAGTGCCAAGGCTGCTTTATGGGAATTGAGGGAGCAGCAGAGCCTGGAGCCACTCTGGCCTTTCCTGGGAGGGACTGGAGCCCCTCTGGCCTTTCCTGGGAGGGACTGGAGCCACTCTGGCCTTTCCTGGGAAGGACTGGAGTCACTCTGGCCTTTCCTGGGAGGGACTGGAGCCACTCTGGCCTTTCCTGGGAGTGGGAAGTGCTCGGGCCAGGCCCAGCCCTGGGCACAGCTGGTGGGGCACAAAGCCAGTCTCACAGGCACAGCACGTGCTGCCAGCCTGGCAGGGTATCAGCAGGTGCACCTTGCCAGAAATACTTCATGAAGTATTTTTTTCCCTATAAAACACTCTTCACAAATCCGTATCAGGCCACCTGGCTCCCTGGGCAGGATGTCACAGCTGGCCAGAGCCATGGCCCCCTGCCCATCCCAGCACCCTGTGGAGCCTCGGAGCCAGGAGGAAGAGGAGCTGGAGTGCAAGAGGGACGGAGGGCTCCTGGGATGCAGCCCCAGCCCAGTGCTCCCCCAAAGGCCAGGCTGCCACCCCCCCACGGCTCCCCCAGGCAGCTGGGACACTGTCTCGGGAGCAGGATAAATAAATAAATTAACATGAAAAGAGCAAAGGAGCAAAACACTGGTAGGGCCGAAGGCAGGCGGCCCCCGCTGGCCACAGGAGGGAAGGAGGGACAGGGAGGTGACAGGTGATGGCTGTGCCCAGGGCTCCACGGCCTCCCGCATGCTGATGGTGTCCTGGAGACGGCTGCCCCGGGTCAGTTGTTGTTCATGATCCACCAGGAAGCTGGGAGAGAGGGAAAGCAGGGAGGTGAGGGCAGTGTTAAACTGGGAATGGGGGCTTGGGGTGGCAGAAATGGGGGACCTGATCCTGCAGCTCCCTGGCTCTGAAGCACCCACCCCCACCCAGGGCACGGCCTGGAGAGGGGTGACCCCTGGAGCTGGGGCAGCTTCTGCAGGAGAGCACTGGGAATGTGGGCAGCAGGACTGGCAGCCAGGAGAGCACCAGCCAGCACAGGGTTCAGTCCAAATTAATCTGTGTTTTATAGACTAATTATAAATTAATTACAAGACCCTGAAGTGATGCCTGAAAGCAGACTGGGGCTAAATATGGTTTCCAGTTCCCCACATCTGGTCACACTTCCTCCATGGGAACGTGCACATTCCCTGTGCTGGCCTCTCCCCTGCCCCAGCACTGGGCTGGAACCCTGGCAGCAGCCTCTGGGACTGACCCAGGAGCACCAGCGCTTTGCAGAGCAGGTTCAGGGCTGGAGGAAAAACCAATTGAGGCACCGGGTGTATTTGGGATGGGACTCAGCTCATCTGCTACCCGGGAAGTGTCCCTGCTCCTGCCTGTCCCCACTGCAGAGCACCCTCGGGCAGGGGACAGACCCAGCTCACACAGACAAACCTGCCGGGGACAAGAGGTCTCACCCTGGATTTAGGTCACCCCAAGCAATCTTCTGCTCTGGAGGGAGCCCCGCTGCCTGTTCCTGCCCTGCTCCTGCCCTGCCCCTGCCCTCTGCAGCACACCTGGAGCAGCACTGAGGCACCCTCACCTGGGAAGAGCATGGTGGTCAGCAGCTCCGGGGACTCCAGCAAGCTGAGGATGGACTGCTGGAAAGTCTTGCTGCAGCTGGACTGCAAGTGGCTGTAAAACAGGGTGTAGGGTCAGGGGGATGTGGTGCCAGGGACCCCCTGCCCACACACAGCAACAGGGCAGCTCCAGCAGCCCCAGCACCAGACCCAGCTCCCCAAATCCTTTATCGGGGTGTTCACCCCCTGTGATGGAGCTGCAGATGGCCCCAGGGCACACAGGGACAGGCTGGGCAAGGAGGGCGAGCAGTGGGCACCCCTGTGAGCCCCCCAGCCCCACACACAGACACTGTCCCACCTTCTCCACGAGCTCACGTCCTGCCAGAACTCGTACAGGATGAAGCAGGCCTCGTCCGTCAGCTTGCAGGCGGAGACACTGTGGGGACAGAGAGACCCTGGGCAGGCTGGCACGGCCCCGGCACACGCCTGGCACGGCCCTGGCACAAGCCTGGCACGGCCCTGGTGTGAGCCTGGTGTGGCGTGGCCGTGTGTGCCCCAGCAGCCTGGGACAGGGGGCACTGCTCTGCCCATCAGCCTCACCACGAGGTCCCCAGAGCACAGCTTGGATGCACTCAGAGTTTGTGAACAGCTCCAGGGGATCCCAAACCCCAATCCTGCTTCACAGCTCCTGCGTCCAGGTGGCAGAGGAGCTTCACAGCTCTTTGTCTGGTCTTTGCTGCTGCCCAGGAACCAGCACGTTCTGTGTTTTATTCTTTCTTACTCATCCCTAGCACACAGCTCCTCCTGCCAGCCCCTTGGAGGATGCGTGTGTCACCCGTCACCCTTCACACGTGGGGAAACTGAGGCACGGGTGCAGGAGCTGAGCTCACAGCACAAACCCACAGCTCTCTGCTGCCCCCAAAGCGATGCTCTTTTGCCAGTGATGCTTCCCACATTCCCTCCTGCCACAGGAAACGCCGGGGCTGCCCCCAGCCCATGGGAAGGGGGGTGGGAGGCAGCAGGGGGTGTGAGTGCAGGGCCTTGGGGGGCAGTGATGCCTTAGGCTTTAACTTTTATATGATTCAAATCCTGCATTCCCAGTGTGTAACTCTGCAGTGTCCTGCAGCCTGGGAGCTGCTGCTCTCTCATGCTGAGACAGACAGAACAAAGCCTCTCCAGGCTGCTCTCCAAGGACACCCAGCCTGGCCTAGGCCCAAAATGTGTAACCCAGCATCTTGAGAAGGGGGGCAAGCTGAGGGGAAATTCCATCATTAGCTAAAGTTGAATTGGTGAAATTGGGTTGAGATGCAAATGGAGCAAAGCTATAAAAGTGTGAAGAACTCGTGACTCGGGGTCCATCTTGGGTGCAGCCTTTGGCCTGCCCAGGGTGTGCCTCTGAAGGCCTTTCAAATAAATACCCACCTTTATTCCCTTACTCCTGTCCAGTCTCTGTGTTCAGGTTGGTCTCTTTAGGCATCAGCAGGGCCAGGGGAAGCAGCTGTGCTCGGCTGCTGCAGCAGCAATCCCAGCTGAGGACAAGCCTCTCCTGCAGCTGCTGCCCAGGGCCAGCCCCAGGGGGACAGCTCGGGGTGTCACCCAGCAGCCCTGAGGCTCCCTGCTCCCACCAGGGGCTCTGCAATTCCCTGGAGTGAACCAAACCCACGGAGTCTCCCCAGGCTCGGCTCCAGCTTCCCGCTCACGTGGAGTGCCAGCCCAGGCAACGCCACCCCACTGCCTCCACAAATAGCCCTGATGACAAAAAAGCCCATCAATTCCAAAGAAAAAGCCTCCCATTCTCTCTGCCGCACGTGTCACAGCGAGCATCTTCCTTTTGTTTGGACTGAAAATGTGAATTTGTGCTGTTGAAACTGAAGAGCTGAAGAGCGACACTTGAAACGGGAACAGCACGAACATTCCCTGCTGAAAGCAGCCTCGAGTGTCCCGTGGGAGAAGGGAGGCACGGCTCAGGGAGCAGCTGTGCCACCCCAGGGCCAGGCTGGCAGCGCCCTGTCCCTGCAGGCAGAGCAGGAATGCTGGGGCAGCCTTGGCCTCTCACAGGCTCAGCTTCAGGTGCTCCTGGCAGCTTCCCACACACTGCGTAATGAATGCCCTGCAGGAGCTCTGCCCTTGACCTTTCCACCACTTTCGAGTCCTTCAGTGCTGGAGGAGCTGGTGCATTCGCTCACAGTGATGCCTTAGGTTTTAGCTTTTATGTGTTTCAAATCCTGCATTCCCAGTGTGTAACTCTGCAGTGTCCTGCAGCCTGGGAGCTGCTGCTCTGTCATGCTGAGACAGACAGAACAAAGCCTCTCCAGGCTGCTCTCCAAGGACACCCAGCCCGGCCTAGGCCCAAAATGTGTAACCCAGCATCTTGAGAAGGGGGGCAAGCTGAGGGGAAATTCCATCATTAGCTAAAGTTTAACTGGTGCAATTGGGTTGAGATGCAAATGGCCCAAAGCTATAAAAGTGTGAAGAACTCGTGACTCGGGGTCCATCTTGGGTGCAGCCTTTGGCCTGCCCAGGGTGTGCCTCTGAAGGCCTTTCAAATAAATATCCACCTTTATTCCCTTCCTCCTGTCCAGTCTCTGTTTCTAGGTTGGCCTCTTTAGGCATCAGCAGGAACACACCACAGCCGTTCCTGCTGGCGTAAACCTTCCCCACTCCTTCCAGGCACTGGTTCTTACTGGGAATACCTGGGGTGATAGTGCAGGGACCCTGCTGCAGCCGTGACACTCATCCTGCCTGCAAGGTCCGAGCACACCCTTGCCCTGGCCAGCACACAAAACACTTCACACAAACTGCAAGGGTGTGAAAACCCCCATTTCTGGGGGAGCCACCCCCAAAGCACCCCCCAAGGCACCCCACTTACTGCAGGCAGCTGCTGTGCCCGGCCATGCCCTCGGTGTAGGAGCGGAACGCCTGCCGGAACTCCTCGATGCTGCTCGTGGCCACCGAGATCTGCCTCTTGGCCACCAGGATGTGCTGCCGAGGGACAGCTCGGCATCAGGGGCCGGCCCGTGCCTCCTGCCCCCCCTGCTCCCACCCTGCCGTGCCATCCTGTGGGTCTGGCATCACCGTGCTGGGGACAACGGGGACACAACGTGGCTTCCTCCCACCTGGGCAGGTTGTCTTTACAAGGACCACACCAACAGGAGATGCTCCATCCCCAGTGAGGGGTTCTCCTTTGGGGCTGCTGCAGTTCCCAGTGTGCTTCCCCCAGCAGAGAGGGGGTTGGGGACCCCTCCACCTGGCTCTGTGGGCACTCAGAGCGCTCCTGGGGGGCCTGGGCACTCACAAGGACAGCGTTGGCTCCTCTGGGCTGGCTGTGGGCACTGCCCGGGGCTGTCAGGGACAGGAGGGAGCTGCCTTTGTCCCCTGGATGGTCCCACAGCCCTGAATCCCACCCTGCTCCATCAGCAGGCCACAGCCAGAGCCCCCCCAGTCCCGGGGCACAGGGGCAGTGTGTGAGAGGGGTCACCTGCAAACCACGGGGACAGGGACAGGCACTTACTGCATCCTGGCCTTTGCACATGGCTTCCTCCTTCAGCGGCTCCAGGCGTGGGCTCTGCGCCAAACACCAGGGAAAAACGAGGTCATTGGGAGAGCTCTGCAGCAGGAGAGGCAGTAACCCAGGGACAGGGGGCACCGCTCAGGGACAGTCCCATTGGGATCTGGGGGAGGGCAGGGCTGTGCCCAGCTCACCCCTGGGGTCAGTGGGGCCTGACTGACTGTCAGCACCCTGGGGAAGCCAGGAGAGGGTCAGCAGGGCTGAGGGAGAAGGGCGGCTCTGCAGCCTGCAGGGCTGGGGCTGGTGCAGGGGTGCAGCTCTGTGACAATGCCAGAGGGGGGCTGGTGGCACAGGGGGGGTCTCAGCACTGATCTGGCCATGCCCAGGTGTGGAGCACTCCCAGCCACCCCCCCGGGCACACACCTTGCACTCCAGCTTCTCGATGAGCTGCTGCAGCCTGTTGATCTGAGCCATCCACTGGCTGTTGTCCTCGACACAAACACCTGCACGGCAAAGGGCACAGGGGTGTCACCCAAAAAAAGCTCAGTTTGGTCATTGCAAAAGCTTGCTCAACACCTCACAGCCACAAAAGCTTCTAAACCTCGGATTTAATCCAAAAACCTGATTTTTTTTTCCTACTGAAACTTTTCCCACTGCCTAGGAGATACAACATCCCACAGAAGCTCCGGCTGGCATCTGGGTGAGATGCTCCAGGCTCCATTCTGGAGAAGCTCTCAGTGCCCAGTGCTGCTGTGGATGTGGCACTTGGGGACACGGGTTAGTGGTGGCCTTGGCAGTGCTGGGGGAATGGTTGGACTTGATCTTGGAGATCTTTTCCCCCTTACTGTTTCTGTGATTCTGTGCCAGTCCCACTCCCCCTCCAGCTCCAGCAGGGCACAGCCAGCCCGAGGGACAGCAGGTACCTGTGGTCAGCATCCCAGAGTAGGGGTCTGTCGGGGACAGACAGACGTTCTTCTGTCCCCTGCGCCCACACCGCCTCCCTGACCTCAGGCTGACCGAAGTCTCCGATTTCTTGATCTCCTTTCTGGAATAAAAAAACAAAATTCAAGAGGGGTTGAAGTCATTCCTAGAGGGGTTGAAGCCATTCCTAGAGGTGTCAGCTCCGCTATGGGGTTGGCAAGGGCAGACCCCGCTCCCGGGTGTCCCTCCCAGTGCGTGGGGCTGGCGACAGGGGACAGGGGACAGGGTCTGTCCCCCCCGTTACCTCGCCCGGCCCGCCTGCTCCTCCACAGTGTCCACAGCGCACTCGAGGGACGCCTGCAGGGACTGCAGCTGGTGCATGGTTTCCCGCAGCAGGAACCGGGTCAGGAACTGCTCCATCTTCGAGGAGGTCTCGTACCTCTGGGGACAGGGGAGAGGATCTGTCAGACAGCTCTGGCTCTGTGCAGGGGCAGCAGAGCCACACCTGGAAAGGGGCTGTCGCTGAAGTAAGCCAAATGGGGTGGATTTCAATCAGATTTTTAGTTATCACTAGAAGTGATGCCTTAGGGCAGAAGTGACACTGGAGGGCAGGAGAACCCTCGGGGTGCACACTGCCTGTGAGATCACAACGGGGAATGCAGGCATGGTTCCATGAGCACTCCGGCCCCAGCACCACTGGCCCTGGCCCCAGCACTCTCAGCCCTGGCCCCAGCTCTCAGCTCCAGGAGCCCTGGAGGAGGGCAGATGGACACAAGCCACAAGGTAAAGAGCACCTCCAGGGCCAGCCCCCAGCCCCAGGGAGGGCTCCAGGGCTGGCACAGCATCCCTTGTGTCCCCTGCTCACCCCAGGGCTCTGGGACAAGGCTGGGAGCCTGTGGTGGCCCCCCAGGTGCTGGCAGCTCCTTCCAGGGACCCACCCACCACTGACAGGCCCAGGCAGGGGCTGGCTTCGTGCCCTCTCTGCCCAGGGAGACAGCACCAAGCCTGTCTGCTTCCATGAGAGCTTCCCTGATGAATTTCTGATGTGTGCTTACACTGGGGGGTGTAAAGGTGGCTCCAGAGGGGCACATTAGAAGCTCTGCAGAGAATGAAGAGGTCACCTGGCCTGGAGGGTGCCCAAATAGTGGGTCAAGAGGCACACCATGCCACAGGAGCAGGTCTGGGAGGCACAGAGAGCTGGGGGAGTGCCTGGACACACACAGAAGCACCCCAAACTCCTTCCTTGCTTTCCCAGCCGGGATCACAGATCCTCCTGGCTCCTCTGCCCGTGCTGTGGGCTCTGCTGGCAGCAGCATTCATAGAGTCATAGGATGTTATGGGATTGAAATGGACCTTGGAGATCATCCAGTTCCAATCCCCCCTGCCACGGACAGGGACACCTTCCAGTATCCCAGGCTGCTCCAAGCCCCATCCAACCCGGCCTTGGGCACTGCCAGGGATCCAGGGGCAGCCACAGCTTCTCTGGGCACCCTGTGCCAGGGCCTCACCATCCTCACAGTAAAGAATTTCTTGCTCATATCCAACACAAATTTCCCCTCTTTCAGTTTGATCCCATCCCCCCTTGTCCTGTCCCTGCAGTTCCTGAGGCAGAGTTGCCCTCCCTGCAGCCCCCTCACACACTGGGAAGGTGCTGGGAGGTCTCCACACACCCTTCTCTTCTCCAGCCTCAAGAGCCCCAACTTTCTCAGCCTCTCTCCAGAGGGGAGGTGCTCCAGTGCCCTCAGCAACTTTGTGGCCTCCTCTGGACCTGCTCCAGCAGTTCCATGTCCTTGTTATGCTGGGGAAACCTAACCATGCACAGTACTCCAGTGGGATCTCACAAGAGGAGAGCAGATGGGGAGAATCACCTCTTTCCACCTGCTGGCCACACTCGTTTGGATGCAGCCCATTTGCTCCAACCACTCAACTTTCCTGTCCAGTTTTCACTCGCTTCCTTAAAACCACCTGAAGTTCTGTCCTCACGCTGTTAGAAAATCTCTGGGGATGGAGACAAGGTACCCAAGGAGGGATGCTCAGTGAGACAGGGAGCGAGGAGACAGAAGGGAGGGCTGTGATGTACCCAGACACTTCCAGAGCAGACACTGCAGTCCTCCAGCGGGGCTGAGCCAGCCCCCCTCGCAGAGCAGCTCCCCGGGCCCGGTTTGCCCTGACGAGACCCCTCTCGTCCCACTGCAGGCTCTTGCTCCGTGCCCGGCATCCCCACGGAGCGCCAGCCATGCTGAAGCCCGCGGTGGTGATAGACAGCGGCAGCCGCTTCACGCGGGGCGGCTTTGCGGGCCAGCAGCAGCCCCAGTGCGTGCTGAGGACGGTGCTGGTGCAGCCCTGCGCCGCGGGCACCCCGTGGGACGGTGGGCACCCCGCTGCCACCGAGAGCACCGAGAGCACGGGGAGCTCGGCCGCTGCGGCCCTGTCCTACCCGCTCCAGCGCGGCGTCGTTGAGGACTGGGACGCCATGGGGACCCTCTGGGGCCACCTCTTGTGCTGCTGCCTCCACGTCCCCCCCGAGGAGCACCCCGTGCTCCTGGCCGAGTCCCCGTCCTGCCCCGCCGCCGACAGGGAGAAGGCGGCCGAGGTGCTGTTCGAGAGCCTGGGGGTGCCCGGCCTGCACCTGGCCAACAGCGGGCTCCTGTCGCTGTGTGCCCACGGCAGGGTCACCGGGCTGGCCGTGGAGGCCGGGGCAGCGCTGTCCCACATCACCTCCGTCTGCGGGGGCCGGACCCTGCGGAAGGGCAGCCGCTGCCTGGGGGTGGCCGGAGAGCAGCTGACCAGGCACCTGCACCAGCTGCTGCTGGACAGCCCCAGGGAGCCCTCGGTGCTGCAGGCCCTGACCAAGAAGGCGCTGACCCGGCTGAAGGAGCAGTGCTGCTACGTGTCCTTGGACTACGAGGGAGAGCTCCAGGGGACAGGGTCCCATTGCCCAGCCAAGTTCCAGACCCCCGATGGGCACTGGATAACGCTGGACAAGGAGCGCTTCTGCTGCCCGGAGCCGCTGTTCCGGCCCGAGCTGCTGCAGCACAGCTGCCCCGGGCTGCACCAGCTGGCCGGACAGAGCCTCCAGACGGTGCCTGACCACGCCAGGAGACACGTGCTGGGCAACATCGTGCTCTCGGGCGGCTCCTCCCTGTTTCCTGGCTTTCCTGAGAGGATGTGCTTGGAGCTGAACGTCCTTTTTGAAGGCTCAGGAGTCCAAGTCGAGGTCCTGGCAAATCCCAACAGGGCCATGGCAGCCTGGACTGGGGGCTCCATGGCAGCCTCGCTCACGTCCTTCCAGCACACGTGGATGACGAAGGGCGAGTACCAGGAGCACGGGGCCGACTACGTGCACACAAAATTCCCGTAGAGAGGTGGCAACCATCCCACTCCCACTCTGCAGGAGTGACTCCGAAATACTGCCCTGCTCCAGTGACTGAGCAGCTCCTGCACTGCTGCAGGGCTGCAAAGTCAATTAAAGTGCCCCAAAAGAAACGAAGTGCTTCTCACTGACACTCCAGGTTATTTCCTATCCACCATCTGTCTAACAAGGGTGAGGCCCATTGGGCTGGAAAACAACTGGGGCTCATGCTGGGGATCCAGGCCATGCTGACTTTCTGGTCTGGGTACATTTAGTCAATCCCAACGCTCCAGGCTGCATTTTCCAACTGGAAGTGCAGCTGCCAGGATGAGGAAGGGGCCTTCTCCAGCTGCCAGCACTGCAGGACCCCCAAGGGGAGCCACGAGTGTGGGAGGAAGGAGCTGAGCAGGGGAAGGTCCACACAGCGCCTGTGCTGCAGCCACTTCACTACGGGAGGGGATTTCTCATCCTGGCTCTGGAACAGGTCAGCACTGGGCAAGGAAGATGAGCTGGAAACCAGGGAACTGCATTCACTCCTTGTAATTTTGGTCTAAAGGTCATTTGGTGCTTCAGGGAGTCGATTCAGCTCCCTGACCAGGCATTTTCTCACCTGGCCTCGCTGCTGCCTCGCTGAACTGACTCAGCTCGGCAGATGATTAGCAAAGGATCAGGGGTTGCAAAGGAAGCAGCTGGGGAGCACAGCCCAGCTGTCACAGCAGTCTCCTGTCCCCATGGCCAGCCCCGTGCCAGCTCCTCAAGGGACTCAGACACCACAGGATGTCACTGTGAGCGCTGAGAGAGACAGGACCAGCAGTGGGAGGTCGGGGAAGGAGCCTCCAGTGATGCAGGAGGGCTGGCGGCTTCCCAGGAGCATCCACCAGGACAGGTCAGCTCCTTTCCTCGACAAGACGAGGAGACAGACTGGAGCAGCATCCCTGCCCTCCCCACGGTGTCCTCGTGTGACCCCAAGGCTGCAGCACCCGGAGCCAGGCTGCCCTCACCCCCCCAGGCTCCATCAACCATGTCCAAAATAATGTCCAGCAATGCTACCCCATTACTGGGGTCAAATATTTCCAATTCCTGCTGAGAGAACTCCAGCACGCTGAGGATCTGCAATTCCAGCAGCTCTGCACAGAAGGATTTCCTTGTAACCCTTCCACTGCTGGTGTCAAAAGAGGGGGGCAGTGGGGAGGGTCCTGAGCCCCTTATGGTTCTGTGGCTGCTCTGTGCCTCCAGCCCAGGCCAGGAGCTGTGTCTGACTGGGCACAGCTGTGGCTGGATGGGAAGGGAAGGGAAGTGGAGAGAGTGGAGAGGATGGATGCTCATCCCCCAAGCTCTGGGCTCATGCTGGAGTCAGCAAAGGATGGTCACAGCCCCCCGCAGCACCAGGGGCCAGGGGGACAGGGGTTTTCCTCCCTGCTGGAAAATGAATCTCATTTTCCTGCCTCAGGAAGAGGATGGCAGCAACACTGACAAGAAGCAGCCACAGGAAACTGAGCTCCAGCTCTGCATCTCCAGCCTCTCCCAGCCAAGCACCCACCTGCTCCCACAAAGCCTTCCTCACGCACAGCCCCAGGAACGGAGAGCTCACGGCTGGGGATCCCTGCCCACCCCTTCCCCTCCTCACCCCAGGGTGTGCAGGCACTAAAACCCCTGCCAGCACTGCCTGGACACACATTCCCTGCTTGAAGGGGAACCAGAGACACTCCAACCTCCCCAGGACATGGCTGGAGTGAGTGAGTGAGTGAGTGAGTGAGTGAGTGAGTGAGTGAGTGAGGCCCCGGGGGGCACAGCAGGTACATTATTCACCCCTGCACAGCCCGTTTCACTGCCCAAAATCCAAACCCAAACACTGCCATCCCTCTGGCAGCACTGAGGGCCCTTCCCCCAGGGGCAGCCTCTGCAGCTGTGGGGTGAATGAGGTGTGCTCCCACCTCCCAGGTGCCCTTCCAGCCCTGGCACAGCCCTGGCAAACAGACACCTCCCCACACATGGGGCATGGATTCTTCTCCCCAGGGCCCTGGGATAAGCACCAACCCTGCCTCCCAGCACTGCCCATCCTCTCAGCTCCCACCCTGAATGGCCTAAGCCTCCTGTCCTCCAGGGATGGAGTTTCATGGCAGGAGCAGAGCTGCTCTCACCGACACCACATTCACCTGCCCCGAGCCCCACAGCTCGCCCAGGGCAGTCCCTACACCCCAAACACCCGGGCACAGGGACCAGCGTGGGGTGGCAGCCCCCAAAACCCCTCTCCCAGCCCAGGGCACGCTGTGCTTGGAGGGGGCTCGGCTGCAGAGGGTCCCACGGGGACACGGCAGCACTGCCAGCTGCCTCCTGCCTCTCGCCTCGTCAAACAGCGTGCCCAGGGGAACAGACAAGGATGGAAACAACCATCCCTCAGGAGAGCTCCTCATGCTGCTTCACCTTTCTGCATCAACTCAGAAAATTTCATGCCAGGGGAGAGAAAGTACTGAAATTCCGGCCCCTGTTGCACGCCTCGTTTTGGGGCAAAAAACCAAAATTCTCTCATCAGATGTAGCACAGAGGTCAAACCCTCTGCTGTCAGAGGTTCAATAAACTCACCGAGCACAGCTCATGGCAAAGCCCCGCGGCTGGGAGTCACAAAGGAAATAACTCAGCAAGCACGAGACAAGGAATTTTGGTGGTGCACTGGTATTTCAGCTCTGTTTACCCAGATGGAAATCACCAAGTTGCCAAGAGCTGCTATAATTGTGCTTTTGAGGGGTTTTATTGGTTTCTTCTGATGATAGTTAAGCTCAGGACAGAATGCAAGGGGTGGCCACATAATTCCTGCCAAAGGATAAATAAGGCTGCCTGGCTTGGAGAGGTATTTATGTGAGGGCTTGCAGTGTTTGCACACTGGGGAATGGAAAGATTTTAGCATAGAGGCCCCCTGTGAGAAACATCAGACTGTTCTCTGAGGGATTTCCACCACTCACTTCCCACCCTGATGCTTTTATATTGCAAACATGAAGTTCAGCCACAAAATAAGGTATAATCAGCACACTACAGCACAGCTATCAAGTTATATTCTACAAATAAGTGGGAATGACAGAATTTGGAGGAAAAACCTTCTCTGCTTGACAAGGCACATTTTCTTTAGCATGTTCCTACCAGCGCAGTGAGGAAGGATGGAGGCATGGGAACCCCTAAAGGTTTGGTTTCCTCCTGCTGACCTGTGGGTCCATAAAAACAACCCTGAGCAGGTTTGCTGCTCACACACACACACACACACACACACACAGAGCTTCCTGCAGTAACTGCAGCCCCACAGGACAAACCCAGCTTGTACCTCCCACGCTTTACCCCAGGGTTTCTCCTGACAAGGTGCATGGCAGCAGATCGAGGAGCCTGCCAGCCAGGAGACAGCTGGGAGACAGCCCAGTGATCTGTGCCAGGTATCCTGGCCCGCAGTGACAAGCACAGAGCTGGGAATATTCAATACCAAAAAGGCTTTTGGCAGCACTGCTTCAAACCACAGCTCCCAAATCAGGCACATTCCCTCCGAACTTTGCTTTCCTTATTTCCCTCCCCACTATAGCTCACTGGCATGGTCTGAGCAATCCCCCACGGAGCTGCCCGGGCTCTCTGTCTGTTTTCCTGCTCGTTTTCACATCTCCAGCTGTGGGTCCCTGGAGGATGAGGGGCTGAGCAACCCTGTGGCTGCAGCAGTGAGGGACTGCTGGAGATGGATCATGCCCTAACCAAGAGATGCTGTGGTGAGATGCAGCTCGAGCCAGAGATCTCCTCATTCCCCTTCTTCCAGCCAGCCTGGGCATCACTGCCTGCTCCAGAGTCAGGCAAACTCCTCAGAAATACATGGCAGGGACTACAGATCCCTCAGCAGGGCTCTTCCAGTGCTCTCAGTGCACAAGCAGCTCCCTGGGATGAAAATTCATCCAGTTCTTCCATGAGGGTGCTCCCTCTGCCGAAGTGGGGCTCTCAGATCTCAGAGAGGTGTTTGAACCAAGAGAACTGAGGGGCAGGTGTAATTTGGGAAATCTTTTCTCTGGCCTGGCTCACAGAGGTGTGAGCTTTGGCTAAAATCCAGCCCATTAATCCCATAATAACTCAAGCCCGAATCCAACTATGGAAATACAAACGTGGGAATATATTCAGGTCCCAGCAGGTAGGAATGCAGCATTTATCATCTCTGGCAGCCTGCAGCAGTGGCAGGTACCCCACAGCTCTGCAAGAGCCCTGCCCACCCCTGCCTCCTCCCCAGAGCAGAGGAGTGCAGGGAGATGGTTCCCAGCAGGATCAGATCTGCACTGGGGCTCATCAGGGCTGGGATCAGAGCACCCACTCAGCACAGAGCCCTCCTGGGTGGGAGCAGTGCTGGGAACGCTGGGCTGCCCTGGCTCTGGGCAGATCCAAACAGGTGCAGAAATGAGTCCATGGAAATTTGCTTCAACAGGAAAAACCTGCTCCTCTTTTCCAGGGAACACTGGTGGCACCAGAAACTCTGCAGTGAATGAATGCATCACACCAATACAGGGACTGTGCTGTCCTTTGGAGAAATACGTGACTATACACATTCATTACCCCCAAAAAATAGGCCAGAAAGGACCTGAAATAAAGCACAGCTCTCTGGAGAGGATTCCTCCTCTCCCTCTGGACCTGTATTTAACAGCTGTGAGTGGGGCCGGGGACCTGAACCAATGAGAAAATGCATTTTCAAGAGATTTCCTCTCCTGGCATGAAGTTTCCACACGTACAGGGAGATTCTGCTGAGGCTGGCTGTGGCCAGAGGAAAGCTCAGAGAGGCACAAACTCCACTTTGATAAGTGTGGGACTGAGCCCCCTTTTCCTCTCTGTCTGACCAGCACCTCAGAGGAGTGTTCACACGGGCGATGCCCCATCTGCTTCGAGCAAGGCATCAAAGGCAAAGAAAGGGTCTTCCCAGGGCTCAGCAGCAGCCCAGGCACACGGCTAAACCACTGAACACACTTCAGGAGCAAAGGGGGCTGCTGGTCCCTTTCCCCACTGCCCTTATCCCGACGCTGCCCAGCACAGCCGGGGGCTCGGAGCTTGCCCGAATTAGCAGGATCCAATTGGTTTCCCATCACCACAGGCTGCTGGGGTCCCTCAGAGCAGGATCAGCCCTGCAGGGCACACTCTGAGCCACGCTGCCGGGTGGGAAATGCCTTGTTTTGGCTCAGAACTCAACACGGACTCTCAGCGATGCTCCCAGAAAGCGCCCGCGGGCAGGACCCTGCAAGGAGCTGCGGGAACAGCCACTGCCCGAGCCCTGCAAGGAGGGAGGTGATGTCTCCAGAGCACAAAAGCTTTGGATTTACCCTTCCCCTCCTCGGGCTTGGCTCCCCATCCTCCAGGCTGTGTGGCTGCAGCACTGCCCGCACATGCACACAACCCACACATGCACACAACCCCCTTGATTTGAGGGGTTTGCTGCCTCCGACCCCCAAATTTCACACTGAGAAGCAGCTGTGCCCACCACGGCTCCGATTTCACACCCACCTGCCCCGCTGCCCTCCCCTGGTCCTTACCAGCTTGGTTTTGTCCATGGCTGCCAGCACCGCAGCGTTCAGGGCTTCCAGGGCGGAGAGCACATTCCTGTATTCCCCCAGGTACGCCGAGAAATAATCTGCAGCAGGAGAGAACGCCGTGGTCAGGCTCCTGAGCACCTCCATCCCTGCCTCCATCCCTGCTCCTGAGCACCTCCATCCCTGCCTCCCCTGCTCCTGCTCCCGAGCACCTCCATCCCTGCCTCCCCTGCTCCCGAGCACCTCCATCCCTGCTCCCGAGCACCTCCATCCCTGCTCCTGAGCACCTCCATCCCTGCTCCTGAGCACCTCCATCCCTGCTCCCGAGCACCTCCATCCCTGCCTCCCCTGCTCCCGAGCACCTCCATCCCTGCCTCCCCTGCTCCCGAGCACCTCCATCCCTGCTCCCCTGCTCCTGCTCCCCGCACACAGCCCAGAGCTTCAGCGGGGGCATTCCCCTCCCTACGGATGCTAAAAAGCTTTAGCAGAGAAATTTTCCAGCTCTCTGCTGCATTTTGTGAGAGCTCTGTCTTTCCCATGCAAACTATTAAAAACAACGCTGTGGGTTTTGTAAAGCAACTTTGCTATCTTGCACCTGCAAGTTGTTATGTAGTATTGTTATGGCACTGACTAGAGAAATATTTTGAAATGGGTGTCGTAGGGTTCAACCAATCACCCTGAGAGGTGGGTGGCCAAAGGACCAATTACCTTATGCCATTCAACACACTTCTCAGAACTAACATATAAAACCCCATCCAAATGCTATTAAAGAACTTCCATTTCTTCCTGGACTTGGACTCTGTGTCGTTATTTTTCTCCATCCCCACTACAATAGCGACACCTCCCTTTCCATATCATTCTCCCCCCTGGACTGAAACGAAAAGTCCTTCCCTATCCCCCTGGGAGAAGCACCTCTGTGCTGGGATTCAGGCACAGAGAGGTCGATGGCAGCCAGTCCTGCCCAGGGCAGACACACACACACCCCATCACACACATCCTGGGGAGGAACATCCCCTGACTTACCACACAACTTCTCCGTGTCCACGTTGCTGCAAGAAACACAAAAAAGCTCCTGTTAGATAGTGGGACTGGTGCAGGGGAAACAGTGGTGGTGAGCAGGGGTTTGGGGGCTTGTCTTGAGTCCCAGCAGATTTACTACTTTTTCGTGTATTTTCAGAAGGGTTTAGAAAAATTAGAAGCTGCACAGGTTCAGAGCCAGCAGCTCGGGAGCCATTCCCAGCCCCTCAGCACCTCTGCTGCAGGGGCTGAAGGAGCAAGAAAATCTGCTCCACCAACATCTCCTGGAGCTGGAATGAGCTGGGAAAGCATCTGTGGCAGCAGGGTGGGCTTGGGATGGAGGTGCCCCACACCCCTGGCTGGCCAGCTGGGATGGCAGCCCCATTTCTGAGCCCTGCAGCTGCTTCTTCAACCCAACCTCTTCCCCCAAAAATGGGAAACATCCATCCAGGCTCCCTCCTTGTTTATCCTTGACCCCAGCCCAGCTCCTCCCCGTGGCACCAGATCCCTTCCTCCCCCAGCTGCTCCTCCTCCTCCCTGCCCTCAGAGCCCAGGTGGGGCTGCCTGGAGCTCCCAGGGGGCTGGATGCCTTCACAGCCCCCCACAGGGCTTGTTCCTGCCCTGAAGGTCACTAAAGCAGGGATCTGGTTCCAAAACCCTGGCGGCAGAGGCCAGACCCTGATCCCTTTTCACTAACAGAGAGCAGGGCACTGCAGAATCCACCCTGGCATCCCCTCAGGGCTGGGCCAGGTGCCTCCTGTGGCTACTGAAGATGCTGCTGGGGTGGGGAGGGAGGAGGAAAGGTTCAAAAGCAGGCACAGGTTTTGGGGATGGGTTTGCCTGGTGCTGTTGGATCTGCTCAGGCGGCCAAAGGCACGGAGGCAGAGCTGCTCACGCTGCCCAGCATCCCCCAGAGCCTGCAGGGACAGACCCCAGGACATCATCGATTCACATCAGCCTCTGCTCAAGGCATTCTGCTGCCTCAAAATCCCCTAAATGGTTACAACCATTTTGAATCCTGATTGGGAAAGTAGAAGAGAGCCCAAAAGAGCTTTTGGAGTGTTTAAGTGCTGTCACACATGGAGGAACTGGCAGTACCTGGAGTTTGCCAGGCTCCAAGCACAAGGAATGCTGCAGTGCTGCTGCCCAGGGGCTGTGAAACCACGGCCACATCGCCCTGTCCCCCTCTGACACTGCTCACAGGGCAAAGGGACAAAAACACCCCAATGTAAAATCAGAGGTCAGTGTGCAAAGTGTCCAAAATACCATTTAAGGTGAAATAATTAAGGCAAAATCTTCCTATAGCTTTTCCCAAGACATCAAAGGCTGGTTTCTGCCTCTCTCTTTCTCCTGGGCCCCCATTCAGTGCACTCTAACAGCAGGCAGTGGTTCAAAGCACGGGAATATTTCGGTGTGGGGGTGGCAGAGCCAGGGCAGGGGCACTGCAGACCCTGTGCTCTGTACCTGCACTGGAGCCTCTCAGGCAGCACAGAGGGGCAGTGTGAGCCTGGGATCCAGCTCAGCTATTTTAAACACGCAGGAGCTGATTTGGGCAGGGCTCTGCGCACTGACCTGGCACTGCAGGCACTTTTTAAAGTGGATAAAAAAATCGTGTTTCCCTCGAGACTCGATACAGATAAACTTGCAAAGCCACAGCCCCTTTCCCTGCCAGCTCCACTCCATCCTGCTCTGCTGATCCCACCTCTGAGCAGCTCTGCTGGACACAGACACCGGGGTTTGGAGCACCAGTGCACACTGCAAAAAGGTTTGGCTCCTTCTTAATTGTTCCCCCTGACTTCTGGCAGCTGCCTGGAGCCTGCAGAGCTGCTGCAGTGCTGCAAGAGCCCTGGCACTGCAGCACCCACGGCAGGCCCAGCCTGGCAGAGCTGTGCCCCAGAGCTGGCACTGCAGGGAGCCACCTGAGAGAAGGGTAAAAGTCACCAAAGAGGGGACACAGACACCTCCTGCACACGTCACCCAGGCATTTGCACTGGTCCCAGTGAGCACCTGGGACTGGTTTCAGCAGGAACAAGGAGCCACCAGCTGAACTCACTGCCAGCTCCCACCTTGGCTCCAGCAAGGTGTGACAAAGAGCTGCCATCAGCTCCCACCCTGCACCTTCTAAGGAGAGGCCAGAGGTTATTGATAACTCTTTATATATCTGTCTGCTGCCTAAAGAGAAATGTTAACTACTCAGTCACTAAATCACTAAACATTGAACCAATCAACAACATCCTGCGGCAAAAATCCTCCCTCTGGGCGCTGTCCAGGGGAAGATGTGCACCCTTCCCCTCCTGATGCAGCCCGTTCCATCAGCAGCCCTGCACAGGAACCTCTCCCCACGTCCCTCAGGCTGCAGCAGCATTTAGTTCAGGACAAAACAGCTCTGCTAGCCAAGAAACCTCACCACAAACCTGCTGAGTGACTGCAGGCAACTCATCTGCTGTCTATTCCCTTCGACATGCGTTCTCCATCTATTTAGAACATATCTGCTGGGATTGCCACTCACTGCGTGTTTCTGCAGGGCTCAGAAACCTCAAGACCCTCACTCCATGTGGGCCTGTAGGTGATACGATGACTATAAATATCTGTGCAATGGATTTTTACCATCACACCATTTCCTAGTGGAATTTTATCTCATCCAAATACCCTCCTGTTATTTTCCAGCGATCAGCCAAGGCAAGTCCCCAGGTGTGAGAAGGGCACAGGCAGGGGCAGGACAGAGCCCAGCAAACAAACCCCAGGGCTGCTGGTGCCATTCTCATGTAATTCCCACAAAAAGCCAGGAGGAGCTCACGGCAAGGACGTGCCCAGCAAATCCTGACCCCTTCTGCAGGGCTGCCAGGGGCAGCAGGCTTCTCTCTGCTCCTCTCTGCCATTCCCACTCCAAGAGAAGAGCCATCCTCTGCCTCCAAAGCACTCATCCTGAGACTCTCCACATTTCCCACAGCCGTATTTTGACTGCGCTCAAACCACTGATTAACTGTAATTAAGCCTGAACTGATGATGAAGGATCTTGTCATCATTATGCTGTTGGGATTTTGTCAGAATGTGCCTGGAATTTATGCAAGAAAACAGCAATCAGCTGCAGAAAAGCAGGCGGGATTTTTTTTTTATTTTTATCATTTATCATGTTGGGAACCTCCACTGCCATCACATATCTGGTTTCCAAACCTTTTTTCATGTGACACAGAGTGTTTCAGTCACTCTCCATCATCCAGGGACTGGCAGATGCTGCGGCTCTGAGTAAAGAGAGGGGAGGGAATTCACCCAAATCCCTTCTTCCAGAGAATCACAGGCTTGAGGTTATTCCCACTGAGAGACTTTAAGTGCCACCAGGTCAGCACTTCCACTCCTTGTGGCTCCAGCTCAAAGGCTCTGAGCAATCTGCACCCAATTCCTGAACACCCTCATGGAAAGATGGATTTTCCAGATCTTATTTTTCCAAATCTCCCCAACAGGTGCGGGACAGAAAGACGTAAAATCCAAACAACACTTCCCTGGGCAGTTCTCACAGAGCAGGCATCCAACCCCTGCAACACCACAGTGTTCAAAAACCCTCTGTAACCAAAGCTCCACGAAGTTGTCCCAGTGACACCCTGGGATCTGTCCCAGTGACACCCCGGGATCTGCTGTTATCCCCGTGACACCCCGGGATCTGTCCCAGTGACACCCCAGGATCTGCTCCTGTCCCAGTGACACCCCGGGATCTGTCCCCGTGACACCCCCGGATCTGCTGCTGTCCCACCCAGCTGGGCTGCAGATGGACACGTGGCTGCTCAGAGAGCAAACCACACAGTGTAACTCTCCAGATGCTTCTGGATGCAGCTATGGAGCTCTCATCCCTCAAAAAAAAATGAGTCTCTTCTCACCCAGACATTTCAGTGGATGAAAATCCTCTTTTTTCAGGAAGATGAACCTTCCCGTGCCACTGGCAGAGCTGGGGTGGAGCTCTGGACCAGCCAAGCGAAACCATGGACCTGCTGTTGTACCAGCTGCCATCCAGAGCTGAATTTGGTTTCAACACAAACTTTTAAATGCCACAGAATTAAAGTGAGGGGATACTTTATGCCGAAATGGAACCATTTTCTGAGATGCAGAACAAAACCAGCCTCACATGGAAATGCAAGCTCTGAAGTGACCCCACCAGAGGTGTGTGATGCAGAGGCCCCAGCGTCCCACCTGAGTGCCAGGGGGTGGGAGGTGGGAAGAGGGGAGTGTGGGGCTCTCTGGAAGGAGAACAAGTGCTGTGGGACACTGTGGATGCTGAAAGCTTGGTCACTGAGAGATTTTCCAGCTTTCTGCCAGTGTCTGTGAAAGCCCTGACTTTCACACGGATGCAGGCCGAAAAACAGTCAGAGGTTTTTATAAACCAATCCTTTATCTTGCAGGTGCAAGTTGTTATGCAGTATTGTTGTGGTACTGACTGGAGAGATATTTTGAAATGGGTGTTGTAGGGTTTAGCCAATCATTCTAAGAGGTGGATGGTTGGGGACCAATAACCTTATGCCATTCAAGCGAACTAGGATATATAAACCAGTCTGTAAATTAATAAATAATTCCATTCCTTCCTGGATTGGGCCTATGTTGTTTCTTGCCATCCCCGGTACAACAGCAACAGGAGATCTCTGAAATATGCCCCTTCCCAGCTGCCAGCTGTGGGGCCCAGGGGAGCAGCCGCACGTTCCAGAGATGAGGAAGGGTCAGGATGGGTCTGGGCAGTGCTGGACACGGAGAGGGCTGGGCATGAAGGTCTCTGTTCCTGTCCCTCCTCGGGTCAGGCTGGCAGGGACAAGGAAACACCAATTCCAGCCCAGACCTGGCAAACACAGCCCCAAATCCACCCGCTGGGTTAAAGGTGGAACTTTCCCTTCATCACAAAAGCTATGGGATGTGAAAGAAGCACACCAGGTCTGTAGAGCTTGTAGCTGCCTTCCAGCTTTGGAATACTCTTGAACCTAGCAGAAAATTTAGGCCAGCTCTCTAAAATATGAAGTTCTTGGCAGTGCAAGGCAAGCCCAGGGCAGACGGGCTGTCCATCCCCCCACCATGGGGACAGCAGGGCACCAGCACAGCCCTCACACGGCACCAAACCCTGCACACCCCAAACCCTGCACACCCCAACCGCTGCACACCCCAACCGCTGCACACCCCAAACCCTGCGCACCCCAAACCCTGCGCACCCCAAACCCCG